>OX637533.1:965000-1402500 GCA_951800035.1 Linnaemya tessellans | reverse complement strand
AAATATTAAATAAAATTTACAAAAAATTATAAAAAACTAAAATTTGATAAATAATTTAAAAGAATATTACTTGCGTATGTATGTACATATGCATTCATTTTACTTAAAAAATGTAATTGTGGAAAACGAACATTTGTTCATAAGTAGGTAGACACATATGTATGTACATATGTATGTACATATGCATGTATATTAGTATACAATGTGTAAGTGCATATGTATGTAATTATGTATGTGTACATACATATACATCTTCATATCCAAAATAATGTACAACATTGAAACATCCGCTGTTGAAATACTCATCTATCAGATACTATTCTGCAATAGAAAATACATAAGCACATACTTACATACAGAATAATAAGTGTGTACAATGTAGGGAAGTATGAAAAATCGATGCCAGACTCTGTAACTTCAAAGCGGCCAGTTGTCGTTAATGTGCTGATGTTTGCTTTAACTTTAAAAATTCAAATAAATTAGAAAAGCACTAAGGCAATTGTAAAATTAAATAAACTTCTAAGAGAAATATTTAACAATAATCCTACAACAACGACAATTAACATATAACTATAATAAAAAGTGTTAAACGAAATTGTACATACCTTCACTTTTCAAGTTGTATCCTGATAGAAGCATAACACTATAAAAGTGTATACACAAACATATACATATAAACTGTATGCATATATACATACATACACACATACATACATTGTGATAAAAAATATTCTAATCGCAACTTATATTAGACAAAAATATAACAGACTGCACACACCACATCTTTCGAATCGAATGGCATTTCCTTCCGGCGCAGCAATAGTTCATCTCAGGCTAGAAGTCCTCGTTATTGGAAACCTTAAAAACGCACTTGGAATTTTGACAAGCATTTGAAAAACTGCGAACAATATCATCAGCATTCGTAGCAGCAGCAGCAGCAGCAGAGAAGTAACTTATTTTCAAATTCTTCTGAAAGTTCCAAGCAGGGCCTCAAATGTATGTTAACTTTTCTTGCTGTTGCTTAAGCGTGTATGCTCTATGTTTAATTTCAAATAGGGAAATCGAAGAGGAGGAGATGCTGGATGCTGTTACATTTCCCAATGACGACATACCCGAACCAATTAAAGTACTAGATGATATAATATCCGAATTTGAAGATTTATCATTGAGGCCTCAATTGCTAAACAATGGAGAAAATCAATCAGAAGATGATGGTTATATGAGTCTCAGCCGCAAAAAGTAAGTGACCTCTTAAATAATAGTTTTATTTGTTCCGGTTAAGTATATCTTCTGGATACGATTAAAATGCTTGCTATCAAATTATCGAAGTTTTACTATCAAATAGCATAGATTCAGAATCGAAATTCGTTATTAATGTTTGGAAGCTATTACTTTTCCAGCATGAAAGAGAAACGCAATTCGGAGGAAATGTCTCAAACCAGTTCGAGTTGTGCTCCAACAGTGACACCTAACGAAGGCTTTGATGCCGTTGATTTGGCTAGTTTTGAAAATAATGGAAACCGTAGTGTTAAACAATTAATGAAATCGAATAAAACATCAGACACAGCAGCCACTAATAATGCCAATCCAGCAGATGCCAGCAACTTAGTGCAAACAACTTTAGTAAGTAGTTAGTAATATGTTAATTGCACAACTTATAATATTTACAATTTGATCATTGGTCCGTTCCTACAGCCTAAAACACGTACGGCAACATCAACGGCAGCAAGTCACAATTCCAATTATTCAAGTCTGCCGTGTTGTGGACAACGCACAGCCAATACGATTGGCGACCTAAAAATTCGAGTTGGAAGCTGTAATGGTGACAGAAATGCTCTAGGCATTGATATCAGTGCTGTTCATAAAGCTGTTTTAAAAGGCAGAGTTGCTAAGCTGCCAGGTAAGTAAAATCTGGAAAACAAAATATAATTATAAACGGAATACTGAGTAGAAAGTTACATAGACTTAGAACCTATTTTGAATGAACATCCCGTTACTATATATCCGGGACCAAAAGATGGCACCAGTGGAGCTAGAAATAATCGTCCTAAACGTTTACAAACTTCTGTTGAGAAGCACAAAGAAGTGTGTCATATTCTTAATCCGGGTAACACGTCTGTTTCATCTTCATCCTCTTCGAGCTCACCAGGTAGTACTGGAACGTCTTCCGATAATCAAAATCATAAACCACGTTCTAAAACTTCGAATAATACATTGGATAAATATTTTAAAAACAATACTGACGACGATGACGAAGAGGAAGATTTGTCGGAAGACTCTGATGAAGAGCCCTCTGGCATAACAGTATCGTCGGAGGCAACATTACTTACACCAAGGGGCATAGCTTGGGAAATTCATTTTAAGGATTTCAAAAAGAAAACGAAACAACATCAAAACGAAATAAAAAAGGTTGGTGAAAAATTATTTAAATTAATCCTGAAATCATTGTAACATGTATGTTATTTAGAAATCACTGACTAATTCAAAACATGGTAACCGTAAGTCGCCCATGGACGATTTCAGATATTTGCCGAATAATGCCAGCAATGAAGAAGATTTTCGTTGTATGGAAGAAAGTCCTGAAATTTTAAACTCCTGCGCTTTTCGTCAATCAAGTATGTTGGGTAAAGGCACTTTCATCATTAGACGTGGTTCATCTAAAAGGCCTCCTCATGCTATGGACATCTTCTGCAACTATGACACGTCCAAAGATGGTCTAAGTGAAAGTGAACCAGATATAGAGTCAGAATCAGAAGCTGCAAAATATTCGCATATTGATATAAGAAGTGATCTTTTACCATGTGATATTATGAAAGAGACAAACACGCGACACAGTTTGGATATGTGCAAATCCTTAATATCACCCAGAGAACGGTTGTCTTTAAACTTGGAGTCGCATCATTCCACTAGCTCTGTAAAAAAGGAACTCTCCCCTATAACACATCCCAGTAAAGCGAATATAGAAAGTAAGCATGACAGTTGCATAAACACATACCCACATGCATACATAAATTCACACATTTGAAAACCAGTTTCGATTATCCTCTAGAAATTTTGCGGAATGTTTTTGTAAAAAGATTTTCTATATATTTTAATTTTTTTCTTGGACCGGCACTCGGTTATGATGCAATGCATTGTACCGGAACTATGAAATAAGCGTCTCACTACCACTGGTTAATTTCAACACCTCAGATAACCGTATAAATTTAGAGTTCTTCTGAGGAATTTCCCTAGGTTAACTACATACATACATATGTATGTATGTTGCTACTTCTTATTTGAACAAGTCGCATACATACAGTCAGTCACAGTAATATTTTTACTACAAAATCATTTCAAATACAACTTTAAACGATAAGACATAGCACGCAAATTGAGAAAATGTGTATTAGAAAATTTACAAAAATGTATCTAAAATTTATAAAATATATTTGTGTATGTAAAAGGGTATGTGTATAATCTATAATTTAAAATTAATTATGCTACATTATATTCGTATGTACAGCTTAGTAGTGCAACTAACAAGCACGAAAACTGATTTTTCCATATATTTTAAGTACGAGTATATCTGATTTGTTAAGATATTCTGAACGGAAAAAACCGGTTAACCGGTTTTATCTGTGTCAAAAAAGTGCTTTTTCCAAAAGAAACATATTCGAATAATTCGAAGACTGTTTTTTTCATGTTCGCTTTTAGTGCTCCAGCACGTGCATACATACATTCATACATATGTACGCATGTACATTCATACGTAAATATGTATATCCCAAAACACATAAATCACTTTATAGCATCCAAAAAAGGAAGTTTGAAATCTTTAGATGGACGCACTAGTTGCGAATCTGTTAATATTGTTCGAACACCTTGCCATGATGAGGTCTGTGGTTTCGATATAAATTCTTCTGGTGGAACAGTTGTAGATCCCACAAGTATGTTTGTTTATAAGCAATCATCCAATGGAGCCCTAAAAAGCGCAGATTTTAATGGTAAGTAGAATTGAGAAATTTTCCACATTTGGAATAATTTGATCGCGTCTGAATTTTAGAACTACGGTCTACATCTACAACACCTCATACAGATCTAGCTCCTACTCTCGAAGAGGATGAGGAACAATTGAGTGATTTGAGTTATAACTGTGCACCATTAAAACAAGTAGAATGTAACATAAGCGCACTGTTACGGGGTGATATCGCAGCTGCTCGAATGGCTGATATGGCCGGTCAAAATGTGTCAAAACGTCCTTTAGAATTTCGTCCTGGAGTGCATAAGTCTGAAAGCGCCAAAGAAATGAAGTTGTCACAAAATGTGTTTGGTCCATTGCCTCCATCTCCGCCCTCTTCAAATCCAGATACTTTTGTAAGATAAATTCTCATTTGGTTAATACAAATTTGCGTTATGTATTTATTTTCTTGAAGGACTACAATGATTTGCCTTTACCTCCCTCGCCTTCGGACGATACCTCTGTTAGAGAGGAGAATATAAAAACCCCCGCCAAAGCGTTTGTTAAAACATCAGCAGAAGTTCATACCCAGTCGATATCTCGAGAAGAATTACGACCTCAGCGCTCAAAAGAACGTGAAAAGTCTAGGCCAGTACATCGGCATATGTCTGATGAACTACCTCTACCGCCGCCACCACCACCACCTGCAGCATTTGAGAACCTGCCACCAGCCATACCTCCACATCGTCACGGCCATTCATCGAATACTATGAAATCTTGGTCCATTGATTCAAACTATAAAAGAAAATCACCCCGCATGATGGGAGGTTATGGCAGTGGCGTTACAACACCCACTGGCTCCCATGGTCCGTCATACGATGGTAGCGGAGGTGGAGGGTATGGCACCAGGCGTTACGTATCATACGGAACTAAACGAAGTTTAAAACAGTCTCCTAGAGAGGAACATCGTTTACAGACATCGTGTAGCCTACCTGAAACTCCAATATTTGCTAGAGGGTAAGAAAAGCAATTTTTGCTCTGGGCTCTACTTATGCATAATAAGAATTGAAAGGAAAAGTTTTCAAACTGTGATGCAAATCGCATACAAGTTCGAACATTTTTCTATCAGACCAGAACTTTAAAGTAATTCTCCGCGTGTTAATGCCAAAAAAATAAATATAAAATTTTATTTAGCTGTGACATTCCCCGAACTCCATACAGGCGCCAAAATGAAAATACACAGAGTGGATCACGCACTGCCCCAAGATCTAGTACTTCCAATAATATTAATATGGGCAATTCAATTGTTGGCATTTCAGGAGGAAACACTTTTGGTGGTGCTATGTGTCGTCAACGTTCCATAAACCATGCTTTAGCATCTAACGAAATGCTTAGACTTGCAGGAGCGCCTCAACGCGGCTGGTACCCTAAACAGCGTTCAATGCGTCCAGCATCTACTGAAAACATTGATCGCATTTCTACTATGAGAATATGGGACGGTACTCCCGGTATGACAGGTACTGGTCAATCCAGAAAACCACTTACACTTCCACCCAACCTAACGCCATCATTCTTAAATAAATCGCCAAGAGAAGCGTTACGACGCGTTACTAGTTTATTAATTACCAAAAAAAGTAAGCTAAATAATACTTTTACATTTTTCGCTAATCTTATCATACCTTCCCCGCAGAACCCCACAAAGACAAACGTAATAAATCTTCCTATACTGCCGATCATGCATTGGAAGCCCACTATTACCAGGATATAGAGAAAAGTGAGTAAGAACTGCCTTAAGCAAAGTTTAACAGATTTAACAGCTATTTTTTAGGCATCGCAGCTAATACGGCTAAAGAATCTAAACGTGGCCAAAGCAATACAACTGACAAGCCGAAGAAAAAAGGAATATTTAAAACCTTATGGAAACGTACGAAACACTTTTCATTGGATCAGTAAATACTATACTATTAATATTATCTATTGCATACATATATTAGAATTTTTATATGAAATTTTTAACCAAATGCCCTCCAACAAAGTCTTAGCACACCCTCCTCCCTCTATTCACTTAAAGTAAGTTTACTTCACATAACCAATTAAAATTTACATGCGATTCATGCACTCTAACACACAATTATATATATATATATATATATATATATATATATATATATACATATATATATATATATATATATATATATATATATATATATATATATATATATATATATATATATATACATATATATATACATATATATAAATATATATATATATATATATATATATATATATATATATATATATATATATATACATGCACATGTATAAAACCAAACAAAAAATTATATAAAAAATTATTATTCCTTTTTAATCTTTAAAATGCACAAAGGCGGCAATCTCAAAGACTGAAATTATATGCAATTTGTCAACTAAACTTTTAAACACAAACAAAAATACTCACACTTACCAATTACTAAATTAATTAAGAATCTACGCAAACGGAGAGCAACAGATTATAATAGAAGGAAACTTAATTTACTTTATAAAACATTCTTCCTGTTCTATATTCCTAGTAGAATCAAATCTTTCGACTCTAATTGAACATTGTTTTTAGAAAGTATAGGCCAACAATATTACTATTGCGAATAGAACACAGGATGGGGCCTTAACTGCGGTTGAAAAATTCTAAACGTTTATAATGAAATTCTAACCACTAAAAACTCCCAACTTTGCTGTTAAGCCGTTGACGAGTTTCAATATACACTTGACTAAGAACTTAAAATCCTTGTAAACTATTTTTTAAATGAAATTTTAAATACCTTTTTTGTAAAACGAAGTGGCCCAATACTCTTAATAACCAGAACACTGTGATATCCGTGAGGAACTTAAACTATAGTTAATGTTTTTGAAAGGAATTCATGTTGTAAAAAAAGTCACGAAAACCTAACGAAATTAAGCAAATAACTTAATTTAAGTAATACTGAATCCAATATTGGAGTGTTTGGGAGCTGCCCAGCAAAGAATTTTCTATATCCATCCAATCTTCTTGCAACTGTGAGAAACATAGCAAAGAGAAAAGAAGCCTTATTAGATGATCGAGTAGTGCCAAACAGAGCTATATCAGCAAGGTTTGATATTATTACAGACTCCTTCGTCTATGTACCAGCCAAAACGTTTGCTATTTCTTGGGCATTTGAGAACAAATTATATTATTTTTCGGTTTGCTTGGCCAAAGTGATAACAATCGTCATTGGGCCTAACCTGTTTTTTATGGATGACTGAAATTTGGATTATACGACGCCGCAGTTGTAAGGACAGAATGCTCAGCTCTGAATCCAAACTGACTCATTGGTATTTGGCTGACCACATTGTTTGATTTCTTCATTCTCCTGATTATTTGTTCCAACCCTTACTCCATTGAAGCTTGTCCTGTGTGATACAATGAGTGCCAATATGGAACTTAATGTACCAGTAACATTCTTTCCAGATTCACTGACTTTATAATTAAAACCATAAAGTCTAGCTATTTCTCTCATTGTATCCCCAAGCTCAACATTGTTACTTAAATAAAAAAAAATTAAAGGACAAAAAAATTAGAATAACATATTGCAAATGACTTAAAAGATTTTCTTCATATCTACTTTAAGCATATTTATTTATTAAAGATGTGCTAAAATTTCAATAGTCAGATATAGAGAAATTTAATTGATATGAATTTTTTGTTTCTCGAAAAAAGGTCACCGGTCGTGTATTTATTGAAAAAGCTATGAAAATTGTAGGAGATTCTTACAATTTTTAGATATGAATGAAACAGAGATTTTTCATAAAATACAAATTTACGTGTATATACATATACTAGCTGTAGATGTAATACACATACATACATACATATGTATGGGAATTCTGATGTAAATAATTAATTCCAAATTTGTACTAGTCAAACTTGCGGATATACTCGTATAATTTTTTAGTTAAACTTTCAAATTATTTATAGTAGCGGGAAAAATAACGCTAGCGTACTTACGATCCTATATTTCCAGATTGTCTGTTTTATTTTAGCATTTTATGTGGAAAGTGGTATTATTTTGGGCCCACAATGGTTATGAGTTTCTTCATGCTATAAAACTGATATTTGTGAGATCTTATTGGATTATATATTGTTAACGGTTAAATTCGTTTTACATAATAAAAAATATATACATACACATGTGAATTAAAAGTCATTAGATGAAAAGAAAATACTTTGAAAAGATACAGGAACTTAAAAAAAGCTATTTATGTATATCACAGGAAACATTTGTAGCTAAAACCGAATTATTTTACCAATTTGTAAAATACATATTTTGTGCAATATACATACACATATATTTTAAATTTGCACTTTACTTTTTACATTAATAGTGTGTCAATACACACATATAATACACAATGAAAATAACAATTAACTTCAACAAGATGCAATGGTTTTTTTTAATAAAAAGTGATCATTAACTTGTTCATACATAAAACTTTTGGGTTCCAACCCTCACTAACATCTTGTATTTAGTTTGTTAAAAAATAAGAAAAAGTAAATAAATATAAATTTTAGAAGAAATAATCACACCTCTAATAATAAAAAAAATTGCTTTAAAGGAAACAAAATAAAAACTAGTCGTTGATTTAACAAGATAAATATGCAATTTTATAAATTAAAAGAAATGATAAATTTATGAAATAAAAATATTAGATTTTTTATTCAAAATTGAAGATACACACATATGTATGTATGTATGTATGTATGTATGTATGTATGTATGTATATTCAAAATAATAAATAAGAAAACATACCTCAGTAAGAGACGATGATAATAAAAATGCATTTATATAAATAATATAACAACAAATAAAATGTTAACATTAATACGAAAAATTAAATAAGAAAGGATAAATTGAAATTTTAAGGGAATGTCTTTATCAACTGTCAAATGACTTATCACAAAAGCAGTGCGTACTAGCCAATTGCAGATTGGAGCAGAACTTTTTCCCTACTTGCAAATTTTCAGAACAAAATTTTCCTAAAACTCTTGATCCTTTAAAAAAATTTATTCATACATTTAAAAGCGAAGTTTTACATTTGTATGCTATTAGTTGACGTATAAAACGTGATATTGCATAAAAGTTAATATTGAGCCTGCACTTGGAATTCACTTCGGAATTGGACTAGAAAATAAATTCCAATCTAGCATAACCGATATGAGATTTATATTGCAAATCGTGTAATTTGAAATTGTAGGATTTCAAGGAACAAATTGCACCAAGAAGTTGACAACTTTTAATCGTTTTTTATTTTTAAGACGTTTAAAACATTTCATTTGCGCTTAATTTCAAATGTACTTAATTGCTTAACTTAAAGAATATTTCCGCTTTTTAAAATGCTTAGCCCGCAGAATTTAATTTACTCGGTTTATAGCACAAGTCGGATGTTTACTTTCTTTCGCATGTAAATGCACGACTCTCAAGGGTTGTATTCAAAATATTTCAGTAATACGAAATAAGGTATTCTAATTGTCAAAAGCATGAGTGGGGATAATTCGCAAAAGCGGTACCAAAACCAATCCATATTGCATTCGACGAACAGATTGGGTTTCCTTAATAAAACAACATATAAATATTTACCCTGTAGTTTGGTTGAACAAGAAAATTAATCGCACTTGCATGTTAGTATATTGCAATAAGGAAGCGTTCGTGTATGAATATTTATTCATACTATAGAGAATTTCCAAATAGCTGTTATTAATTCGAATCGAAAACTTTTTTTTGCGATGTGAACAACATCCACATTTTGAAGTGTTCTCTACAATATTCGAACATATTAAGTAGCGCATTAAGGCATTTTCTTAAATACATTAATTTCACATTTGCGCAAAACCACTTTAAAAATTATTGAAATCAATTTACAAACATCACAATATAAATACAAAGAACACTATAGTATATAAATAATAAAAAAAATATTGATACTCTGTATTTAGTAGATTAAAGAAGAAAAAAAGGAATTTATTTCACAAACAAACAGTATTCAAATTAAATATAATGCTCACTTTTTCTCATGTATCCCCAAAAAATCAAACGATAAAAGTTAGTTTTAATTAATTAAACAATTTTTAAAATTCAAATAACGTAAGCATGAAAGGAAAAAATAGTGCCACCTTAGAAAATAATTCCAATACAACATTAAAGTTAAGTTTAACTTTTATTATTAAAAATTAATCATACAAAAAATTGTCATATATTTATTTATAATATATTTTTCAAAAACAGATGATAATCACCATTTTATAAACATATTTAATATGTATGTAGTTTTTTAGTTTTTATATTTTGAAGAAAATCGAACACAACATTAAAAACTAAATCCAATATTAAACAATGCTATTTTATTTAATATAGGTTTTTGAGAACGATTATTTCGCATTTTATTAAACCCATTTTAACAAACGATTTATAACCATAATGGACTGCTTAATAATAATATGAAAAACCAAAAATAAACACACAACCAATTCTAAAAAAGAAGAAAAGAAAATCATGTATAAATAAACACAATTCTCATAGATTCTAGTTTGCTTTATTGAAAGTTTTGGGCTAAAAAAAGCAATAACTAAACAATTCATACTTTTTAAACTAATAACTAACATTTTTAATTTAATGTGTATAAAAAATGTCATTTCACTTTATCTTTTAATCCAGTTCTGCTAAAAGTCAGAAGCAAAGAAAAGCAAAAAATAGTTTAAAAATATAAAAAGTATCGCCTTAAAATAATGAAACATCTTTAAAATAAAGGTAACTTATCTAGACATGAAATATTATGAGTTTCTTTAGTTTGTATTTTACATAATTTTTTAATAGTTGCTGTAAATTTTGCTTAATTTTTTAATATCATACAGGAAAATAAAATATTTCATTATGATAGAAGGTGCGTTCTTAAAAATGAGTGTAGTTGGATGCAAATTATGCCACGTAACTATATTCATCACCAGAATTGGGAGTTCTTTCTATATATTGCTTATCAATCAGTGATTCAATACATTTCTTAATAATTGTGATGCTGGGTGTAAAACTAACATTGGGCTGCGATAAGATCTGCAGTTGAATAATTTCATTAGCAATAAACAGTTTACTTCATACATATTTTTTTATGTACACAAAACCTACCTCTTGTATAAGAGCATTATGTTTAAGAACTTTTCGAGATTTCATAATGCGCACTATGGCCGCCTGCAAATATAATTTACGATCTTCATCTACAGCACTTATCGTATGTTCAACCTGAAATAAAATAAAAACCTGATTTTTCTCTTAAAATGTAAGTGTTTTCTTAAGACTACATTTATCCGATGTTTTTTTCTCAAAGCTAATAATAATTTCTTTGACGATTTACCTCTTGTGGCGTTTCTTTTTGCAAAGCTGATGTAATTTTGAACTTAGTGCGTTTATTTGTATAATCTAAATTCAACTCAATTTTTGTATTATCTTCTAGATTCTCACTGGTGGCATTTAGTATTTTTGATTCTAGCAGAGATTGCATATGTTTTTGGAAGGTTTCAGCGTTTAGTTGCAAAGTAGTTTGTATGTCTTTGCATGTCATTGAGTCGCAGGTTTCGAAAAGAAGCAACATAGCCATTTGATAGGTTTGCATAGTGACAATATAGGTCTTCTTTAAATAGCCTAGTTTTAATTCGCCATGGCACATGTGATGCAACCAGGTAAGTTTTCGGCCACTAAATGAATTGTGATAGAAGGTTTCAAACTAATAGGAGAAAAGAAAATATAGACCGTATATAATATTTAATGTAGTGCATGGGTTACTACCATTCTTATAGCTTTCTCAAACTCTTGAGGAACAGCAAAAGGGATGACAACCTGCGTGGGACCTAAAGGCCAAGCACCTGCTTGCAAAACTTTGATTGAAAGATTTATGCCTTAATATAAACAAACAAAAAAACAATAAAATTAATAAATTTCTAGGTTCACTTGTTTAGTTTCTTTCTTACCTAAATCTATATTCTCCTGCTTTAAGTAGTTATTGAATTTATTATTCAAATCCGCAGATAGAGAAATATCAGTGAACATGCGATGCAATTTATTGGTAAACTCATAGCCACAAGCTTGCTAAAACGAAAATAATCTTTAAAAACAAATTTTTAAAACATTTTTACCACGGACCTTCAACCGATTTATCATGGCCTCTTCAGCATCCATACTTTGTGATTGCTCATGTATTAAGCGTTTCGCCAACAAACGACTGTAGAATTTCTGATAAACATCTTTATCCTCGATATATTTAAATATCGTAATATTATTAGTCAGCTTTTGATCAATTTCCGCTTCAGATGTTTTTGATTTTTTAAGGAGAGTATCACAATACTTCGCCACGTATTCAGCACTGCGGCAGGGCAGTTTATCACTTGGTCTACGATTAATAACACTAGCGCACGCTTTATCAAGAGCACTTAAAAACAATGGATCGTTCTCAAAAACTTCTCCAATTAATTGCGTATATTTTTGATGTACTTTTAACATGTCTTCTACAAATTGTATATGTATATTTTCACCCTTGAGCGTTGAAATCGTTTCAAGGCCTTCATTCTTGATGTGATCAAGAAACGCATTTATTAGCGTTCCTTTTAAGTGGTCCGGTATGGGTTTCAATATAATGTACATGTTCCGTAAATCTTTACGATTTTCTTGTGAGACCATTTGCTTACATTCCGAATACAAGAAATCTAAACGGTCATTAATAAATTTTTCTTCGCATTGCTTAAGAAGTTTTGGCAATGAGCTAGAAATTAGTATATGAAAAATTTGTAAAACACTTTTCCTGAAATCTGTTTTAATAATAAAAATTAATTAGCACTATTGGTGCCTTTCAGTAGCTAACCTCGAATGCAGGAACTTTTGAGCTCTTTTATTTTCATCGTCCAAAATCTTAATGACTTCCTCGATATATTGACTAACAGTACACCTAGCCAGCAAAGCTAAAGCTTCGGCAGAATAGTATTCACCGCTGGCCAAAAGAAGCGGACACTCGAATAGCCATTGATAAATTTTCAATGGCCCAGCCTTGTTGTACGCCTGAACATCAACAAAACTATGCATAACGCCACTGATAATTTTAACATTTTCCTCATCTAGTCCTGGATTGCCCATACGATCTTGTTTAATACCATCCAGAATGTGTTTTACAAGGTCAAAACTGAGTGATTCTATCATTTTTGTACGCCATATGTCGAGGCCTAGCTCTCCAATTTCCATTTGTTCGTACGATTCGGTGGTTAAATTGCCGTAAACAACATCTGCATCAGAAATTTTTTGTTTCTTGATGTGCTGAATATTTAAATAAGAGTACAAACAATGCAGATCCATAATACCCTTACTATACTCTGACCAGGCATCATAGTAACGTTTCAACAAACCAGGCTGTTCACCCTCACTTGTATCAGATCCTGGAGGATTAACTCTTGTATGAAGCATATTTTCGACATGTTGCTTAAGAAATTGTTTTGTTTCTTCGTACAAGAGGTCTGCAAAAGGTTCGGGATGAGCCACGCATAAGTTATATACGTTTCTGCAAAGATAGAAATTTGTTTATATTATAACAATGTTTAATGTTTATTGTAACTCTCTACAGCATCTGACACAAAATACTCACGTAAAGCTAGAGTTCCAAACATTCCTTTCCACTTTACCCAATTTGATCACTGCCTCAGCCGTGCTTTTTAAATCAGACCAGATTTCGTTAAAATCAACTTTTTTAGGTTTTAAGGACATCTTTGGCGGAAAATATTAGTATATTAAAAATTTTGTAAGCAAGGTCTTAAAACCCACATATTATGTATGTACGTATAAGCATATTATACTCTAATCACTCCCTTAACCCTGAGGTAACTACTCACCTCAGTAATATAAAAAGAAAACCCCAAAATTTTCTGGAAAAAATTATCTATATTTGAACACTTACTTTATTTGAAAACTATACAAATTGCTTTATTTTCAATACCCAATGAAACAATTTATGATTATTTAATTTTTCTTGCCAATCGTCGAAACTTTTCATTAATAAATTGTCATTGTGCTGTCAAAAAATACAAAATATATTCAGACATATCCACAAAATGTCTTTAAATAAACAACAGGCTGACACAAATATTGTTAAATTGACGAATCAGTGACAGCTGGTTTTTTGAAACCAGCTTATGTACATACTGGTACATACGTAAGTAAGTGTACTTTTAAATTATCGAAATCTATTTATTATTTGCAGAGCTCATAACATAATTTGGATATCTATTTTAATGAGTTATTTCTTAATGCATACAGAAAGAGCTACAGCGGGGAATTGACGCAATACTAATACCAATCGCGCATCATGAGTAGTCACGCATAATCGTAAGTAACGAGATTTCAGTCACGTAAGCCTGCTCGAACATGAGTACATATATGTATAAAATGCTTTGCGTGACTAAATGATTGACATTTCTGCGTGAGTACGATATTCTGAAATGTAATTCAATATTTCTCCAATACAACACGCAAATCCTGATATACCCCTATATGTATGTATGTATATTGGTAGTGCCTGATATAAACACACACATATGTTGTTTGGTTAATGTGCAGTACTTACATACATATATACCTACCACAAATATCACAAAGCTCATTATGATACCAAATGAAACTTCTAATCTAATAAAAACTTTATTCCCGAGACCTTCCAAAGATAGTATGTACTTTAATTAAATAACGATTACTTATTACTTTTTATATTTATTTGAGTACATTTACTATGATTTTTTTTAATTACAGTTAGACGTACTTTCTGTAAAACTAACGAATAGAATTACGTATTTATTATCCTTTATACATTATGAATCAATATAAAATACATACATTCATGGGGAGGAGGTGATCAAATATTTGTTACGAAGTATCAATATATGCAAATAATGTTTATACATGTTATGTACCTACATATATTACTAAGTATGTATTCGATTTGTAGATAATCTAAATCAATTGGTATTGTAATGTTACATAGGCCGACAGAGGTTTTTGGCATTATTGATGAATTCATCTCTATTTTTTAGGGAAGATCCGAAATATACTGTTTGTTATTCATTTGCAAATCATTATTTCCATTTTTATTTTTACACGTACATGTGCATTGTATTCGTATTCGGACTTCTGAATAATCGGACAATTTTAGATATTTGTATTCGTATTCGCCAATTAGGCGAATATTTTACAAACAAAAATAGTAATAAATGATGCATAAAACCTAAAAGATGAAATAAATGAAATAGGATTACTTTATTTCAATTCAAAAAATAGTATTCAATGGTTACAAAACTGACTTTTAGTACAAGGACTTATGTACACAAATTCAAACAGTTTTCTTTTCGAATCGAATTACACGGTAACCCGCCAGGTTAAATTGCAAATAGTTTAAAAATAACTTTTCTTCGAAAAATAGGATAAGTAAATTTATCGTGGGGTGCTGGAATCCATTTGTTATAGAAATTTGTTGTATATAATTTTGAATTGTAATTTAATGAGTATTTATATTAACTTTTATGTACGCGAACAGTAGTATGAAACTTTTATACAAATTTAGGTTTCACATACATATAATAGTCGTATTCTTTAGCGTTTTAAAGTTTTAGAGATGCAAATAATCATAAATATTTTTAAAGAACGTTTTTATGGTCTCAATAAAAAATTCGTCATGTTCGTTTTTTGTTATAAAGAAATAAGTTATACCGAAGATTCACTACAGTTTATTCGTTGAGAAAGTAGATTGTGCAAATGTACACAAATACATACATATATAATTGGTAATTACAATTACATACTTATCTAGGTAAATATTTCTATAAACTTTCTTTTTAGTTCTTTCTAGTTTTCATCAAATTTGTTAAAATACATGTGTATATATATACATATCATTAGTCTCATATTCAAAAGTCCCTAACTGGCATATTTTCAAATACATCTTGGCAGAAAAATTTAGGCTCTGATTGTACACAAAAACAAAATATTGCTCTATAAGCCTGTGTTTTCATACAAATGTTAAATCCTTTTAAAGGCAAAGCAAAACATACGTTTGTTAAGTGAACAAATTGAGTACAAATTCACCAAATGAAAGCCTCAATGCAATAATATCAAAAATTACGGTCTTACAAACAATTGAGAATTATAACGACAGTAAGTATATAGTTACAATCCAGTGAGCAACCAACGATATGTATATATGCATACACCTACGCAAACACATGCATTCATGTACAACGTCTGATTAAGTTTTTTTTTCATTTATAATTAGTTATTACACATGCATACATAATTACTTATATGTACATACATATGTATGTATTTCTTTATTTGGATATCCACACATGTGGACAGATCATGGATTTTGGTGGGATACGTGTTTTTTTCTCTTCATGATTACTTATAGTGAGAAAAGGACAGGGGGAGATTGAGTTGGAGCTCTTATTCTATTGATTTCTACATTTGATATTTCTACATATTTATTTATAATAAGTTGTGGATTTTTATGTAATTTTGTGATTTCGCTAATAATAATGTATTTAATCCTAAATAATTTAAAATAATAAGAGTATGTTGATTCTTAGGTACTTAGTTAAAAGATTTTTTGTTCATTTAACAACAAGTGAGTTAATGTATAAACTAAGACAAGTCTTAATAAAACTAAGTAACAATAAAAGTTTAGTTTTTAATAAAAAAAACTATGTATACATACTATGTTATATTTTCAATACTGCTAAAGAGGTTTCTTAATACAATAAAAGAGAAAAGAAAGAATGCCTAAATAAAAAGGAAACGTATTTACTATTAACTATGATATTTGAATGTGGATAATACTCTTGCTATTTATTTTAATAATAAGTGTCTTTAATAGGAGCTTTACTATAAATTCTACGTATAATAATGAGCTGCAATTCAAGTTTTCTCAAAGCTTTTACATGTTTTCTTCGGTTCTTATTAAAGCATCTTCTTCAGTGGTCGTGTCTACATTCGCACTGTCCTTCATTGGGCTGGCTGACTTTGAGTTCGCATTTGCTTTGAGATTCAAGAGAGGAGTTTTAATGCCAGCTTCTGTGTCATCCAGTTTAAAGTGAATTTCGGTTTCCAAAACAGGATTTGTAATATTACCACTCCTACCCTGCTGTATTGGTATATCATCTTCGGTTGTATCAGTTACGGCAGTTGTGGAAGTTTTGTGATTGTTATCAATGAAATGTACTTGATATTTGGTAGTTTTATCAGACTTACCCTATAAAAATTTTGACATGTACTTACGTTCGTAAATGTGTTAGTTCATAGTTTACTTACTCTCAAATAATAGGTCATTAACTGGCCCTTGCCTTTAACGCTGACCAAACCTCTTTGCAAGAACGAATAACCAAACTCCTGCAATATATTGCACGTTTCTTCTGTGACCTAGTTAATATCAGTCGTTATACATGAATTATATATGTACATAAATTCAATAGCAAAAACATATAAATATTACTTGTATTGCTCCCGCTTTTCCAGTACTTTCCATTCTAGATGCCACATTCACAGTATTTCCCCATATATCATAGTGTGGCTTTCTGGCACCTATAACACCTGCGGTAATAGGGCCATGATTTACTCCCATTTTTAAAACAAAATGATTAAACGACTGCTCATTTATATCCTGTAATGTCTTCTTTAGCTCTAAGGCAAACTCGACGAGTAAGGCCAAATGAGCCCACCTTTTGATTATTGGATCACCAAGCTTAACATCGCGATTCAAATTTATGCCACTCGCAGCCATATAGGTTGAACCTATTGTTTTTATTTTAATAATGTCTTGAAATTGTGGGAGTTCTAACAGCTAAAGCGAAATAAATTTTAAAGTATTTATCAGAAGCAAGTGGTTGAAACCAATATGTATTTTGATTATATGTATATGTACATATGTAAACTTACTGCATCAAAATCGGATATAACTTCGTTTAAGAATCGTAAACATTCTAGTCCTTGATTATTAACAGTTTCCTCGGAATAAAAATCTGCAAAAATAAGAGAAACTAGTAAAACGTTTTCAAGGATATAGTTCGCATGCAATTTTATTTACCGGAAAAATTTGGCATACTGGCAAATAACACTCCCACTTCCGCGTAACTTTGCGAATATAAATCATCGTGCGAACGCTTCGTATTCTTCATGAAGTGTTCAGCCACGTGCACCGGTAAAACATTGTAAACTAATGCCTCGTTCCGTTTTCGCATGTCGTCTGCTCTTTCTTTTTGCTCAGTTACTAATAGTTTCCATTTAAATATAACACGATCTTCTCGATCCATCTACAAAATAAATAATTTAAAATTATTACAAATATTCAACCAGCAAATTTACATTTAATAATGTTCTCATAACTACAAGATTTTGAATTTCAATTGCTTTTATTTTTACTCACATGTCGTGCCCAAAACGCTAAAGAAATTGTAATAAATATCAAAGTTGCCGACATAATATGGCTCGTTGGAATAATTCTGAAATATTTGGAGTAAAAGAAAGTTTAATTATATTTAAAGCTGACAATAAATAAATCCGAAATTTCATAAATGATCGTCGTCTACTTTTACTATATACAATAGTTAACCAAACACCCGCAGTAAATGCAACTAAACTATGTTTATAATGGAGAATTTTAGGTTAAGCATGTGTACTTACGGATTGAAGGCCAAATCGTCTTCCAGTTCATATAAATCATTAAGGACGAAAACATTGAAATACCAGTGAATACCTGTAAAATATATAAATACGATGCATAAAATCCCGAGTAAAAACACAAACTCGTAAAATTTCCTAAAATCAAGAAGTTAAAATCCATATACCTATACATACATACATACATACAAGGGTATGTACTCATGTACACGTGCATATGTATGTATTAGACCCAAGTCAGAGTTGCCGCTATAAGCCATGCTATAATGATAACACACGATGCACTCTGCTACAATCATTTCTTTGATTGTTATGAGTGCATATTTTGAATGAACGTATTTTGTAGCTTCAACCATAGCATCTCTTGTAGCGCGCAGACTGACATCAGCCTTACCTGTTATCAGACTCAGTAATAGAATTTTTACAAAATGTGTTAGTTGTGCAACGACGGTGGTTGCAATCAGTATTAAAACACAAAAATTGCTTAAATAGGAGGGGTACATGACATTGTCTAGGGGTTCAGGTGTGGCATCAATCATGGGCTCGGCTACCAAAAAGTCTTCCTCACTTTGCGTCTTATTGAATACACTTTCACTAACAACATGTTCCGACTTTATATATGCCACAAAGAAAAACTGAAATATTTACAAACAATTTTGAAAGTTAATAAAAAGCTCTTGGCTCAAATTTATTTCCATACCTCGTCGATAACATTGCTTAGTCCTATGGTAAGGACTATGATTATAGCTGTTAATTCGCGTATACATGTGAAATCATTGTAGCGTTTACTAATACTGACAAAGAAGTCCGGCAGATATTTGGGAAAGCTTTCGGCCACACTTATGAAGACCAACATAAAAATTGGTACTAAGGGAGCTGCTATATTAATAAAATGTAGTGGAGATCTGAAATATATAAAACATTTCCAAATAAAAATATCAGATTTGGAAAAGTTCTTTTGTTATTTACCGAGGTAATACTAAAAATGAGTAAACAATATCGATAGATTGCACTATTAAAGCAGATACAAGCGGTAGAGAAGAGTATGGTTCTCGGTAGGCTGAGTAATCCTCTTCAAACTCCTTAAGTTTGAATTTTAGTAAGCAATTGGTGTCTTGATCAATATGTCTGAAATAGGTAATAAACTGATTTAAATTCAATCCGAATTTATTCATTCCACTTACGCATAATAGTCTCGATCTCGTAAAACATTTCGCAGTTCCTCTTTAAACAAGGTTGCTTTATCACAAACTTCAGAATCCCTCTGCGTATCGTTAATTTTATATTCTTGACTTTCAGCCAATAGTTCTTCGTCCAAAGTGTCGTCATTGTTGTCGTTGTTACCGTTCTGTGTTTCGTTGATTTTCTTTGCATTGGGGGAGGCAAACTTTAAACAAACATTCAGTTGTAGTATAACACAAATTCATATAATAAATGAAAGATTTACAAAGAAATAGCATTTAATACACTGTATAAACAACACCCCGACATGCATAGTGCTCCTTTAATGTAACATAGTCATATCTCAAAAAATTTAATATTTTAGTTATTTACACAAAAGTGTTCTTCCATGCTATCTGCATATGTAAAAAAAATTTCAGCACTATATCTCCAGCTGAAGCGAAGTTAGAGCAAACTATTTTTTGTGCTATCGTATCTGAAAGCGTACATTTCAAAATCTTTAACCGCATTTTCCCAAATTTGATGTTTCTGAGATATGGCTACGTTGAATTAAAGGAGCGATATGTTTGTATGTATGTAAATTTAAATGTACATAGATATTTTGTGAATGATATGAGGACTAGTCATCCTTTCATTTGTTTGCGGTTTTTTCTGCTGAATAGGGAATTGCTGAAAATTTGTTTGTCTGTTGTGTGTTACACAGATTCCCAGTTGGCCAGAACTACTCAAACAAATTATTCATTTATTTGTTATTTACCGCATTTGATTTTTGGGTTCCATCCAAACTCTCTACGCCTTCTCATCTTTCTCCATTTGTCCTCACAACAGTATCCCCTATTTTCTACACTTCCGACACAATTCATTGCATGACGGAGGATTGTCTCCAAGTACAGATCCTAGAACTAACGCTAAGCTGTCCGCTGTAGTTTAGTAATTGATATTGAACCCGAGCTTTTTTATCTGTCATACAGAGCAATCTATGATGTAAACTCCATAATTTTCGATTGAGTTTTGCTACAGCTGCAGGATTTGGGGAATTGACAAAGACAAAGGCCAACTGGGATGCCAAGCGTATCAATACTTGTAAATATCTAAATGAAATAAACTTACAGTGTGTTTAAATGCTATTTCGCACTTGTGTGACACTTACAGGCTTCACAACTTTTTTAATGAAATAAGTTTTCAGGCCAGCTATACGTAAGGCTTCCTCACGTTTTTCTCCATATGCTGGTTCTACTTCAAATTCACCATTAAGATACGCCAGTGTTTTGTCGGATATATGAACACGCCTTAACGTTATTTTAAAAAAAGCGATACAAATAATATTAAAGAATCGAATTTATTTACTTTGTTTTTCGTGAGAAAATTTTAAAAAATTTATGGTCAGACTAAATAAATATTTCAATACATATGATCGTTTTTAAATGTACCCTTTAAAATGCAGCCTTTGTCTAGAAAAACTGGAGGCAATTTTTTAATTTTAAGCACTAAGAAGATGTCCGTATAAAGGACCTTAGGACTAAAGCATGCGGTATAAGAGTGACAAATTCAGGATAGATCTTAATAGGCATGTTATGAGCATAATTGCCGAAGTTTTTACTGCAAGTGAACTTTAATCGACAATTGTCTTAAATTTTCGCTACACACAGACCATAACTGCAATATAAAATTACAATGATGTATTTTGATTAAAATCATATTAAATTTCGCCACAAATAATGACCCAATTCAAAATTAACATTGGAAAATAATGTAGTTCTTAAATTTTATGTAAAACACTACACAGAACATTTTGGCGAAATCACTCTTTTGTTGCTCACTATGATGAACTCGCTTTTTAATTCAAATAATTTAAAATTTATATTTTAAATTCATCAAATAAAGAGAGAATATATTTCACACTATTCTCTCTCAATTCACAAAGGGAGAATAGAGTTCTTTTGATAATTAAATTTCCTTGTATTGTATGCGTTTCCGTTTCCGTTCCTCTTTCTATTGCCAATTTTATTCTTGGCTTAAATATTTTTGATTAAACTATATGTTAATTGCTATTATTCGTATATTTTTTTCCATATTTTCATACTTAAGTTTACAAAAAATCCAAAATGACGAATGTTTAATGGTATCGTAGGGGTTACCCTATGCAGTGGCTGCATATTATGTCTATATTTACATTCTTCTACCCCAAGCCATTCGAAAATGAAACCTTATTTGCAGCGAACTTACCCAGCTTTTCCGCTTGATTCCATTTTATTAGCTAATTCAACATCCTTTGAATAGACATCAAACTGCCATTGACGTTGTCCTAATATTCCCGCTAAAACAGCACCTGTATGTATACCAACTCTCATGTCAACAGGTGAATTGGCCTTTTGCTGCACATATCTATTGGCAAAGAAAAGCACAAAAGGTATTTAAATACATGGCCATAATGTATGTTTATATGTATGTATGTATTGTTCATTCAATAATAACAAAAGTGCACACTATTCATTCGTCCACCTCTTCTCCCTCACTGATTTTTTGTCACCCTCATCTTAACCACCATCATCTATCGACACTAATATTTAAACATTACTGTATTCGATGTCTCAAATAGACTTACTTTATAGCCTTAACCATTGACAAACCCATGTGTACGCAAAGCACAGCATGATCTGGTCTTTCGTCGGGTGCTCCACTAATGCAATAATAGCAATCACCTAGGATTTTTATACGTAGCTGTTGATATTTCTACAACAGTAACAACACATATCGAGAGCGTGGTAGAAAATGGAAAAGAAGAGCATAACAAGAAGTAGAGACAAGGAAGAAAAATAAAATAAAATAAAAAAGTGTTAACTAAGTGTGGTAACTGCTTCTTAAATGGCCATTTAATTATGGACTTTGTCGCTGTTGCCTATTTAACGTTACAACACAATAAACAAAAACCACGAGAATAAAATATAACTGAACAAAAAGTAATAACTAAATAAAAATGGGATATTAAGGAATTTATTTTTTTTAACGGATTGGTATCCATAATGTGACCGAGCTTCAAAAGGACACAACGAAATGTACTCGTACTTTAAGTAGATTTTCAAATTCTTCAACTTTGTTTTAACTACGAGTACAGGCGTGTGTGTCTCTGTATCGAATAGAAATTTGTATGCTGAAAAACTAGCACCGATCACTGATACACTAACATACGAGTATGTACGCATGCGTGCAGTTCTTAGCCATCGTTTGAATTTCGACATTAATTTAGACGTTATTTGAATGAACAGCAAGTAGTTGAAGATAAGGGATATTCCAAGTAAAATGATCAGCAGACAAATGGAAGAAAAATACTAACTTGTTCCATATGCAAGGATAGCTTGACCTCACTCCACCATAACAATCTATAAAAGCTTTTGGGAGTATTCTTTGTCTGTGATATTGCAACAACTGTTTCCACGTAAAAAGATTATTACGAAACTTGTATAAGAAGGAATTGATTTTCTTTGAAAAAGCAACATTATGATTACAAGAATAGGCACTTCCACTCTAAATTAAATAAAGTACGAGTGTTCTTTATGAACTAGTTCCGTCCAAACGATACCTATGAATCCGTGGGGAAGGTAATAAGTTCTGTTTGCATTACAACATCACGCTTAGAAGGGTAAAAGCATTTCTAAGCTCTTTTAAGCAATTTCGCTAACCCACATACCTAGATGGTCATGTTGATCATGTCCAGGAAAATTCCTAAATAACACCGTTTAGGTATAATAAATAAATAAATAAATAACATAAATATGTACGTATGTATTTGCGTACATATAAAATTTACCAAATATGTACATAAACAATAAACTTAATCAAAAGCTTAATCAAATCACAATAAAACTTAATAAATGAATAAAACAAAAGTAAACTTTAGCCAACCACATAAGTAAATATTAAATCAACAACACAAACTAGACACGAACAAATGAAATTAATACGTTTTATAATTGTATGTAAGTATGCATGTATGTATGTCTGTGTTTATGTGCATTTATATAATATTTACCTCCGCTAATCTGTCGAATCGTGCAAATAGCTCATTTAGCATCTTAACCAAATCCTGAGCGCTGTACGTTGAGGAAATAGCGGTGAACCCCACTATATCTGCATACAAAATACTTGGAAAGTAAACGTTTTCAATAAGTTACTTATAATTTTAATAAATTCAAAATTACCTGACGTTCTCGTGACGACTCATATAGATTTTTTTAAACGGTTCCGAACTAGTTGAACCCAGATCCTGTCTCATTTTTTCAGCGACATGTTTTGGCAACACTGACAGAAGCAGCCGTTCTTGTTCTGCTGACTGATCTTCAATTATCATTTTTACCTCTAAGCTCTTTTTGGCTTCTAAAAAGGCTCTTCGTTGTTTAGCTGCATTCATGTCATAGTACAGCAAACCTATAATTAATGCAGCCGAAACCAAAACCATGTTCGCCATCAGCTTGAAAGTAATTAAGTGAAATAGCATGGCATTTTTGAAAATAGTAAAACTTTAATTTACCATTTCGTTGAACATGGGATCGTCACGTGATGACAAATAGACGAGGGCGTAATAACCGAAAAATGTTATAAAACACATTAAACATCCAGTATAGTATAATGGAACGGGTAAACTGACTGGGACCAGAAAATTAAAGAAAATGGCCCATCCCAACAGCTCCCTATTCGTATAGACATATGAGTACATAAAATTAACACAAACAAATTTCAAAACAAACCTTGGAGAAATAGTTACTTGCTGCGCGAAGGAATATGTAACAAAATGTATTATAAAACAAGTCCAAATAACTATTGGCGCACTGCTTATAAGTATGGCTATATAAAATGGCCTTTTCGATTTAAACCTCTCATACTTGCTACCCGCAAACATAAGTAACCAACTACTTACTGCTATTACGTCCAATATAAGGTAACATGCTGAAATAAACAACAAAATACACATGAACGAACTAATATGCTTGTGTTCCTACAGAACTCCATACACGTATGTTGTCTAACTAGTGATCATTTTGAAAACATGGTGATGAATTTGGAATAATTAGGAAAATAAATTTTGAATCTGAAAAATTTATCAAAAAGTATTATAAGGAACTGTTTCCTTTTATTACCGCCTATTCGACTATTGTCTCACAACTTTTCAAGGTTTTAAATCATTTCGATACATACTCGTATGCCCGTATTGTCACAAATGGATCTCATTTATTTATTTATTAATCAAGCAGTTGACCTCAAGATCAAACACAATTAATTACCTATGCGACGACGCTAAAGAATTACGTTCGGTCGAACACTAATCACATAAACAACAAGATAAAACAATGGCATCTATTTAACTTTTTATTCCAAACTCTGACATATTCTTTCACTCCAATTTTTTATTATTCAAGTCGAATGGCCTGCATGGCGTCCGTCTAAACAGAAACCAAAAACTAAAATGAAATAGGTATTTCATAAATTCGAATTCTTATATCTTATATATCATTCTTATTAAAAATTAATTTATCCTACGCATTCGTACGTACAAACGAATTTTAAACTCGAGCTTAAATTTCAATTTAGTTCACTGTTCGTTTCGAAAGAATGCATAAAAATTAATTAATTACATTTTAATGGTGGGCGGGTATATAAATTTTTTATATAATTTTCTTTTATTATAAAACATGATAAAAACATACATGTAATTCAAATGTAATACTTATGTGAAATGCTTACTTCTGTATTGAACAGCTTGTTCGGATGGTATTCCCAGAGTGTATATACTAAAGAAGAGATATGCGAGAAGGAACCATTTGAGAGCTTCACGTCTTTGGTGGACATAAAATTTAGTAAATAAGTTATTTAAAACCGCGTGTGGTAACGTTACGGTGGGTCCTTCCGAGGACTCATTATTTTCATTTTTATTTATGTTAATTGATGTTAATAACGATATACCATTTTCAATCTTATTGCAATTGTTTAATTTTGTTTCGGACATACTTTATTTCATATAATTATTTATTTATATAGTATTTTGTTAAAATTCTTTTAAAATTGCTGCGAGTGTCTCCATTAACAGTTGTCGTTATTTTGTTATTTCTTTTTTGTATCCGAAAAAAATTAAAAACATTTCCTCTTAAATCACAACCTTTCTTTAGCGATTTTTGGCATTGCTCCTTTGTTACGAAATTTCTTGTTTATTGTCTGCAACCAATAACAAAGAAGATACTTAATATGCGATTAAACGTAAAACATTTAAACGACTGACGTTGATTTGTAATTTGAGTAATTGTAATATATGCATTTCTAAAGGCGCACTTTTTGTTGGTGTATTTGTTTTAATTTATAAGCTTTTCTTGTCAATGAGGGACGCACTGCTATTCTCTTTTTGCTAACTTCTTCTCCCATTAACTCACTCATTGCCTGTAATAAGTCATTACTGTTATAACTATTTCCTACCTCTTTGTTTTTATTTTAAACGTCACATTTGTTTGTTGTGTGTTGAAAATGTTCATTAACATCTACATCCAAAAAAAGAAAGCTTTGACTTTGGCATAAAATCACTCACATATATGTATACTTAAGTACATATGTACATACAGGGTTTTAATATCTTTCAAGGATCTTAATAAAAGAAGCTCCGAAATGTTCAGCAATATCAACACATTAGAATAATAAGGAGTAGAATTAATCTGTGCATGCATGTCCATACATATAAATACATATGTACCCAACTGCATGTTTAAATACACATGTATACGTTTCATGCACACACATATACTTGACCATGTGTACATTCGTAAATATAATATGATAGGGTCCCTGTTTAGTGTTAATTATGCGTGCCGTCGTTGGTGTTCGCTGGTAAAAAAGGAATTGTGCACAAGAAATGCATACACACGAAAATATCAAAAATGGGTCTGTATGCAGCTGTGTGTCTAACTTACTTTTTTGTTTGGTGTGATTTTATGTCATGCTGCTCAGCTGCCTAATAAATTACTGATAATTTATAAGCAAAATTTTTTTATTAAAATTTTCAGCGCTTCTATAACTGCTGTAGCTTCTTCTATAGTCTTTTTTATCAAGGAAGTTGAAAATGGATGAAATCCAGCTGGACTACAGCAATAAGTAATATCCTTTATAAAAGATTTTTTAAATGTTTTGCAACAAAACAAATTTGTTGTTTCACTAAAGGGCGTTAATAAAAGATAAACACTTTACGAGTAAATTAAATTCTGTTGTGTATGCATATGCCCTGTATATTATTTATAGGTACGTACATATTATAAAAATTATATTGTATACATGGATTTGTGGTTGGATGTTCATATGTTTGTAGTTTTTAATATATGCTACTTCATTTCTATTAAACTTTCTTTTAAACTCTAATTCTTTATTGTATGTACATACATATATAACTTGCGGATTATTGAAATTTGTATACAGTATGCAGCAGATACATCTGTATTTATATATGGATTGTTGAACAAAAAAATTCACTTAAATATATATATTTTTCTTTTGCTTTTTATTTTTTACTTTTCGTTGCCCGTTTTCTAATAGTTGTCTAAGCTATAGCCAGAAGAAGACTAAAACATTTTACACAGCATTTTTCTAAAGCAGCTTTGAAGAAAAGCTTTAAGGAAATGAATTTAGTACATGTAGAGTTGACCAAAATTAAGCTTTTATGTCTCTCTAGTGAAGAAAAATGTATGCATATGAATATGTAGGCATCATTATGGTGTAATAAATACAAAGTAGTTTCATTCTCTCTTTATTATTTTTAATAAGGATGTTTGAAGCAGCGTTATCAACTCGCTAATTTTCGCTTCGTTTTAGTGCTTTTTCAATTTATTGACGCCGAGTCTTTTACATTAGCTTTTATATTAAGGGGAATTAGCGACCTGTGAGAACTTCATGTTTCTGTTCTGCTGTATGTTGATCTTTTCCAATCCTTACCGAATAGTAAGTTTCGAACCTTAGAAATTTTGGAAAAGCCAATAATATTTTCGTAAAAAATTTTATGGAAATCATCAACATATCAGCTACTAATCATGGCCTCATGAAAATAAACTACTCAGCAACTCGAAGAAAAATACACTTTGTATTACTAATCAAGGTCCATGCATGTTTTTATGGGATTTTTTCAGAGATAGCAGTAGTCTTCGCGTTGTTCTTAATGTATGGTGGGTAACATATTTTTGTTGAATTAAAGCCATCGAGGCAGGTTTTATAAATATGTATGTACATAATGCATGTACAAATTTATGAACATAACTACATACATATTGATATGCACATACATCTTTAGATATGTTGTTTCACACACATCAATTATCCTTGAATTTTTGTGTAAAAATTGTCCATTATTTCAACGCAATATGGAACATTGTTAACGGTCAAAACACAGTCCTATAGAATATCATCATGTGAAATGAGATGACTCGTTTATTCAGCATTGTTTAGTTCTTTAGTCATATTAAAAAATTTAACACGTACATACATACTGCCTGAGTATGAACAAAAGTGCGGCTTTAAAAGAGAATTGATGAGAAAAATTTACGTTTCTACCAGCAGATATAGAGCCCTTTCACACAGGCAAATTTTACTTTGACAATCTTCTTAATTTTCTTTCAACACTTCGTTCATTTTGTATTGAATAGTAACCAAATACAAATATTTACAAGAAACGAATGAAGCACAAAGAAACTTTGCGAGAACATCAAAGTGCGTACTCTCTTCTATGCTTTTACCCGCTAACAAACAATCCCATGACAAGAATGCAAACATTGTAAGTACGAAAGGAAATGTTATATTTGGCCAATGTACTCACATACATATGTATATGCGTACATACGTTCTATCGTTTGCTTTAATTTTTCCCTGCAGTTCCCTTGTCAAGAAACCGGTATGTTCGAGCTGTTCATTAAGCGGCATGGCCACACATCAAACTGACGCTTCAAATTCTGCTTTTCTATGATAGTATTAGTGAAAAAACACACATATGGTTTGACGTGAGTTTGAAGAATATCAAAACAATTTAGATTTTCACTGCTAAACAGAATTTTACCAACCCATACACAAGTTTGAACCATCAGTTTGATGTGTGGCCATGCAGCTCTAAAAACAATAAGTACTTACTCAAACACCTTGGTACTTAATTTTTTTATTGTTTATAATTTCTCTTTCTAGAACGAATTGAATTACATACATTTTAGATAATATAAAATAATTGTGGTCAATGAGATCCAGATGGCACTGGTGTGAAAAAGATATATTGAAATGCATTGCCATCAGCATAGACTAAACACAAGGTGAATTACTGTTGGTACTCCTTGTGTACAGAGTTGCATAGATGTAACTTACATTGCGATTACTCGCAAATGTCATTACAGCGACGTATAAGTATGAATAAAAGAATTTAAAGGGCAAAAATCCGCTTTCATGAAGGTGGAAAGCTCGTTTTTAAAATATCGTCTTCACACAAATTTATCTTATCCTAGAGCTAAAAAGGGAAAGTTAACAGAGCTGCCAATTAAGAAAAACGTGCTAGAGGCTTTGCACAAAAATAAATGCCACCGAATATGTAAGCCACTTCAGACACTGAAAATTTTCTAACGTACAAAAAAGAACTCTGAAAAAAATTTATCTAACGAAAGATGACCTGTTTATTCAGCCATGATTTAAGCCTTCTAAACACTAATATGACCTTCTCCAAATATTGGACTTACTTTTGTTTAATATTTTGAAGTATTCAATTCCATATTAGTTAATTTGTGTTTCAATCAAGGCCTTGTATATAAATACAGTTTGTAAATATTAATTGTGGATTTAAATAATTAATTAATTTTCAATTGTTAATAATTTTTTGAGATAAAGATGTCACTGCGATCGCAAAACCTTGCTATTGCTTGATTTTACTACAAGTCTACTACTAGCTGCTTTCAATACTCATGTCATCTCTTTTTCACATATGATTTCTGTGTTTGCACGCGCTTTTATCTACATTGTCCGCTAAACTCAACGACGCTAATAAATTCGAACAAATTTCGACCATCATTCGGCGTTATTCAGCTAAGCAGTGCAGACGTGTGCGGTGTTCAGAACGGCATTTGAAAAAAGTAGAATTTATATTTTAATAAAATACTTCTGAAGTATATTTTTTGTGGTATAATAGTTTTACAAACTTAAGTTCTTTTTTAGTAATTGTATTTGTGTTTTATTTGTAATAATAAAATACACTTTCTAAAGTTCTCTATAAGTTGTAAACGAGTTTTGAAGAAATAATTTAAACAAAATGGCCGATGTTGCTGTAGAAAAGAAGTGAGTACAACTTTGTTTATTGTTTATATCATCGTTAGCTGTGAGAGTTAGTGTTAAATAAAGTTAGTAAAATTTTTATTAAATGGAATATTCTAGTCTGGTGTGAAATTGAAAAAAAATATTAAATTTTGTCTGTATCACAAAACAGCGGCATTTGCGAAAAAATTTACGGCGTCTATTCCCTAACTGTTGTTGTCTTTGTTACACTTCTTGCTTATAACATACATGTTACTTTTATAAACTTCTTTAATAGTGAGTTTGTTTCATTTGCACTTTTTTCTACCTCTTGCTTCTTTGATGGATGGATGTACATACATACATATACACATAGTATTGTATATAAAGCAGTAAAGCCGCATTTTAAATATACTTGCTTTATAAAATTATTTTCTTCGAAATGAACGACTATAAAAAATAATGATGAAGTAAAATACTGAGCGTTGTATGTGCGATGATTGTGCATGTGCTCTGTATTTGTAGCACAATGAATGGTAGGAAATGGTTGTACAGAAAGAATTTGGTTTAAAAGTTGTGTGGTGCTGCTATAGGGTAATATAAATTTGAAAGTGGTGGTGTTTTGTAGTTTTCAGTTTTGTTGTATACTATAGATGGTTAGACAGACGCATTGCTGCTTGATTTTATAATGCCGGTTTGAATGTGTAGATAACAAACACGTTAGTTTATTTTCATTTTGAAAGGTCTCGCTACATTGAAAATGCTTTTAAGAAGTAGATAGAGGCATGTTTCTTTGATAACTACCAACATGTGAAGTTTACTATGTAAACATTTTATTTTGCTATTCGTTTATGGACAAAGATTGTAAACAACTAATAGATCAAATTGAGAGATTTCCTTCGAGTATTAATGCCGAATTTACGTTTACAATTTGAGTATTTTTTCTTATCTACGTGTGTACGTAACTATGTGTGGATGCATTTTTGTATATGTATATATATATATTTATAAAATTTTACTAGCGTGCCCATTATTTTTGAATATGTGTAGTTGGATGTTGCGTTTGTCTCGCAACATTTTGGTCACATCCGTTAACCTCATTCTCTTTTAATTTTGTTTAATTTCATTTCCCATTTTACGCGCTAAAACCTCGTTTTTTTTACCTATTTATTTTCCCTTTTCACCTCATTCATTACCCTTGTGTACAGAATGAAAGCAACAACACATTTTGAATACAATACTTCTGTTTCTCTTTTGCATTTGCTTCAATCTTTAATGTGTGTATTTCTGTACCTTGTGTTTGCAATTATCACCCCTTATCATTGCCGCTATTTCGCAATGTGTATTTTGTTAAACTGTTCAGTTTCTATTATAAATTAATTTTGGGTTAACAACGTGTGTTTGTGTGTTTTTTGTTGACAGATGTTTTGTATTTGTTCTATTATTGGCAATGAGTTTTTGTTGCTAATTTTGGTGGTCAAATTTGTTTGGTAGTTAAATTCTTTATGACAAAGAAACAAAGAAGCAAAAATCTAAAACAGCACAGCGTTGGATATACCGACACATTAGACCGAGTATGTAGTAGTTTAATTAAAGGTTGTTTAAATCTTAGAAAATAAACCAAATTGCTTTCAACCTGGTCCTTCAACGTATTATGATGATCACCGGTTAAATTATCTGTGCTTAGTTTTATTGAAGCTGCTTTCGTTTTTCATAATCCAAAAGTATATTCCCAATTACTAGGTTGTTTATCAGTTGTCTTGGAATGCCTTTTTAATATGATGTCCCAAGCTAACTTCTGTTCTTTTTATGTATATCGGACTCTTAATTTTCTTCAGGACTAACATTGCTGTGTTCAAATTTCGTTCTGTCCTTTTTCTTTTTGTAAATAGAAGCTGTAATTGCATAGATATGTATATAGATACAAACATTGTATGTACATACATATCCATATATGTATGAATGAATGTATTTAGGGTTTAAAATGTGAAACCACGTGCTTTTCCAGAAAGTTATTGGTAAAGAAATAATTTAAATGTATGTGTATTATTGTCAACCTTGAAAATAGAATGTTGTTTTTCAAAAGTGGATCAGAATAGAATTTTATAGAATTTATTTTATGATCGTTTTAATAAAAGGTTTTTCGGTAAGACAAATAAAAAAGATTGCATCTTAGTTTCGAAAAGTTTATTATAATTAAATAATATTATTCTGATTACGAAATCGGCTAGTGTTTTGTTGCCGGAAAAGAAATGGCGTAGCGCATACAATGCAGAAAACGGCATGGCACATCTGATTAAAATGTCTATAAAACGTGTGAATTTTATTACTCCATAGAAAGCGTACATCATAAAAATAATTTGGGATAGGTCGAAATGTTATCAAAGTACTTTCTAGCTCTTGCTAATTGTCAGTCTAACAATGCGTGTTTCTTTAATGCAATGGAATAATAATTCATTGCCTGCTCAAATGTGTCGTTATATTCTATAGTCTATTGAAGTGTTTATAATATAATTTCCCAACTTTGTTTTAATAAGATATGGGAGTATCTATACCGCATGGAAAATAACTGTTTTAATATAAATGCTTCTAATTTTCGTAATTTCTTGTGTAATTAAAGAGAAACTCCCGTTGTTGAGAAAGTAGCCGCTGAGGAGGTAGACGCTGGCAAAAAGGAAGTTTCTGCTGACACTCCTGTTACTGAAGAACCCACCACCACAGAAAATGGTGATGCTTCATCCGTTAAGGATAAGAAACTTACCGAAGAAGCGAAGGAAAACGGAAATAGCGAAGCTGTAGCTGCCGAAAAAACCGAAACAGACGGTGCCGCCGAAGCTGAAACTCCTGCTGCCACCGAAGCTGCTGCTGAAGAATCTACGCCAGCCAAAACCGAAGAAAATGGCGTAGAAGAACCTGTTGCTGAAGCTAATGGTGATTCTACAAGTAAGTTTTTTGTCTTTTCTTTATTCATTTAATTACATATTTAGTTTTTAAAGCTATTAATTATAATATATTTGAGATATTGTCTTAAGTTAATTTATTAAACATAATGATTTGTTTGTTGCGTGGTTGTATGTATTTTCACATGCCTGCAGTTCATTGGGTCTTACACCACCAAATCATTAGACTTCTACCTAATCTCAAAATAACAAAACTGCCGAGGCAACCTATGAAATTTTCGAAAACGCAAACCATTTGATTGAATCTTCATTTATTTTTCTGCTTTATATGTAGACATACTTAACCACACAATAAACAAAGCTTTATATATAATTAATTTTTTTTTAAATTGTGGGAGTTTAAAAATATTTCTTAATATTTTTCTTTTTTAAGATTCTGCACCTGCTGAAGCCGTCAAAAGGAAAGTTGCCGAAGATGAAGCCAAAACAGACGATGCCGCTGAAGTGACATCTGAGAAAAAGGCCAAGTTAGAAGAGACCTCAAAAGAAGAAGTCCAAAACGGTGCGGAGGCATCTGAAGTAGCGGCTTAATCTCTTAATTAAATACACAACAACCTACCCTCTACTATATATAATATATATTAAAAAATAACACAAAAAAACTAATTCTAATAATTTACTTACATTAACATAGAAAAAGAAAAATTTTAAAAATCCTACAAAAAACACAAAAGCAAAGAAAAAAAACCTGTAAAACTACCTAATACAAAAAAGATAAAAAAGGAACTAAACAAACATCAAATCAACAATCAAACATCAATTTTATAAAATTTGAAAGAGGCGACACAACATTCAAACGATTTCCAAATTTAATGCGAATTACACAAAATTGCCATTATTTTTTCGATTCTAAACTTCATAAATTACTTTCTACTAACAACATTTGTATTCATTTCGTTCATAGTAAATTGCATTTAAAGCAGCGTGTAAATTTTACAACTTCACAGCAAATGTCCTTATTTTGACGCAATATGTAAAGCATTTAATTCTCTACTACGATTTTAGTAGTTTGCTTTTGTCCATATAGCGGGTTATCCATTTGTGGCTTCAAAATGCCGGTATGCCTGAAAATATCACTTATGTTATTTAAAGTGACGGTGATCTTAAACTGTCAACTCCACGGCAATTGGAAATGCAGTTATCTTACGTCTAATGTCGTATTTTGCATTTGAATTTGTACCTCCGTTCGTACGAAGTCCAACTTAAGTTTAATTTTTCTTTTGAAACCGAAAAAATTGATAACCTTGTTAGTATTTATTATAAGTTTAAATTAATTTGCATTTGTAACATTTTCCTATTTCGGGAACGAAACGTATAGAACTTTTTCACTTGCTTACTTACATATTTGTTTGGAAAACATGGCTTACGCAGTGGCGCACTATTTTTAAGAATTACTTTTTAGTTTTATTTTATTTTTTTTTTTTTACTATCTAAAAATGATACTTAGTTATTGTGGTTGACTTTTCAGATTTCTTTGTAATTTTCTTTTTATATGAAACATCAGTTGAAACAACTACACCACTTACCTACCAGACAAAAAGTAAAAGGATAAACAGTTGTAAAAATAATAAAAGTATATATAAATAAAAACAAACATTCAATAAAATACATTCGATTGAAAAAATAAACTGGAAATATAAGTTTTTGATGTTATTTTTGTTTTAAGAACGACTAAAAGCTGGAGATTGCCAAGTTTGTCAAATCTGTTTTGACAGTTTAGCAAGTCGATAAGAAATCATAGACGATCATTTAAATGGAAAAGTGGGTGTGTGTTGTTATGCAACTTTTGGAGTATACCTACTATAGAGAGGCCACCGAAGAGTTCGCATTGGATTTCATGGGTGACTGTTCACACACCAACTTTTGCTGCTGAACTTGCTATGGGAAAAAGGGGGTAGTCTTGAAATTGTGTTTCTATTTCTTTCGGTTTCATTACGGGACGGATCTGGTTGCACTTGGAAACGAAAGTTTAACTTTGTGGACCGGGAGTAACAAAATCTATAATTATGAGCAGGCTAATTGAAATTGTTATCAATTTGTGTTTATTAAATTTAATCCATATATTTCTTAGGACGAGAGCCCTAATAATCTTTTTGTTCATGACGAATAGATTCTTGGAATGAAATCTCGAAAGCTTCAGCAGTGAGAAAAGAAATGTTTTGAATTATATTTCAAATAATGATTTCAGTTAAACGGGTTCAATAACGAATTACAGCCCGGCTATTTGCAATGTTCTGTTTTATATCGCCAGTGGTGACATCTAGCGGGCAAACTAACTTAACCACAAATGCTGCCACTCTTACAAGAACATCGAATGTTGTAAGTTTAATTATATTGGAATAAATATTCCTACACGCGGCGTATAAATTATAAAACCTCCCGTTTTTGCCTTATTTAAATACAAAATTGGTAATAATTTATTCAAACAGCCTTTTCGGATTTTCAGTCTTTGGTATATAGTTGTCACAAAAGTATGGCAACATAATTAAATGTTATAACAGATTATCGATAACTTCTTCAATGAACAGCTTGTTTACAAATTTCCAAGTAAACAAAAAGTTTTTGTTTTATTTTATTAATTGTTTTTATGAAATAACTTATTATACGTATACCTTTACATATGCTGGGCACATACTGAACAAGAAATAAAGTGCAAATCTCTCTGATAAGAATTTTTTGCATGTTCGTATGATGCACAGTGGCAAATTTTAACGGGTACATACAAACAACCATATTTTTATATTTACATACATATGTGCGAATGTTGAGAAAATTTTAACATAGAGTATAATATTCTTCTTCTGTCCGCCCGCACTTCATACACAACCCGACACATCCATATGTCTTTATGTGTGCATGTGAGTGACTGGCTTAATCGCAGAATACAAAACAGAGTCCCCGTCGTTTACGTTTGAAAAGCCTGCTTTAATCTGTAATGCCTTTTAGCAAACAACGTTCGTTCATTAGTCTCAACTGCCATGATAAAATGAAAGAGTCAGGGAATTGAAATTGTGAATTGCTATCTCTTTTATATAAACGTAAGAATTCCAAGCCAGGTCGTCGGTTCTAGTTTTAGCCTATGGAGCATATACATATGTGTGTACGTGTATGATATATTTATTTTTGTATAGGTGTTCTCCGGGCACTGATAACAAACAATTTTGTTAATAGGAGACTAACGATGTGAAACCAGTTTGTAAATGTATGTGTTGCTGTTTCGACTAGCCTGCTTTTGTTTTCATTTTACTTTTCTCATGGATTTCTTTTGGAAAAAATATCAGTTTCATTTACTCAGTCCTAACGTATGCAAGTGCATTAATTTTGTTAAATACTGCTCGAACGTTTGAATACATTAAAAGCAAAAAGTACTCTATGAAATTGTTTATATAAAAAGTGCTAAAATCTGGAATTTTCCAAACAAAATAAATACCTGAATTTGTGTGTAAATATACACATATTGTATTTATAAATTATTATAATTCTGTGACTCTCTGTATGTACATATGTAAATATAAATAAAGACATTGAAGTGCGTAAAATAGTGAATAGATTAGGTTGAAGTACATACTTGTATTTATATTTGCGTTAGGCACAAGTGTAAGTGTTGAAGTTCTCTAAAAATCAAAAGTAAAATTTAGCAACAACAACTGTTCGCACTGTTCAACACTTTTAATAATTGCCAGCCCAAACAAGTACTTCAAATAAACCCGTCAATTTATTTTTTAAATAAAATAAACAAAGAAGTAAAATATGTCAATAGCCTTACAGACGGTAAGTGTGTGTTTTCATTTTTGCCATACACCTAGAACAAACGTATTCCTTTAAAATTGTTATTACATTTTTAAATGTAATTTTGTTTACATACTAGGGATGCCAAACGGAAATGCCGAAATTCCGGGATTAACACACCCTAAATACCGGAATTTCTTAAAATAAATCCCTGGACTTTGAATAGTACACCTTTCTTATAACAAAACTTTATAAAACAAAATTTCGTTATTTTTATGGGCTTATGTATTTTATATAAATTTTATTAATACGGGAATCCTCTCTTGATAATCGGGCGTAACATTCAACATATTTAATTTTTATGAGAGGCTACTCGAAGCACTAACGATTTTAATCGATAAAAGAAAAACAATAATGCAAAAGTCACTCCTTTTCCAGCTTTCCGAATTTATCCGAAAGTTAAATTAAGTTTTAATAAGAATTTTAGAATGATAATAAGAATTTTAGAATGATAATGTTATTCCTGATGATGTCAACAAATTGTTGACGAAATATCGAATAAAATAGAAAAATTATAACGATTTTTACAAAAACGACCTCGAGCTCAATCATTCTAAAATACATATATAAGAAAAGGTCAATAAAAGCAAACAACAGTTTTAATAAGAAAACATAAAGCATTTATGTGACCAATTAATTTCAAATATCATTACCACAAGTTAAATCGTTCGAGAAATAGATATCGTTGCCTGAAAATTTCAAAAATATACCCCTATGCCATTTCAAAAGTTTTTGTCTAATCTATTTCTTTTATAGGCCCGTAGTTTACAACTGAGATGAATGACGTCAATTTGGTAACAGTTGATAAAGTGTTTTTTTTAACCGTATGTGTTTGTATGTTCAAGTGCTTTCGAACTCAAATAGTTTTAAAGTTTTATGTTTTGAAATTCTAATTACTCGTAGTTGGAATTTTGTTAATAAAATTTATTGCTATGAGCTAAAGAGTACTAATTTTTAATTGGACAAGCAAGCGTTCTTTTTAAATCCACCCTGTGTGAAATTCGAAAAAAATCATTACAAATGCAAACTGAAATTCATGAATAATTTAACATCAATTGTATGATCCGACTCCGAAATTCCAGCTTCACAAGAAGCTACAAAAATTACGCAAGTCGTGCGAGAATATTAATGGAACTTTTGTTTAATCTGTGTACATGTTTTAGTATTGATAAAAAATGACACTTGACTTGGCTTTTCAATATGTTGTTTTTGTGCTGTAGCAAATACTATTGCCTCCTTTTCGTATGACGACTGTGAATTACATTCAACAACTTTTAATTAATCTATCACTTTTTTATTATTTGATGCTTATATAAGTGAAATACGTCTTGATATCGATTTTGAAGATACGGCTTATCTAGCGCTGCCATTCTAAACGATAAGCAGCTAATTGGCGTTCCATGAACAGATTTCGGAGTAACAACCTATTGCAAATCGATGAGAATAAAGGCCTTAAAAATTTAGCTTGAATTTACGGGCCATAGGTAAGAGCGGCAAGAGGGAAATAATATAATTATATTTAATTATGATAAGAAAAAAGTCATAGAAATTATAAAATTTTTGTGTGAGGTTAAATCTTTACTGCCTATTTCTCATTGCCGAATGAATTCTTTCTTTCGTATAAATACATTTGAAACAAAAACAATTTATAAAATGAGAAATAGGCAGTTAGATAATTATTTTTTTAGCTTTCTTTAATAAAAACCGATGGTTGCGTTCTTCTCGCTTTTCTAGAGATTGTTTCTACGTAACAAGTCATAAAGATTATGCTTGAACCGGGAGATTGCCAGAAAATTTTTGTATTTATAATCTGTTTGTTTTTTTTTTAAATATATTTTCAAGATACTGATCACCCTAATCAATTTAAATGCGTAATTTTCAAAGAATTTAAAATCAAAAGTTACAGTTTAACCCCCTTATTCATAAAAATTACATATGAGAGTATGATAACAGCGTAATAAAACAAAATTTCATATGAAATTTGCTCTATTACACTCTTATAAGCCTCTCATAATTTTTACGGTCAAGCACACTTTCAACGTGTTTTTAAATATAAAGGGTATTCTTTCAATCAGCGCTTCCTATCTTTAAATTTAAATAAGACAACGTGTGTGAAATTGATCAAGTTATTTGTAGAATATAAAATCGATTAAATATTCGCAACGCTTCCTCGGGGTGGAGCGCATTCGAAATGTCCAATTTTTCATGACTGGAGCATAAATCAGGCTGAATTTGACCGATGGCTCTTGGATCTCATTTGGATTGGTAACCATTCATCCAGAAATGGGCCTCATCGGCGAAGATGAGACCCATTTCAGCTTTATCAAAAACATGTAGTTCTCTATGGTCGTTTGCCTTCAGCTATCAATTGTCAAAATTTGAAAGTCCTCGTTGGAAGGCTCTTTAAAACGACGGGTTATTAAGTCGATCATTATAATGAACAGTATTTTGGTGAGCTAACTGATAGAAAAAGGAAGTACATGTCAGTTCCAGTTGGGGTCACCACATGAAATTAGAAAAAATGTAATTGAACTACAAAAACAACGGTGAGATTAGTTAAATTTACTTGGTAGAGAGTTCTGAGAAATCGCAAGCAAAACGCGTGAGTTTTAGAACATTAAAAAACAAGTTTGGCGATTTCGGCTGTATTCACGCCGCAAAGTTATAATTTGCTACAATCCCATTTCAGGACCATATGGTAACCCTATTTATAGACGATTTGTTCCATTATCTTCTCCATTGAATTATCTTTATAACATGTTTGTTGTTGCAGTTTTAATAATTTTTTTTCATACAATAAACTTTATCTCCAATTGTGTTATTTGCGGTTTTCTCTCGGGAAGACAACAATGCCGGATTATTAGAGAACAGTCAGTCAACTGTACTGTAAAATGGGTTGGGGGGGAAATATTAGGGGGAAACGATAAAAACAAAAAAATAAAAAATTGATTATGTATGAATTTCTATTTTAATAGTGAACTTTATTTATGTAAATTGTATTACAGGATGTTAATTTTCTCAACAGGCTATAAGTTCAAATCTTTTTATTTTTATTTAATAAATGAATGTGTTTACATTCTATTTATTTTTCAGAGTGGAATATTAAGAATATATTTCATAGTCATTAAACCAGCCGAACGGATCAGTACTGATTTCGAGGCCGCTACGCCATCTCATCAGCGTTCTTTGTTCAAATTTCCACGGCTTTTCCACTGTTAAAAAATTGATGTTGAACCAAATTTTTGTAAATAATAAAATTGTGGGGAAATTTTTCACAAAAACAAGGTATAAGCTTTAAAATAAATTTACTAGCATTTAAAAAGCGGTAATAAAAGAGAAAAGAAAATACAAAAATTGAGGGCGCAATTCGTAGCCCAATTAATGGATTTTTGCCATGTAAACTGCACATGTGTGATTGTGAGCAAATTAAATGCAGTTGCCAATCTTGACAGCAGCAGTGTTGCCATTCGAATTGAGAGACGGGAAATGCATTAAGTAACGGACTTTTTGACCCGCCCTCGTATACATATGTATATGTCACCTTATCATCATCATAATACTCCTTTGACTCAACTAGATGGTTCATGAACATGATTTTTTCCAATTTGTGGACTTCAATCCAAGGCATGCAGTGAATTTTTAAAATAAAGAGAAAACTGCATGGCAAGAAAGCAGTTAAATTGCAACAAAAAAATATATAGAAAATAGAAAAAGGTTCACAAAATAACATTGTTATATTTTAATTGTATCAGTCTGTAAGGATTAATCCATAGACTAAATAAATAAATAAAAAAAAAATAAATAAAAAAAATGTATATAAAATCAGCATAGCAAAATAGCAGGAGAACTGCAAAATGGCAGCACTCCTGTTTTAAGGATTGTCGTCTGTTTTTTGTGTTATTTTAAACGATTAAAAATTGTTGGCTGTAAAAACTCACGTGCAAATAAGTACGTTAGTATGTATTAATGTGTTTGCCTACATTTCAAGATCTTTAGAAAACAGAAAACAGGTTTTTCAGACTTAAAATGAATGCAAATGATGTAAGAACACAAACAATTATTTTGTATTTATTACACTGTAGTCATTAAAGCGTAATAAGAGTGTAAACCATGTGATTTATTGTTTAAATTAAAAAGTAATTATTAATTCTTTGTTTGCTTCCGTCTGATTGAAAACAATCCAAAACAAGTACATGCGATTTTATAGCAAATCTGTATTATGAATCTTACAAAATACGTTCATATACTAGACACATATCGAGAGACATGAGGCTAATGAATCGGGAGACATTCGGCTAATGAAATCACAAATCATTTCATTAATAAATCACTTGGTGATTGCATTAATATGTAAACTAAATGAACAAATTGGCTACTGGCTTGGGCTTTCGATATGTTCATACTTACATGTTATGTATGTGTTTGTGCAAATGCATATGCATTTAAGTATTAAGTGGAAGAAAAGTTTTGAATAAATAGAAAACGGACAAACGGTTACTCTGGGATTATATCAAACAATAAACTTATTGGCGATGCAATTCTCGTATGCAAATTTATCATGGGAACATGAGCACTGATGATGTAAGCGTAGCGGTTTCCGTAAACAGCTTTCTTCTGCTGTGCCGTGTTGTTTGAACAATCAATTAAAGTTGGAATATTGAAAATATATTTCTCTCTCTCTCTCTCTCTCTCTCTCTCTCTCTGATTATTGCCTTTCAAATTTTAGTGCATACAAAAGCCAAATGAATTAAAGACCCCAAATAAAACTTTCGTTCTAAAATAGTGGGTTCTAGAAAAGAATTCAAGACACCACGTCTTGATGTCGAGCGTTAGTTAGTAAGTCCATCTTTCCTACCATTTACGAAAAAATAACTCCGCTAGAATATTAGAGTATCCCTGTGAATCTGACTCTATAGGGGTAGCATATAAGATAGTTCTTCCAACTACACTAGCAAGCAAGTTACGTTGAAGATACGGTAGACCTCTTGTATTAAGCAAGATCCGCGATAGCGATGCCTTGGAAGTTATATACAGCCAGTTTTTTAGATGTACATATCCTTTGGATCCTATGCAATATCCGATATTTAGCCTAAAGATTTCCGACTACTTATTAGAACTACTTCTTTGCTATGACTTTTTGTATATCATTTATTTAGTACAAAATTGCAGGGAATATTTCCAAACACAAATATGGTTTGAAGTTGTTTTCTTTTACTCGATATGGATATGGTGTAGGGTATTGGGCAAACCCATATTGCTCTGCCAGAAAGAAAAGACTGACTGCATTTCTCTCTAAATTTTGCTGTTTTTAGTTGTTGTTTTTCTTGTGCAGCAATACGTTCGCTTGAAAAGAGCATGCGCTTAAAAAGCTTTCCAACAATTTTACAAAACATTTGAAATACCGGCACGTTGTAGAGATTGTTAGAAGAAGGCGAGAAAGAAAAGTTCCTTCCTTGCACCAACAGCTGAGAAATAAACGAAAAAATTGCGAAAGAAATTTTGTACAAAAATTTTGAAAACTAAATATACTTAATTGGTTTAATTTTGTTACGCAGTCATTGTTTTAGTTGCGTGCTAATTTCGAGGTGAAAATATTTTTGTGTTCGTGTAAAAAAGAATTTGCTGAAACCAAATTTAAGAACGTCATACAAACAAACACGGCAATCCGAATGTTATCAATGAATTTACATATACATACTTAACCAAGTTTAATGTTGACTGATTTCTAATGGTCTGCATGTCAGATTGTGGGTCGCAAGGTAGTGTTCGTTCACTGAGTTTGTTTCATAGAACAGTTTGTTTATTGGAACACGTAACATGCACTAAGAACAACTCCTGCTGACAAGTCAGTCATTATGACAAGAGTGTTTTACTTCATTGACTTTTTTTAATACTCGTATATAATAAAAATTTAATCGCTAATATTAACGAAATAAACGTCAGTGAAAAAACAACAAAAACTAAAAATTGTGATATGGAATCTTTGGTTAACTTGGGAAAATGAAGCTAAATGTGGCTAGAAAAGTGGGTGGAAGACTAATTTCGTATGAAAGGGTGTGGCAATATTTTGGACCTCAAGTAGGATAAACAACAATAGAAGATGCAATTTTAATTATTCTTTTATTTATCTTATAGGCATCGCCTGATGAAATACGCCGAGCTGCTTCCCGTATATGTCGCGACTATTTAAATGGACGTTGGAAGTCGGTGCCAGCGGAACAATTAACAGTCAAACGAATCAGGTGAGATAATGCAATGAAAACTAAGCCTTCAGGCAAAACGTTTAACAAACTTAATAGTTGTGCACTTGTGAATACGAAACTAAATTAATGTCGCCATTCTTAACGAAGTGGTGGTCTATCGAATTTTTTGTATTATGTAAGTCTACCAAAGATAGCGGATGGCAGTGAATGTGTAGACTACCAGAGCCAGCAATCGGTGGAAACCCCCTTGGCTGGGGCTGCATCAAATAATGTACTAACATCTGTCGATGACGAAAATAAAAATGAGCTGCACTTTGAGTTGCTTGCAGCGGGGGGTGATATGAATGCGAACAAACGCAAGAGATACGACAGTTGTTCCTCGGCCACGTCATCAGCCCTGAGAGAAAATGAGCCCAAAGAGGTAAGTTTTTGTCAATAACGAAATATATTCTCCATTAATTTATTGTCAGGGATGGACAAATTTATACCATCTTAATTTCTTTCCTAACATTTGTTGTCTATATGTGTTTGCAATACATACATATACAGTGGAGGTCCAATAGTACGCACCTTCGTTTGCACGAATTTCCAATAGAACGAAAGGCTCGTGTTTTGCATTGGCAGTTCTGTAGTGCGAATACAAAGATTTTGTTACTATTCGATAATCCAGGCTGTACAGCGGTATTTTGCTTACTGACTGATTTTGTTTAACAAATATATTTATTTATAATTTTACCCCCCATATTCATAAAACTTAAAAAGGGTTTGAAAGGTATTTTATTCAAAATTTTGTATACAAAATTTTCTTAAAATAGATTTCAAATACATTTTATTTATTTATGAATATGGGGGTTAACGTCTATTTACATACATACATACATAAAAGTGTACAATTTAACACTTTTTTAAAATAAATAATAATTCGTACTATTGTATACCCACTGTATATGCAAATTGGTACACAATTTCTTGTTTTTTGAATAAAATAAATACATATGTGATCCTTTCTCACTAGAGATTATTACAGTTTTGTATGTAGATATTCAGCTCACAATTATTAATTACGTGGGCGATTTTTCGCTTTTCCCATTCTCCCTATTCCTATTTCCCTCGTATTTTTCCCCCTGGGAAACAAGTAGGCATTGTAAAGTACTAAACAGGGAAACATGGTACAATTATCAGGTATATGCAAAGCGAATTGATTACAATAAAGCAACCATGGTACAATTATTGTACCATGCAGGGAAACAGTTTTTATTATTTCATTCGAGCTTTTTCTTAAAAAAAAAAACCCCCGAAAATAATTTATAAAGAAATATGGAAGTATTGAATAAAATATTTGTAAAAATTTATTTTGGGTCGAAAAATTCATTCCCCAAAGACAACGTCACGAAATTAATTTGTTAAAAACAAAATAGTTGTTTCAGAGGCCAAATTACCGCATTCGATTCGAAACGAAATTTCAATACAATTTATATACAAATTTCGATCGATATCTAATGCCGTAATTTGGCCCCTGATTTTACGTGTCCCTAATTTTATTATTCCCCAGTTTATTAGAATTTCAGTATTTTTGGATAATCTTTACAAAACGTCAGTCTAAAGTGCGTTACGAAATTAAAACAGAATAATTTTTGTATGTCTTTCAAATTGCGACTAGCAACAATCAGCCTGATTGTGTAAGGCGTTGACGTTTTTTGTACAAGATTAAATAAACACACGGGCAGTCTTCTTTAATCTACTACGAAAAACGCCTGAAGCAATCCGGCGGAATATTTCTTCGATTCGAATTGTAGTCGTGCGTTGGAAAGATTTTAGCCATATGCCTATTTATGCATGTATGTGAGCAGTTAATCTAAAGTTTCTATTTTCTTTAGGTACTTTTACGAATTTATGGCCAGTCACATGGTGAAGATGCCCTGGAGGGCATGATCACCGAATCTGTGGTATTCGCTCTACTAAGTGAGCGTAACTTTGGTCCGAAGCTTCATGGTATTTTCCCGGGCGGTCGTATTGAACAATATATACCAGCAAGAGCTTTGGTAACAACAGAACTATCTGACCCAAGGATTTCTATTAAAATAGCTGAGAAAATGGCTGAGATTCATACCCTCAATATTCCAATGTCGAAAGAGCCCGACTGGGTTTGGAATTGTATGAACCGATGGCAACGCAATTTGTCTGATATTTTGAGCCGCGATGATTGGAAGGAAAATCAAATAAATGCCGAATTCATGCGTAAAATAAATTATACTGAAGAGTTTAAATGGATCAAGTCAGTAATTGCTCAGAAGCAATATCCAGTGGTATTCTGTCATAATGACTTGCAGGAGGGTAACATATTGTTAAGAAAATCCAATGCTTCCGCAGAGTAAGTGCAATTTGTTACAATCATATTCAAGATACATAAGATATGGTTCAGCATTTCATATCATTTTCCGTAGTACCAACTTGGACGATTCTTCGATGGACACCAGCCATGAAGACAGAGATGTCCTGAATAAGTAAGTTAAATTATTTCCCTTCTTAAACGTTACCATGCGGGTTTGTTACACGACTGCTGTAGCATCATTCGAAATGAAAATATGCGCGCAATATCGATATTTTACATTTTTTTAGGTTTATTCTCGACCTTTTCTGTTAGTCTCTACACGCGGTTTGTTTAGTTTGTGGGGGAGAGGTATGGAGAAGCCTGTGGTGTAAAACAAAGGGAACGAAATGAAATAGTTTCATTATAAGGGATGAAGCAAAACTCATAATTGAAATGTGCGTAAAGGCCGAGACACAGAATTCATTCATCGTACGTCATACGTTGCCATTTTCAACTGACAACTTATTTGTCACATGCAGTAACTTTTGACGTACGTTGACTACTTTGACAGACATCTGGGTGTTTTTTAAATTGTTTTGATTAATTTTGTTGCATTGTGTGTTCAGGAAAATTAGTTTAAGTAGAATAAATTTAATAGAAAACAAACAACTGATTTAATAACCGTCAACAAAGTACTCATGCAGTTCAGCTAAAAAAAGCGACGCATAACGCATGACGGATTCTATGTGTTTTCAGGCCGAGACATATAGAATCTGTCATACGTTATACGTCGCTTTTTTCAACTGACAACTGAGTTGAAATACATGCTCTCTTATGAACCGTGTAACATTCAGTACTATTGCGTCAACGCAAAGTACGAAAGGGGCAACTTTTAACTCTTGACGTACGTTGTGTTGTGTGTTCAGGAAAAATTAAATAATGTATAAAATTTAAATGAAATAAATACAATGAATAACAAACAACTGATTTAATATCCGTCAACAAAGTATTCATGCAGTTCAGCTAAAAAAGGCGACGCATAACATATGACGGAATCTATCTGTCTCGGCCTTTGGCCTTAACTTCTGTTGTAGAGGGCTTAAGAGAAAGTTTTTGCAAAATGACAGACTAGAAAGGCATAGTGTGAAATGGTATCTATATAATGGATGGGATCAGTGTGGTTATTTTAGTAAGTCTATAGTTGGATGAGTCGTGTAGATAAGAAATTGCAAAACGTTTGAAAAAAAATCCATAAATTGTTATTGAAGCTGAAAATCACTAGTTCGGTAAAGATTAGGCAATACTTACAGACATCGAGAATAGAAAGGAGTAAAACTTTCCCATTAGCATTTAAAAAAGGATACGTTTCTTTTCAACACTCTGGAGCATTTAAGGTTAATGACTCGTATCTTAATTCACAATTTCTTTCCCAGATTTTAGCCATCTTTGCTGCAAACGCTTATCTATTTTTAGTTAAGCAGTTCTGGCTATATCGTGTAGGAATCAGAATATAGAAATAAATTGAAAAATAAAACTCTAAAGAATTCTAAAGACAAAAAGAGCTCAATTTTTTTGTTGAAGGAGGCAAACGCCAGAGGTGAAAAGGGGGAATATCTGCAAACGATTAAGGGAATACATATGTGAACCTACAGCTCGATGTGAAAAAATATTCGTTGTTATTCAGCCTGATTCCGTTTGACGTTTTCGCCAATTTGTGATAGATTAAAGGCAAAAAGCTGAATTATGTTTAATGTAATACAAATTGTCGAATTTGAAGACAAAAACGCCTACTGTAATCACGCTGATTATGTGCTGTTCTGTTTAATAACCGAAATTCAATAAAAATTAAATAAAAAATCATTTGTAACGAATAAAAAACACAGATTTAAATTGTGTTTTCCTAAATTTCCAACTTGTGTTTGTGTATTTGAAGCAAAAATCTGAGCAACACAATAATTAACATATCAGCGGTAAATCTGGAATAAATTGAAATCGTAGCATATTAAGTTACCAATTTTCTTTCAGCAAGCGCTCCAAGACACTGGACATGGACTGTTCCAGTGACTCGGCACTCAGCTCCAGTGACTCTGAAGAACCCGATTTAATGATTATCGACTTTGAATATTGTGCTTACAACTACAGAGGCTTTGATCTGGCAAATCATTTTATGGAATGGACTATGGACTATAGTAATCCCACGTTCCCCTACTTTTACCAACGCAAAGCTCAATATCCCAACGTCGACCAGAGACAACAATTTATAAGATCCTATTTAAAAAAATTAAATGAATGTGATGATAACTGGGAGCCCTCTCAAAAAGATATCGATGATGTGGAGGATGAAATGAAAGTGTTTAAAATGTTTTCACATCTCTTTTGGAGTTTGTGGTCCGTGGTTAATGTCACTTCCAACATCAAATTCGGTTATTGGGTAGGTGGGGCCGACTGGTAGATGTATCGCACAAATTCAATTCGCAGAAAAGTGAAACGAGTTTAATTTTCTTACATTTTTGAAAAGAAATATGTATATGGACATCTGTACTTATTATGTATGTATTTGCTAGCGTCAGTGCGTGTAGAATCGACTCGACTCACTTGTCTACGAATTCTGTGATACATCTACATTGTCACGTGTTGTAATTTACATATGGAGATGCGAGTATATTAATAGCCCTATTCTCAATGTTGTGCAAATGGTCTTGCATGATTGGATTTTCAAAATGCTATTGTATGTTTTTCCTTTTCACTAACAACATTTACGAATGAGCACCTGCTGCTCTTGTGCATAAAACTTAATGGCAAAAACAGCTGAAACTAATTGAATCACGCAGATTGACGTCTTCGCTGTCGTCTCACTCACTCACAAACGCTAACGCTGATTTTATTTGACCACTTGTTCTGGCGCAGTCGTCCAATAACAAATAAATCAGTTGTGAATTTCGTGTCTTGCAACAGTGTTGCAAACTAAACCAAACGAAATTGGAAAGATCATGTTTGCAATCTCAAATGCACAATATTTTGAATGCGGCTAAACTGAATTAAATTCTACTCCGCTACTATTTTCTTTACTTTCAGGAATATGCAGTCTATCGCGGCAATGAATATTTGCAACTCAAGGAAGACTTTATTGCTGAACAAATCGCTCAAGTGTGAAGAACCAGACGTACAGAATGAATTTTTGATACACTAATATTTAGGAGCATTCAAAAATGTGATGTACATATATTTTCTAGCCACTTGTATAAATCTTAAAGCGTGTATATTTCACACATCTCCCACACTTGAAATCAGTTTACAGAATTTGTGTATGTTTTAGCTGAAAAAAAGGAAACAAAGAAAAATAGTGCTGTGATGGCTTTTCAAATTTCTACAACTATTTTTCTCACTTCCAGATATTTCATAATTATTATTATAGTTTTTTTTTCTTATGATTTTTTGTACTGTTGCGGATGCGCACTTAATTGTCATAAACTTTTTTTCTGCAATTTATTTACTGAATTTGATTTAGTAGATAGAAACATAGTAGATAGTGATTCAAATAAAGAAAATTTAAAAATTTATTATAACCATTTTTTTAATTTAGTATTCATACAGAAATATTGTGTAGTTAAGCAGTGCTTTGGTAGGCATTCCCCTTATTGTTTAACTACTTGCGAACGTAACCTCAAAACAGTATCGAAAGACAGAACACTTCTGTACTGCTTTCCTTCGGCAATGGACGATTTCGAACAGTCGCTAACAGCATCTACAAGGCTTTAGAGAGTAGTGCCGGGCCGTCGAAATTATTTAATTGATGTGCACCCACAAGGTGTAGGTGAGTGTCCTATTTTTAATAGTGCGTTGACATGACCTTGACAAATATTTATACAATAAAGGGGATTGTCTTTTTATGAGCACTCCAGTAAATAAAATATAATTGAAATAAAACATATTTTAGTCAATAAAATCATTCCATAAAATGCAAGATAAATCATGTTATTTTATTTGTATCAACTCCGTTAAGTATGAAGCTGCTGTCTTTGCCACATGAATCGCCACAGAATTTAAAAACTTATCTGTTTCTATTTTTGGCGAATTTTGGGCAGTAAGGGAAATGTCTTTTCGTATACTAAATAAAGTGAATAGCTTATTCGATCGCTCAGTTGTCAAAAGTGGGCACATTTTTATGCCCTCCAAAAAAGAATTGGACGGTATATTCAGTTTGTCATTCCGTGTGTAACCCAGTGAAATATCCATTTGAGACCCCATAGTGTATATATATTCCTGATCAGTGATCAGATCAAAGACGATCTGGCCATCTCCGTCCGTCCATCTGGGGAAATCACGATTCAGTCGAAACGAAAATAGCCAGATCCTTGAATTTTGGTAAGCAAATGATATATTTTTATGTCAAAGATGGACCACAGCGTTAAACTTAAGGCCATAAAATCCAAAAAACTAATTTTTGGACTCCGTCCCCTTTAGCGGGCGTTATTATATGCAACAATAATGTAAAAATTTAACAAATTGTATTACTTAGGCCTACATTCCTTAAAAATAAAATTTTTAAGCTTTTAAGACGAAGCTGAGACGTAACCTGATCCTCCTCTGCCCTATCCCCCTTCTCCCCCTTTCACACCAAATGACCCTATTGAATTTTTTTTACATTTAAGTATCCCAAAAATTTATTTTTAGTGTGTTATGGCAAAGGTGAAATGTTTTCCCCATGGCCCTTGCCAGAGCGACCACGACAAAATACAGCTTGAATACCCTCCAAAAAGAATAGGACCCCATTAATTATATAATTCTTGATCAGTAATAAAGTCTAAGGCGATCTAGCAATGCCCATACGTCCGTCTGTGGAAAACATGATATAGTCTATTTTTAGACCCCGCCCCCTTTAGTGGGCGTTGAAGTTACATATTACATGAAAAAATAGTGAAATTATTTAACAAATTGTATTCCTTAAGTCTATATTCATTCAAAACTTAATATTAAATTTAAATATGCAGATGCATAATAAACAATTTGGTGTAGTAAATTTTGAGTAAATTAAAAAAAGGCAAGGGAATACAGTGGACAAATTCGCAACCATTTTCGATTCAAAATAATTTCTCGTATTAGCTAAATAACTTCCACACACTCATACATACATTTGTTAGTTAATTAATTGTAACAGAGCTAATTAATTGCAATATACACGGCAGAACAGAGCAATATGCAGTTTTCGGAGAATGCTACGATCCTCTGATATCTTAGGTCGCGCTGTTGCCCGGCAAACACTACGTTCTAACTCTTGGATTAGAAGGGGAGACAGAAACGTTAAACAGGATATATAACCGCGTTTCTTTTCGCCGACAGGATTTTTTTTAAAGTTCTTTTGATGTGTTAACATCTATACGCGCGCCTCTAGGGCAGTAAACTATCAGTTTCAATACATACGCAAGTGTAAGTGCAAGAGTTTGTTTGTTCGTTGCTTGGCAGTCGGTATTGAAAGTGACTATTGGGCGATTTTCATATAATTTTCCCACGCGATTTTCTCCGGAAATTCATAGCCGATTTTATTAATTTTTGGATTAAAACGCTAGTGCGGGTTTCGACGAAATTAAGGCGATCCGATATCGGCGAGCGGAGATTTAAGTGTTTTATTCGGAGTATTAATTTGGAGTAATATTAAAAAAGTGTTTTATGTAGATCTTCGGTTTTGTCTTATGCATAGCAAAGAGAATAGTGACGTGGTTATACGTACATATATAAAAATGAGATAGCAAGACAGCAACGTATGTAGCTTATGTACAAACATAACAATGTATGTATGTACATTTGTCTGTTGCTTTGCATTCTCTTTGTTTTTTGTGGGTTTAATATAAAATAAATAAACAAAAAGGTGTTAACACATCGCCCGTGAGTTGGAACACTCATTGATTTTTTTTTTCTTTTTATTAACAAACACAGTCCGTGAAGCGATTTGCTTGTCTGCGGAAAACACCCAGAGACTTAGGCGGGAATCGAACCCACGACCATTGGATTGCCAGGCTAGCATTGCTACCCATCAGCCACAGAGGCACTCAACACTTATACGCAGTTTGTCTTATCTGTGAAGCATTTTTTTTAGGAGTAGGACTAGCACTCACGGGATGACCCCTACATATGCAATGCATTGCACCGGAACTTAAAACGAGGGGATAGTAATGAGGGGACACATTAGGAAAGATGAGACGATAGACAGTTTTTTTTTGTAGCCATTTTTTGAATCAATATGAATACGCGTAAGTATTTGGTGGCGTTGTTTCTGTTCACGTTTTCAACTATTATTCATGTATGTGCTGTGAATTCCTTTGGAATTGAATTTATTTTTCAACAGAATTATTTTACGGCTATTAAATGGTTAAATATGTTAGCAATTTACCTTATCAAGATCTGCTGTTTAGCTAAAGTATGAAAAGGAAAAAAGAAAATGCAATGCCAATAAGGCTAGTGGATTAAATGTACGTCTTCATTTTGTTCTTTAGTTTATTTTAAGAAAACAGTTTTACTGTAGGTTGTGGTGGAATGCACAGTGGCACTCGCAGGATGATCCCTACTCAAACGTTGCATTATGACAGAACCGTGGAAATTAACTGTGTTTCGCTGCTTAAATAGTCCCACAGCAATTAACACCAACATGAACTGAGGCAAATCAGAAAAATTTTTTTATTATTGGACCGTATTGAGCCTAAGAAATTTTTCTTAAAATTATACTGGAAAAACCTCGAAGTTATAAAACACGAAATTTTGTGTTTTGATTTTTTGTGAAAACGGTCACAGTGATTGTTATTGATTTTTGCGAACTATGGGGCGATTATTTATAAATTGTCTTTTAAGCAGCTCAGCTGTTTTCGCATAACATGTTACTGTTAAGCATTATCAGTTTGGTCTGTAATTTAGCCATTAATCCAGAAAATTGGACACAGCCTATGAACGATATTAGACTTAGCCGCGGTTAATATATACATGAAGTCATCTTGAAACATTGAATTGTATAAGTATGTCGGTTTTATGTAATTCTCTACATTTTATGTGTTTATTTTTTAAATTAAATCCGAAATCTCTTACAAAATCGGCCAATATGGGAAAATTTTCACCAAAATCCAATTTTTGGTTCAAAACGACCCCACTGTACGTGTACGCGGCACAGTTGCTTCTACTTCAAAGTGTACATTTAGTATCAAATAATCTCTTGTGTTGACACCTTTAAGAGATTAGAATTGACTGCCAAATGTGTTGCGGCTAATGTGATTTTTATTAGATTTTGGTTTGTTTATTTACTGAATGGATTATCTTCCATTTTGCTTGCTGTTCATATTTTTAGGTTCATTGTTTGTTCGTCGATAACAGCCAATAAAAAAAAAAGTGAAAGGTTTTTAAACTCATAAGTTATGGAAATAGAAAATAAAAATTTGTAATGGATTGTTGCTATTTGTTGAATTTGTAAATGATCATTAATTGCTGTAACAATTTCTGTGTTACTGAGAAATTTTGCCTGTAACTTTCCTATTGTCTTCCTGCCTTTGAAACAACGAAGTTGCAGCTGTTGATGTAAAAACTTTTGAGGTCTTCATGAACATGATTTTTTTTACATGAAAATTGATTGAAAATAATCTGAAAAATTCAACGTTGCTGAATGGAACAAGTGAGGGAACAGCAGGCTGTTAGGCTTTTGCTTTAATAGGTAAATATAGATTTCATGTACAAAACGACCTTAATTAATACTAATTGGCACTTGACATTTAAATGGAACAAGAACATGCAACCAGCCTACAAATTATTGTTAAAGCAGTCAGACATTTTGGTTTTACTGAATCAGCCAGACCAGACTAATGCAACTTATTGCTGTGTGCACGTGGAAAGAGAGATGGCCTGAAAGCAAAATTTAAAATTGAAATATTTTAATTTTAATTTTTAAGAGCATTCAGCGTATCTACTGCAAGTGTGAACGCAGAATTATTTTGCAATGCAAATCTCTTAAGTAAAAAAGCTCGTACATCATATATTTTACGTGTGGCTAGAATTATTATTCATATACCAAATTGTTAGCCAAACTACTCGTATGTAATCTAAAAATAAATCCAAATGTAACAACACTGCAGATAAAGATTGCCTACCTGCACATAATAAAATATTCAACACTCATGCATACAATCAGTTTCACACACTGCTGATCATAACAAGAGGTCAATCCAAATGCTCGTATAGTTAATGTGTCCTGGATACAAAGGACTGTCACTAGAGACAAATCTAGAGCAACGTTGATAGAAAATATAGCAGAGTCCTCCTCTGTATTCGGTGTATAGTCGCAATATGATCGCACACAATATTATGGGGCCCCTTGGCTCTGAATTTTTTTATCATTAAATATAAAACTGAAATAGATAAGTGAAATAGATTTATGCTACAATACGGACATGCCTTCAACTATTATTTGGCATTGAAGTTACACATACGGATTATGAAGGATGGCTTTATAGTTAAGACGGACAGTGTCTCATATACTCGCACATGCCAATTCATACAAAAAGGCAGAGTTAATGGCATCGGAATTTAGGTTATTTCCTAGTTAAAATAAATTGTGATAGTAAATTTCCATAAGATTTGCATGTGCCACAGTCAACCATTTATTAAGTCCGCAAGTCCAGTAAATATTTTAGTTTTAATGCACGAGTAGATTAAGAGTAGTAAGAATTAATTAAAGCAAATTAATTATTATTATTAAAAACACTTTTTGTTTAATTCTTTTTATTTAAGAGTTTAATTTCGGAGATTGGCTGTTGAATGTTGAAGCAACAACATCGACGGGAAAAATTAATTTAAAATTTTTGAAAATTTAAAAAAATAAATCAAATATAAATTAAAACGTCAACCAAAAGAAAATTTTATTAAAATTATAACAATTTACAATTAAATTATTTTAAATAATAAAAAAATAAAATAAATTTGTGTTCATCGGGATGAATGATGAAGAAGAGGCGGCCTCTAAAAAGAGGAAAAAAACTAGGAGCGCCGAAAAAATAAATGAACCCAATATGGAGGAGGTTAGAGACTTAAATGTTCGCCTCATTGAAAAATTGAAAGAAGCTGACAAGAGAATTGTAGAATTGCTTAATGAGAATGTTGGTTTGAAAAATCGACTTGATGAGTTGGAGAAGGAGAAGTTGATTCCAAATGCAGGCAGCCTTAGTTTCGACTTTGAGGATGATATTGAGTGTCAAGAAGCCATAATCACTCCATCGAAAATTGACGGCAAAAAACAAAATATTGCAGACACAAAGAAGACTGCTAGAAATAGTGCCAAAGCAAGGAAGAGTGAAGAAGATAAAATTACAAGTAAGTCAGTTCCATTAATTATCACGGAGAATGCGGATGTAAAGAAACTAATTGAAAAAATAGATAAACATTTAGGACATAAGAATTATAATATTAGGGTTTTAAAAAATAATGTAGCAAATGTTAAGGTCTGCACTCTGGAAGACTATGACAAGGTTAATAGCCTACTTGAGGAAGCTGGTGTACATAGTTTTACCTACACTCCAAAGGGTCTTCGGCCACTTTCGATGGTAATAGAGGGTCTTCCATCGTCTTTTGATTCGGAGGAAATACTTGAGTACCTGGTCGGTCTTCAGATAAATGTTGAGATTTTAAGCGTAAAATGGCTTGGAGGAGATAAATGGGTCATCAGACTGAAGAGGAACTCTGACATTGCAAAGTTTTTTGACATAAAGTATATCTTACGATGCAAGGTACATATAAGAAAATTTAGACGGACTGGTGTTACACAGTGTCATAATTGCCAACGCTATGGGCATGTAAGTACCAATTGTCGCATGCCATATAGATGCGTAAAATGTGGTGGTTCTCATGGACCAGCAAATTGTTCGATTCCTCCTAAGGAGGAGAACATACAAGAGATCATTTTGACAGATCCTGTCTCCGGCCAGGTTAGTAGGAGGATTGGAATTCCACTTAAGTGTGTAGTTTGTGGGCTTGAGGGTCATGCTGCCAACTCGAAGGAATGCCTTCATAGGAAAAAGCTTCTTCTTCAATTGCAGGAAAGGAAACTTGATAGGAGTGGATTCCGACCTGTTGTAGGGTCAAGATCTAATAATTTAGTTAAAAAAGGTGTCTCTTACGCAAAGGCAGCGGCAACTGGTACTTCGCCAGTAGGAGATGTTGCTTCACGTGATACTACGACTTACGGACAGGTGTATACTTTAGCAGGAGGGGGAAGACCAAATGGGAATCAGGTCTCGTTGGGATTGGCTATTGGACAGTTTGACCAAATAGACAAAGACTGTCGACGATTCTTCGGTGGAGGACTTTTGAAAAGCTTGGACAGAATTGGTGGGTTTGCTGCTAAATATCAGGAACTAGACAATGATGAGGTGAGGTCCCGTGCTTTGCTTGGCATGCTAATGACATTAAGACAGGATGGCTAGGACACTCAAGACAATTTTTATTAATACAAATTCTATTGTCTCAAGGCACAGGAGACATTATTTGGACTTGTTTTTAAGAAGACATAAGCCTGACATACTTCTTGTGGCTGAGCACCACCTCAACCCTAGACACAAATTAGACATAACAGGGTACAGGACATTTAGACGTGATAGACAGGGACGTGGAGGTGGTACTGCTGTTCTCATTAGGGATGTTTTGCATTGTGAAGAGATTGTTCTCGATACTGGCCAGATAGAGAATACTGCTGTACGCATACGAAGGTTAAATTCGATAGACTTAGTTGTTATGGCTATGTATTTGAAACCAAGTGACACATTTTCATCACTGGATTTGGATGCGGTTCAGAGTTTTGTGCAAAATTGCAGTTTATTGATTGGTGCTGATTTCAATGCAAGGCATCCCTACTGGGGAGATAATTACACGAATACAAAGGGACGTAATCTTCGGGAATTTTTGCTTTCAAACCCTGACTTTGAGATTAGGCCAACGGACGGACCAACGAGGGGGAATTCTTATCTTGACTTTTTTGTTGCAACCGTTGACATCACTTCTGTGGACTCTAATTTGCTTAGGACATTGGACTATGAATCGGACCATAAAGCAGTTGAAATCGTTTTCTGCACTAGCGATTGCTTGACGAGAGAACATTCTACAAGATACGACTATGACCACATGAACAAGAGCAGATTTACGAACAGACTATCATCCAATCTTGAAGCATTTGGACTACCAATTGACAGAAATGTGACTGAAACTGAAATTGACGAATGCGTTGTTTATTTGAACAATGCAATTCGGGATGCTATGGAGCACTCCATTCCGAAGGTCTCTGTTGGAGGCCGAGGTTTGCTGAGGCTTCCACGGCATATTCTGAATTTCATTGAAGAAAAGAAAAGGCTTAGACGAAGAATCCACAGAAGTCAAGACCCTGAAAGACGAAATATTTTTAAGGCTGACTTACGTAACTTGGACAGAATAATACAGGGTGCCATAGACAATTTTGAACGGGATCACTGGACAAAATTTTTACAGGACATTCGGATCAATAATCGAACATTTAGAAATGTTAAGAATGCTGCAGGACTTAATTCTCGCCAAATTTTAAGTGGCTTGGCAACTCCTGAAGGAACAATGGTAATGGATGCACCTAGAATGGCAGCTTTATTAGCAAATCATTTCTTTCAGGTTAATTCTGAACAATTAGGTCATACTGATGCTTTAGGTATCAATGTACGGGATACTGTTTCAACTTTGGACAATACAACACCATTGACAACATTTGGTATGAACGTTACAGCAGATGGGGAAATTTTAGGTGAAAACATTGATCACCTTGGATTTATCAATCCAATGTCTATCGGCAAAGCATTAAGAGCAAGATCAAACAAGAAGTCTAGTGGGGTGGACGGAATACCTGACTTTGTTCTTAAAAAGACTAACATAGTAGCTTGGCGATTCTTGGCCATTTTATTTAACCATTGCTACAACATAGGCTATTTTCCAAAAGCATGGCGGATGGCGCTTGTTGTACCAATTCCTAAGCCCAGATTGGATCCTCGTGAGATTGGGAGTTATCGACCGATTTCTTTGCTTTCGGCCTTTGGAAAGCTGTTTGAGTTCTTTCTTCTGGAAAAAATAAACGACGTTATAAATGACAGGAATATTTTGAGGGACTTTCAGTTTGGATTTAGGACTGGACTCTCGACAACACATGCACTTGCAGTTTTTACCGACTACGTTTCTAGAGGATTGAACAGGCGATGCCCAACAATAGCGGTCAGTCTGGATTTTGCTAAGGCTTTCGATTCAGTTTGGCATGAAGGGCTTATTTATAAGATGATTAACCTGGGATTTGGTTTGGGCATCTGCCGAATGGTGAATAGCTTTTTAAAGGATCGATTGTTTAGGGTTCGCATTGGCGACACTCTGTCTCACGAGGGTTCAATCTGTGCTGGTGTTCCACAGGGATCTTTGCTAGGACCTGTGCTTTATAATCTTTTTGTGTCAGATATACCTGGACCTTCTGCTGATGATCTTCTCTTAATGTATGCCGATGACATTTTAATTGCTTCATCGGGTGATAGAGCAAGGACAATTAATGCCAGAATTAACTCTTATCTAGCAGTACTGACAGATTATTTTACAAAATGGAGACTCAATTTGAACATACAAAAGACAGTGGCAGTCATGATAAAGGGACGACGTAAATACATTTATAAAAATTGTCGGACGTACATACCATGTTTAATTATTGGACAGCAAATGATTAGGGTTTCGGACAGGATTAAATATTTGGGTGTCACATTTCATGAAAATTTTGAGTACTATCGACACATTGACGACATACTAGAAAGGACAAAAAGGATTTACTCTTCCTATCAGGGAGTTTTGAAACGCAGGATTGGACTTGACAAAAAAGTACGCCTCTTGGTATATCGGCAGATAATTCGACCTGTCATCTCTTACGCTTTTCCAGTCTGGTTTGGGATTTCTTCAAGCCAGATGGAGAGGCTTAGGAGATGGGAGAGAATGATTTTGGTATCTTGTCTTGGCCTAAGACCCTACTATGGACCAAATGGGGAACTTCGCAGACCATCTTGTAGATCGATTTATAACGGAATTGACTTTGGACGTATTGATGTTTTTATGGTAGGGAATTCAATTAGGTTCCTGGAACGTGCGCAGTCTTCTGATAATTCATTAGTTCGCCAATGCTTCTCATCATCTGCCAATCTGGAGACCGTTCGGTCCAAACATTATTTTTCTCCCTTAGACCTATTGACCCTTAGGAATGGTGGTCTTCTTTTTCAGGGTGTAGATCTTTTATTTTACCATAGGAGAATACGAACTTTAGATATTAATAACACTGTATATAACACTTCCCAATAATTTAATTGTATATAATTCTTCTTTTTGTTAAGAACGAATTGGATTTTTTTTTTTTTTTTTTTTTTTTTTTTGTCTTTTTAGTAATAGTCTTTAGTTTGTAATTAGTTTTTAAGTTATTTTGTAAGTTTAATTCTAATTGTCTCCCTTTTTTTTGTTTCCTCTTTTTTGGGACTTTATTCATAATTTTTTATATATATGTAAATATCTCTAATTGCTGTATACTAAAACTATACTTAATTTTAGTTATAATGGAGAAATCCTTGAAAAGTTTTAGAACGTAAGGAATTTTTTATTAATGTTTGAAGTTTAGGCTATCTCTAGTTTATAATGTTTTGGAAAAAAAAATAAATAAAAAAAAAAAAAAAAAAAAAGAGTTTAATTTCAAGTTTTATGAAAAATCAATTCTTGTGTTCTTTCCTTTTCGTGTGCATTTTGAGTTGACGTTTTCTCTTTGGCTGGCAACATAGACAGCAAATTTGAAATTTTTCTGAAAAAATTCCTTATCTGGTATCATTATCATCTAGGTAAAAAGAACACCAAACCAATATTTTCTATATTTATTTGAGAATCTAAGTCAGTATTTGGTTGTTTAGTGTAAGAATGTTTGCCAATAAAAAAACTGGTCTCTTTGAAATTCTGATCTTAAATTCAAGTAGACATTTGCATTCTTATTCGCAATTATCGTTTGATTTTGAAAACAATAACAAATTTTATGATTTGTTTTTGCTTTAAATGTTAAAATAAGGCTACTAAATTGCCTTCTAAAAAAAAAAATCACAATAGATTTGGTGTTGTTTTATGTTTATATTCTATGGATTAAAATATTTGCACGTACACCGAATTTCTTTAATAACCCTCGCAACAATACAATAGGATGTAGGAAAAAGCAAGCAAACAGATAGCACTGACCTCTACAGATGGCGGATAACGTCATTTCTCTTCAATAAAACGACTAATTACTGAAAATAAATTGCTCTTTTTTGCCATCTACTCGTATATGGCCAAATGCTTGTAGTACATAAATGGTATGGCTGAAATAAATATTGCTAAAAGTCTCCCTATTGTTAAAGTCATATTGATTTTATTGTTCTCGGCGTTAGTTTAGAGGGAACAGCAAAAGAAAAATGTAAAGCAGATTTAGTTCTTGAAGACAAATAGTACCAGGAATTACTTAATTCACAACAATTTCAGAATGAAAATATGATTGTAAAAGACATGCATTCATATTCACTTCCCTTCAGCTGATTGTAATGTTTAGTTCTTAATTGTTTTTGCACAAACTTCAACATCAGATCTGAAACATTTTTTATTGATTTCACTTATGTGTACTCGTATGTGATTGATGGCTGCACAACAATTTGAGGTTTGTTCGCTGAAAAACACATGTGTGTCCAATTTGTATTTGTATTGATACACATCCTTGCATACGCGTAATCGTAGTTGTGTACATACATGCGTACACATTTTCAGACTACAGAAATGCTGTTTTGAAATAATGTAACTTAAAGTGTGGCCCAAAATGACAGTAACAAATGACTTAAACATGACAGCAACAGGACAAATTTGCAACCAAAAGAATACTCAATGAACTACAAAACATACAAACTTGTATAGTTTGGCGTGTGTGTATGTGTGAAATATTCACTTAAATATATTTTGATATCAGTACAGCAGGATTTCTGAAGGAGACGTAAATATTTTGACCACAAAGGAAAATCGATTATGTGTGTGTGTTTCTTTTATTTTTATGTTCAGTAATTTTAATATTTGCCCCATAGTGCGTCTGTGTTTTTGCGAAGAAATAAAACTGACTTTTTTTCACACTATTGTTTTTGATATACAACTTTTGAATCTTTTGATAATGATCGCTCTTCGTATCAGATAAGGACAAAAAGTTTAGAAAATGAAGAGTCGATGTAAATTCCTATCCGCACCTCAAACGATTGACTGTACGATTAGTGCGAGTGCAAAAGTCTTGCAAAACTAATGCAGGGGATCATCTTTAAGTTGCCTGCTGTCGTGGCAAAATAATAAAAGCATCGCCAAACACATGACTAATTGTTCTTATTTAAGAATAAATTACTTTCAATTGACGTGCGTGGCATCCGCGTGTAATGGATTTGCATACAATACCCATTTTTAGGAACCAATAAATTTAAATAAATCGCAATGTAATTAGACAAATTACTTTCCGGACTACACTCGTAAATACTTGTGAGGGCGATATATTAAAATATGCATTTCCTTCTTCTAAGCCAAACAATAAAATAAAGTTGTTCCTTTGAAACTGTGCTCGGCATTAGTTTCTATTAAGTAAACGCTATTGAAACTTTAATTCAAATTGAAATAGGAACACACACACTTGCACACTTTGCTGAAGCGGAACTGCAGAGAAATTGACGTGATTCGCCCGTTGCACATCGATGAATATACGAATAAATTTATGGTTACATACGACTGTGTTGTATGTAGGCCAAAATGAAAAGTTTCATCTGTATGCAGACACCGAAGCTGCTGCAGCTGGAGCTGCAACAAACGTTGCTTGCATTTCCAGGTGGTAATTTATTGCTGTTCATTTCAAGATGCCAGAGTTTACACTCTGCTGAAGATGTTTCCTTATTTATTTCTTGCATTCCACGACTGCTGACAACATGTTTTAAATTTGCTAACTGCAAAATGTCTTAAGTGCTAACAAAGGATTGACTTTTCAAATCACTACGAGTATAAATGAAGCCAGATTATTTTTAGGTTCTCTTTTGTTTCATCTCAAGTCGATACTAATTTTGTTGTTACATCCTGTTTTAAATTGTTAACATGCCGCTGCATGTCTGTCAATTGAAAAACTCATAACTGCTAAAATGACTCACCTGCTATAACGATATCCATTTAATTTTTTCCAAGTCCTTCCTTCTCTCCTTTGACTCTTTCGTAATCGTCTCACACACACCTGACCTGCATTTATCACGGTGATACATCAAATCTCAGTTTCAATTTACTTTAGTTCTGCATGCTTCTTGTTGTTGCTCTTCGCAAAAACTGTTAATATCATTAGTCCTTTTTCTTCAGTCCCATTAGTGTTGTTGTATGTACGCTTCACAATAACTGTCAATTACCTTCAATTTGCCACCATTATCCAACTTGCAATAGCCGTTTCCCAACTAACAAGCTTTATGGCATAAAAGAGTATCAAAATGGACATCAGTTGCCGACAGTCATACGCTAAGTTGTTGTCTTAAGGAGAGCAGGGGAGAGAAAATTAAGAAAAGCGTTAAGGAAGGACAATCTTATTGTTGTGATGGACGATTATTTTATTTTCTTTGTTGCCTTTATTCTCTGTTTACCACAAATTCAATAAAGCTTAGCAGCGGAAAGAGGACGTCATCACAAGAGACAGGCGTTGGTGGTGCACAATGAAGATAATAAATAAAAAATCACTTGGGAATGGAAAACTGAGCAAGAGAACAATTGCAAAAGGTTTTCATTAATCTGATTGAAAGTATTCATTTAAAAAATTTTCGAAAAAAGAAGTGGTTTGTTATCTTTTACTGCTACAACAACATATGAAATTTTGCTGCTTGTATTTAGTTCTGCCTGACTTGTGACAAACCTATTCCATTGATCAAATAATTGCTGACGCTCTGTTATCACAACTGAGACTAAAACAATTATGAGAAAAATAAAAAAATGTGTGGATGCTGTGCAGCTTGAAGGATTTGTTTTGTTTCATTGGGAGTTATAGGCCGAGCAAATAACGTGCACAATTATTTGACGCAATACGAATTTCCACTCTATTCATCATTTCTCTCTATCTCAGTCGAGTATAATCTTAGGTGATCTCTTTTTGAGAGAGCATAAGTCGCCGGGACCTCGGATCCGGCGTGTGATTCTTAATCCAGCCCCTAGCTTGGAGATATATAATCAGGACACTATGGCCGATGGCTGCCTCAAAGTTTATGTCCCATAGATGCAAAGCTGAAGATTCGCAAAAACAAAGTGGAAAATTGTCTCTTAATTGTATTCGTCATGACAGCTTCAGCCGATCTCAGTATCCCACTAGCATATCTGCTGATCGTATTGTGCCCCGTCATTATCGCCGATCTTAGAGACAGAAGTGGGGCATGGAAACCGATAAAATACTGACTTCAGTTTGTACCTTCTGTCGTACCTTTACGGTCGAAATTCCAGTCTGAAGTGCACTGGCAACAGCTTTTATTTATGCTCATTTTGTTGTGAAGTAATCCCGACTTTCATGTCTCATTTTCTGAATTTTTGTACCATTTCACTCAAGCAAAACAAAGTTCATTTCAAATTTCTCTTGCTTGATTCATATAAAGTAATTAATTAATAATTATATGCTTCCACGCGGGTTAATCGAGCAATTGACAATTTTTGAGAAAAATGAATTAAATAATTTATTGTACAAGTTCCTTTCCATTTGTTCAATTGGAGAAAAATCCCAATTACCTATTTGACTTTATTTAAATTTAAAATTTCCCTCCCCTCCCACTGAACAGGCGAAATGATTGATTGTCGAAACTTGTTCTACAAACCATTTCATAATACTTGTTCTGCTGCTGTCAGACAATCACTGGAAATACTTAGAGAAGGAGTGGAATATGTCCTGTTGCTACATTTGCTGTGACTCCAACTCTAAGTATTCAATAATTTCAATAATCAATCATCTGAATTCGCAAGCATATTTCCTGTTAATGCGTTTGAACGTCGGTTGGCTTATTTTTTATTTCCTGTTGAGTTTATTTGCTTGCGGTAGTGTGAAGTTGTTTGAAAGCCTGTGGCTGTTGTTGGCCTATGGGAGCTGCAACAAAATGCGCATTAATCATCTCACAATCAGTTTGATGCTGACTAAAATGTGACGAAAATATCAATTGTTGACAAATTGCTGGAAATTTGTTAAACTTTTTCGTTTTAGCATTTCTTGCGAAAATGTTTCATGTTGTTTCCTTATAACATATTATTTGAGCCGATAGCTGGCAGATACACGGGGGCAGTTACTGCTCATAGTAGTGCTATTTGATATACGCAAGTATTCGCTTTATAAGTTTTTACATGTGTATTTAACGCCCCCAAATATATCTCATGCAAGTTGAAACATCTAAATTAGCACGCCATGTCCTTTGGTGGTGTTAATTCTGTTAATAATCAAAACTAGCAGCGCAATTTCATCATTAACTTTTTAATTTTTATTTTAATAAAGCTTATTTTCCTAGACTTATACTGTTTATGATAAACATCAGGAACAATAACCATGTTGGCAGTATAATAAAATAATAAAACAAATAAACCAACACTAGCAGTCAGTATCTACCTGCAACAAAGGAGAAGAAGAAAAAAGAAAATAGCTGCCTTCATTAAAGGAACTTATATGTACACTTTTGAAAGGATGATGGTGTTGGTGTTGTGCTAAGCTCGTTATTAAAAGTATTAGTTTGTTGCTGGTGACGGATTAGACTGACTGAACGTTGCTGGGAAACTGAGATTGATGGCACCAACTTCTTGATGAAAACAAGAAATTTTTATATATTAATTGTTGCACACGTCGAAAGAATTGTGTACAACAAAACGTGGAGCAAGTGGAGTGTGTATGAAATTAATTTTTAACTAGCTTTTACCCACGGCTTTGTTCGCGAAGAATATGTGAAATTTCATCCAAAGTGTATATTATGTTAATGATGTGTTGTATTTTTACTGCATTAAAGTTTAAAACGTTCGTAGTTGTCAGTTTAATAAATTCATATGTCTATACAATTTTTCGACCACTCAATACTGTAATTTCCGAAACCAAAAGCCACCCCATGTTATTCCATGGATCTTAAACTATTTCTATGCCAAATTTCATCTAAATCGGTTCAACGGTTTGAGCATGAAAAGGTAACAGACGGAGAGACAGAGTTACTTTCATATTTATTATATTTATTAGCATTATAAAAAATGCAAGTCATAATGAAGGTGCAATTCATCTTAAAAAGTGCTAGTCATCATAGAAAATGCAGGTTATTATAAAAAGTGCAAGTCATCATAAAAAGTGCAAGTCATTATAAAAAGTCCAACTCATTATAAAAAGTGGAAGTCATCATAAAAAAATGCAAGTCAATATAAAAAATGCAAATCATTATGAAAAGTGCAAGTCATCTTTAAAAGTGTAAGTCATCATAAAAAATGCAAGTCATTATGAAAAGTGCAAGTCATCTTAAAAAGTGTAAGTCATCATAAAAAAATGCAAGTCATTATAAAAAATGCAAGTCATTATGAAAAGTGCAATTCATCTTTAAAAGTGCTATTCATCATAAAAAAATGCAAGTCATTATAAAAAATGCAAATCATTATGAAAAGTGCAAGTCATCTTTAAAAGTGTAAGTCATCATAAAAAATGCAAGTCATCATAGAAAATGCAAGTCATTATAAAAAGTACAAGTCATTATAAAAAGTGCAAGTCATTATGAAAAGTGCAAGTCATCTTAAAAAGTGCAAGTCATCATAAAAAGTGCAAGTCATTATAAAAAATGCAAGTCATTATGAAAAGTGCAATTTATCTTTAAAAGTGCTAGTCATCATAAAAAGTGGAAGTCATTATAAAAAGTCTATAAAAGAAACTTGACCAGAATCCCCCACATGTTGAATTTTTAATACTTTTTTCGTGTTACAAAGTGGTTTTCTAGCCCTTAACTTTTAAATAGACGGCCACATCAGGCCACTACGGCCTGTGCCATAGTGTGTGATGTTCAACATCGTATGATTTCAGCAAACATAACTCATGCTCTAAATATGACATTTTATTTATTCATAAGCTTTAAGAACAGCATCAACAACAGCAAGAGTCTGTGGCAGTAAAAAACTCAAAAACAAAAACACATTTATAAATGTAGATGTTGTTGTTTACTTCAGCTCGGAACGGTTCCCCATGCATTTCACATGATGAGTGCAGTTTTGCTACTGTAGCGAAATGCAGGTATTTTCACAAAAAGCAAAAGGGCGTAGTAATTTGGAAACTTACGAATCTGAACAGATCCTTATTTGCGACCACTTGATATCAAAATAAATCGAAATTGTAATCGATGACTTTTTATTATTTCCACGATATTATCGAGACAAGTTCATTTCTGCTGAGATGCTCTTTTACATGTACGTGAAATATTTGCTTAGAAGAGAAATGTGCTGGGTGACTGTTGTTACCTTCAAAAAAGGCGCTTTGTATAACATATTGAAAAGGATGCGGGGTTCATATTTTCTTATGAAACTGTCTGTTTTATGCCAGCCTGTCCTTAAACTGCACGATTTGCCAGCAGTCTGTATATTTCATTTCTTTATGTTGCTGTTGGTAATTATACAGCAACGAACGCTTGTGTATAAAATATTTCTCTAATGCCGAGTTTGTTGTCGTTGCTAAATTACAAACTCAGTTTCTATACAAAAATCAACGTGTATGTACACATTCAGTTGTCTACATTCGCCAGAGTATGTAAACTAGAAAAAGTATAAAGAGATGATTATAAGATCAGTTGACATGCAAGCGGCAGCATCGTTATAGCAAAAGAAAATTTAGTAGCACAAATTCATTTTATCAAACGAAAACATAGATAAACAAACAAACTCACCCACACGCACATGGAAACAGTTTAAGCCAACTGATTGCATCCTTTAATGTTAGACATTTCTAAGGATGCAAAAGGTGTTGGTAAAAGTCTCTATTACTTTACGCCAACGTGTTTGGTGTTGCTGTTGGTGTTTATGTTAAGGTTTTTTGTTTCTTCGTCTCATTACATGTTACACGTTCTGTTTTGTTCGTTAATATCGTAAGCAGCAACAATATGTAAGATTTATTCCATGTGCCACTAAAAATTTCATATCCTCGATTGTGAGTTAGTAGTTTCCATTATACGAAGAAGGAAAGTTTCTATGGCATGATGTAAATTTAGAATTAATGCTTTTATTTTTCGATGGTAACACGTTGCAGGTCACATCGATGTTAGATCGGAGTACAAATAAAGAAATAATTAACTATGAATCACAAAGATAATTATTGAATAATCAAGATTTTTGTATAATATATTTTCAAATGCAGGATATGCGAATTTCGAGCGAAATATTCATCAACAGTAACGGATTTGAAAACATTTCTACTACGATTCTAAATACCATGATGGTCACAGCCAACAGTGAATAAAATTAATCAGAAGAAATTTAAAAATTTTTGCACTAAAAAAAATTCCAAAGTACGAGTATTTCGTATCGAGATAAATTTTCATACTTTTTTCTGCCAACACAATTTTGATTTATTCAATATTCTTGTTTAGCGCAAAAGTGTTGATGCTATTTTCTCTTTTGTATCATATTTAATTGAAGTTTTGAGAAATGGATTCTTGAACCGTATTTCCCCACTTTTTGTCTGTTTGTTTCATACGCAATATTTCCAAGTTGTTTGTGCAGCATTTTGTTGCATCGTTCTCGTGTTTGTTTTTGAATACATTTATTTTCTCCAAAGCGGAAATTTATAATGAGTTGTTTGCCTTCTTACTACATATTGATAAAAATAAGTTTTCATGTCTACAAGTTTTTTTTAAATATCATTCATATTATTCGCTTGTAAGCTGAACAACTATAGAAATCAAAACAAACAACATCCGTCAATAGAATATTGTTAAGGATTTCGATTTCTATTTCTTCTACTTCTACTTCTGCTTTTATTACATTTTAGTTTTCTTTTACTTTTTCAGTTTTTTTCTGCAAATGCTGTTAATGACTGAGAAAAGATTTTGCCAAGTAAATATTAGAATTGTAATTATAATTCTTGTGTGTTATTCAAGATAATCAATTAGCATATAGGAAAACAGATATTTAAGGCTATGGAAAGCACAAGTGCCAGCAGTTTATGAATTGAGTGCGACAGGAAAAATATTAAAGGCCCAATCGATAAACCACAATCGTGGCTTAAATTTTCTTTCTGTACAAAAGGTGGAAATATGGAAAAGTAAAACTACAGATCCTATTTATAAGAGTATAAAAGGAAAATGTGTTCAAATTGCCTATCAAACAGCAAGAAATTGAACGGGAGTAAATTTTTTATTTTTTATTGTTTTTAAAAAATTCATATCTAGCAAAATTGAACATAAAATTTCAAATTTAAAAAATTTCATAAGCACGAGGTGTTCAAATTGTCTTATTTATTTGTACGTGAATTTTTATTAAATTGTGAAGCACTCTATAGAAATTGAGGAAACATTTACATATTTCCATCATTCCCCCACTGTGCACCTGGTGGTATGAGTGACTTAATGTGGAAAAATATTACTCATACGCTGATTTGCACGAGTGGACGGATGCTTGAATAAGTAAACCATACAGATGATGGTGCAAGCAAATATTTTTTAATCGATTGATCAATCGAACCGAGGCAATAATAATCGATTATTCGATTATTCAAAGTAACCAGTATGGCATAAATAAATTGTTTTTAATAATTTTTTTAATTAAACTTATTTGTTTAATGTGGGCCATAATTTACAAATACGAGTTTAGATGAGTGGATTATAGTCAAACTCTTCTATTCTCTGCAGATACCACCAGCCCTAAAAGAATGCATGCAAATTATTTCCATCAAAGTTGAAAAATTTAGAATATACGAACTGCCAGTACTCGTATTTAACGGTAAAATTCGGCAATAAGACCAAAACTTTAGCCAAACAAAATAGTTTCCCGTTACTATCCAAAATGTCTACAGTTTTGCTTTTAGCCGCGAGCTTGTTTTCTGTAACTCTTATAAAAGTTTTTTCTATAAATTTCTGTGTGCATTTCTTAAAAATGTTTAATTCAATTAAAATTCTTTCACACTCCAACGTTTTTCAAATCTTATTCAGTTTTCTATTTGGCTGATGGTTTTCCACCATTTTTCCTTTAAAATAGTTATTTTGCGGATGAACTCGCAAAAAGCGGAAATTAATTATTCTAATTGATGATGACAATGTTGAATGTCAGGCAGCCTTTGCTGTTGACGATTTCGCTTGATACGTGAGTACATTGAGGTTACATTCGGTATGTGAAAGAGTTTTTTTTCTTAATTTTTTGGTTTGAAATCTCCTGTACGTACTGATCGAGTTCTATTCATGGTTTAGTTGTATGTATGAAAACATTTGCGTGTTTGTCATGAAGATTGTTTTCATGATTAAATGTGAAATACATGTAGGGATGTATTTTTCATTACTTCCAAAGCAGACATTTACAACAAAGGGATACTTTTAATTACTGTTTGACAAGTCTTTCATGTAGTAAATTTAAGTATATATGTATTTAATAATGAAACTATTTTATATATAATTTATATAATTATATGTAATTTATATAATTATATATAATTTATACATTTATTCAAATGAAAGCGTGACCCTATAAAGGATGTACCGTTTTCCGAATCCGCCTTATTTTCTCGCATCAATTCAAATTTTCTCAACTACAAAGAAGAAATTATAAAATCCAAAAAAAATTTTCAGACGTGTGGGAAGGAGGAAGGCTGTCTCACCAACGCAGTAATTATCATTTTTCTTATATCTGCTGAACTGCAACAGTGGGACTATTTAAAGATGATGTGTTCAACTATTAGATTCCAACAAACTCATGGTTGTTTGTAAAGTGGTTATTAATTAATTAACAATTATTATGAATTTAATCACGGACGTATCCTCTGAATTTCCTGCCATTAATTGATTGCGTACATCCAACAATAATTTAAAAAAAAAATATCGATTTAAGACTCCCTTCTTCCTTTCCACTTAAAGTCTGATTATAATCAGAAATTTTAATGGAAAGTCTAGGACATGCTTGTGTTCATAAAGTTTGAAATTTTAAACTGACCACTGCCGTACATTGTGTCTTGCAATTGTAAAGTTTTGTATAATTGGAGCCTTGTGCACACACAGATGCAGGCAACTTTCCTTAGCCACAAACATATGAACAGACCAACACACACACACACACACAAACATATGCATGATTGCAACAACGAAAGGTGGATACATCCACATCTTTTATGTGTTATGGTCGTATTTGGATGGCAGTTGAGATTGTCTGCACTTAGTCAGATTAATTGACGTACTTACTATAGGGTGTCCTGTAAATGTTGTGAAAATGAAAAAGTCAATATGAGCGGCTGTTCTCATCTCTCCTCTGATGGTTGCAAAAGTTTTGCAACTTCACTAAATGGACTGGATAGGACAAAGGTCTGTACTCCAGAATCGAAAAATGGGCCAATAACCATAGAGCTGCTACATACTATAGGGTACCCATAAAGAATTCCTTTCAAGATGTTAAAATAAACCATTTAAGGCTTCAAATATGAAGGCAAAGCATCCAGAATTCGATTCCATTCTAAAACTAAACTGAATAAGATTTATTTACATGTTCATGTGTATTTCGGGAACATCCTAATCTGGTCGCACAAGCAAATAGAGCATCTTAATTAATTTGAGAATGTACGAACATGTACGAGTACATACAAAGTCATAACTCATACATATATAATGTATTGCCTCACAGTTTTGTTGGGCAAGTGGGACAATCAGCCGGTCCAGTCTAAGAATGTTTAATATGGCATAGATGGAAAATATGAAAGGCCTGCTGCTGCAAACCCTTAAAGACGTTTCTTTATTTATAAGTGAATTTAATAAAATGGAAATGAAAATATCTAAAACCTTAACAAAACATTAACGCCCACACACTTTGAATGCATCAAGTCTTTGTTATAACTGTGGGAAAAGGCTGAAAAGATGTAAATCTGCAATAAAATGTTTTGTTTCCAGCGTGAAAGCAACAGTTAAAAGGTTTTTAGTTCTTCACACAAGTTTGTATGCTTAATATATAAAATATTCTGTGAACTCATTTGCTGTTTAAAACTCTTGCAAAGAGGGCTTATGTGTCTTCTTTTAAGCCAAGGCCTTTTGCAAGGCTTCGCAATACACTGTTACCGCCACGCAATTATCATGGCCAAGTGTATTTTTGTTTGTATTTGAATTAAATTGCAGAGGTTTTCGAAGTGAGATTGTGCTTTTATTGCCGGGGAAGGAAAGAGCCATTTCAGATAATAAAACCATGAGTTATAGTGTGGCATGAAGGAATTGTGGCTCCATTAAGGCTGTAAATAATTTTACCGTTATAGGAAAGGAAACGAATTTAAAAATTATATAATAAAACATGCAAACACACATGCATATGCTATGTTTGACTGTGTATCTGCTTGACTGTGTATATGCAACGGTTGAAATGCTGAGGCAAACTGTTGGTTGAAATAGTTCGAGCTTCAATGGCTTTTAATTTAAAAATTTTAATTTTACACCAAAAATTAAGTATTCTGCACCTGAATGAGTCCTGAATCTTTGATGTATATTTTGGGTTCTTGATTAAACTGGACCCAATCCGCAGATCATATGATACACAACCAAGTGTAGCAATGGCATTTAACTTTGAAAATTTTTTAATATCCACTTACATTGTGACTCTAAAATTTACTTCTTACGAAAGATGATCAGAAATTCGCCTCTGAAAGATTTATGAGGTGTTGCACTGTGGATGATGTAGGAAATATTTATAATTAGAAATTTAATGGCGCAAAAATGGAACAAAAAATTCAAAAAAATGGGACATGAAGAAAATAATCGAACGGTAACACGGGTATTAAAACAATAACATGTTAACATCAGGTTGCTACAGTTCTCGGATTCTTTTTCATAATAAAATTTGTGAATGTTATCACATTCAAGTAAGCCACCTAATAAGTGGGGACAAACACAATACACATGAGCACTGATCATTGCGGCTTTCGAAAACAGTTGTTCTGCTCTGCTGTGTAAGTTGAATGAAACTGATGTTGACTTTCCTTGGTGCCTTGCAATATTTATCATGACTTTCTGAGATTAAAAAAAAAAAACAAACTTCGAACAATTAGTCTATGAATCTTAATTCAATTTAATATATTAATGGCATTTGTTTTCGTTAAAGACTCTTTAGTACTTTCTCGTTTGAAAAGGAAAATTTAATTTTTCTGAAGTTTCAGCGGAAAAAAGTCTGAAGAGACTTTTTTATAGTGTGTGAGGTATTTTCCGCAAATAAGCAATTCGTTTGGCGGGCTGTTATAAAAAAAAGTAGGATTGAGTTGTTTTGTATTCAATTGCATATGAAACGAAATACTTTAACAAAAATATTGCTCGGATAAATGTTAGATTTACGGTCTTCCATCATTTTTTCAAAAATGTTCGGAAATTGTTACTGCAGCATAGAGTGATGCCAACATATTCTGTAGAAATCGAAAAAAAAAACAAAAATTTTTGTGTGTTTATTTTCGGAGACTTATTGAGTGCCCCTCGTGCCATACTGGCAAAAAGAATAATCGAGTGTTAAAAAACTGTTGGAAAAATGTGGAAAATAAATAAATTATATTGTCTGAAATGTATTTGTACAAAAGAGAGCTTTTTCTCCTTCAATGCAATCATCTTGTTGATTACAATTGAAATTTGTGTCGCGTAGATCTGATCAATGACTTACGTGACTGTGTCTTTTTCCTTAAATGTAAGACTCATTCGTTCTATTCATTCCAGTTTGTTGTCTATTATGATTTGACAGCGATAGCATTTTTAAAAATTCCTGCCACTCTCCTCTGACATTTTGCAGTGACTAAATATCCTGCCAGTTTTTGCCAGTTCTTGCTCTATTTAGCAGCAGTGATTGTGCAAAGGAAGACATTGTGTGATTATAAAGTGTTCAATGTTTCTATTCTATTAAATTCTTTGCTTTTTTTTTTGGGGGGTTTTCGTTTCTCAACTTCATTGCAGAAAATCTGTCTATACGTTTTCAATTTCATTGTAATCATGCCCAAACTTGAAGTGATGGTTTTATAGTGTGTGAACATGACAGTGATTCGCTTTACTGATTTGCGAGCAGAATGGTGTGCCAAGATTTGCGAAAAGTTATGTTAGATTTTTTTATCTTCTTGCTGAACTCAATTTGTGTTTTCTTTTTCAATAATTTATTTTAAATGTCTTCAAGTGTTTTCCGTGCTTTTGTAACAAAATAAATAACAATTAGTAAGAATAAATAAGAAGATTTTCCAATGGACTCAACGTTGGCCTTGGGGCTGTGTGGCCAACCTCTTAACATTAAAGGATTTCAATTATTGTGTGTTTGCTTAAGTCTTGTATGCTGCTCAGGCGTTTTATGCAGGTATTCTTCTTTCTATTGCTAATGCTTTACATGCACGACTTTTTCTTTTGCATGCGTGTGTGTATGTGTTTTTGAATAACAATGATAGTTTAGCTCTTTTTTTGTTGTTGTTGTGTGCATGTATGGACGTTTGGGGCTATCGCACTCGGCTCATAAGGAAAGTATAGCAAAGTAATCTTTTCAAATGTTTCTTAGCTTTGCAAATTTTAAAGGAAACTGTATGATTGCATGTACATTCATACGAGGGTTGTCGTATGGCATTAGCAGCGTGCAACAATTGCATGAAGCTTCTTAGAGCTTCTGTATTAAAGTTATTTGCCTCCACAAGCACCTCATGTTCCTACAACCGAAAGTGCAAGTCAGTATTTTCAGTTGATAGCAAATCTATATTGAGATATAAGCAGATTAGCCATTTGAATGATAAAATGCCATCGTAGTCGCACTTGGCTATGGCATCGGTACGAGGCACGACTATGACAAGTACGTTCGTTGATAATGATGCCACTGAAGTTGAGCGTACAAGTGATGCAGGCATCAAAGACAAGTTTTTCTGCTGAATGGGCACAAGTGACATGCATATTTGTCAAAGTGCCAGTAAAAATGGCATATAAACTCCATTCACTCGAGTTGTCAAGCGTCATGGAACTGAAGCAATTTAAACGAAAATTTGCACAGAGCAGAAGAAAAACACACTCGTAATAAGAGGCGGAAGTGGAATGAAACTGGAACGAACATGTTATTATTTCTAGTTGGTCTGTATTTCAAATTAGTAATATTATTTGTTGGAGAACGCTTGCCACACAACAACCTCTTGCTTTTAATTTTTTATTATTATTTTGTTGTTGTGGCAGTTAATGTACCGAAACCCTCAGCGCTTGTTCGCTTGTGTGTGTGTGTGTGTGTTCATATTTGTTCAGTTCGCTACTTGTACTTCTTTTAGTTTGTGAATGTGAGTGCCGTTGGTTGTTTCCTGCTCGAATTCGTTATTGTTGTTTGTTGCTCAAACTTTTTTAGTTTTAGTTGTGGTAAATATTTGATTCAATTACTTTAACTTTTAATTGTTTTACTGAATGTTTGCTTAGTTAAAGTTGTTGTTGTTGTATTTTTTCAAAGTTGTCACTACAGCTGCCGACGTTATGATGACATTTTAAAGTGATTCGTTACTTGTTTTTCCCCATTGTTTTATTTAAGTATCATTTATATGTCTCTTCTATATTCTGTTTTTGGCCAACATGTCAATAGTTTAAGTGCTGTTGTTGTTGCTGTTGTTATTATTGTTGCTTGTGCAATAAAACTTAACCATTTGATCCATATCTGGCACAGTTAGAGTTTTCATACTCCGGACGATTTCTGATTCGGGGGAATCAGGGTAGATTTTGTGTAATTTTTGTGAATTAAATATAAAATATCAGGCAACATAAAGTTAAAAGAACAAGCAAATCGAAACAGTTAATTAAAAAATATTATCTTTAATTTGTAATTCTCGTACAGAAATTCTAAAAAGCATAAAACATTTGGAGATGATGGAAAATACTTTTAAACCTGAAATATCATTAACATTTTTGTGAGATATACAAAACGTAAAAACGACGAAGAATGATATTCCAGTGTTCAAAAGTTATAAGTAGGCACTATTTTTCAATGTACGGGCTGGTTTAAAGACCAGATCCACATCATAAAAAAAGTACTTTTTAAATACATTTTTTGAAAATGTTCGCTTGCTGAAACGTTCTTCTTTCATTAAAAAAGTGTAAAACAAGCAACTATTCAATGAAATAGTATATTTTGCATTTGATTAAAGAGCACCTTTTTTAAGAATAGAACATCTCCCGGTTTAGTTTATTTTCGCCCACATTTCATATTTTCCCAGACGCCTTAGAGAAATTTCGTTTAATTAAGTTAAAGTGACTCACTCCATCGTTGCTTTCTCTGTTATGGCTAATAAACAAATAATCGTCCTTTTGTCGTTCATTTGCGAAATTGCCTTAATGTATTTAAGCAGGCATTTCGTTCCTAAATGTCATGTGTAATTAAAGCCCACCTTCAGGATTGTAGGCGTTTGTGATGCTGGTGAGGGCAATGAGTTTTTGAAGATGACATGTACAACGAGTGCTGCAGAGAAACTAAATTCTAAATTTTGAATTGTGTATTTTAAATACTTCCTTTTAATATTTTTTGTCTGATGAAACATACAATAAGAGTTTCTTTAGAGTTTGCTGAATAATTTTGCTTATACTGAACTTGAATAAAATTCTTTAGCGAATTATAAGGCTGCAGGTGTCTAGTGTTCGTATCATTATTTAGCTTTTTTGGTTGAATTCAAATAGAACGTGAAATTTGCTACGCATGAAATGTGAATGGGTTGAGTCAAAGTCATTGGAATGAAATAATTGTTTTGCGATGAAATAAATTTCAGAATAGAGAAATACTAAAGTTTTGAACACTTTTCACTTACATTCTCCGCAGTCTGCAAATGAGGAGGCATGTCTAAAATCCTTCCATTAAGATGTAGTTGATCCTTTTAATTTGACTGTGTAAATCTGTGCATGTGTTAATAATTTTTTTTGGATGCGTTTGCACGTGTGTGTGTGTTGGAACCACTTTCCTTGAATTTGAAAGTCAGTCTAATCAGCCCGAGTTGTGCCTAAATGAAAAATTTAATGCATACATTTCCATTCAGAATGTTTTAAAATTAATTTTATTTTTCAAAATCCACATCGATGCCTAAAGTTTATTTATGTGCATTTAAATGGTTAATGCATTTCTTCTACCACTAGAAAGTTGTACACATTTTCTGTAGTTTGTAGTTGTTGGATTCTAAGTTCATGAACCGGATAAAACGTTAATTTCCATGTGATTGTTCGTGTACATCCATCCTTTCCAACATTAAATTTTGCATTCACTCATGCACGTCATTGCCGTGTTGTTGGTTAGCATCACATAGTCCTGAGCATGTCTGCGAGTGCATGTGTGTGTGTGTGTGTGTGTGTGTTCCATCATCCGCTGCAGTCCTGACGAACTACTTCTTGCTCTTCGTAGAAGTTTGTTGCTTAAATTGTTTTACAATCGCTGTTGAATATTTAAAACTATTCTCTCAAGAGGATTTTGTAACTTGCGGATGTGTATGAGTTCTTGTGCATACATGAGAGTATCTGAAGAGTTTTTTTGTTACAAAATGCGATATACGTTTACTCGCTTATGAATAATATATGCACGGAGCCGGCTGGCTGGCTATTAAATATTTAAAAATGGAATGTTAAATAACCAAGAACTCTTCAAATTTGTATCTTCTTTGCAGTTTTGCTGCTTTAGATTTCCCTTAAAGCGAAATAGTTTTCATCCAATATCCCGATTTTCGGCATTCTCCATCTTGCCGAAGTGGGAAAGACAGAGGAATTTCGGTCGTACGAAGATGGGAGCTCGCTAAATTCACATGAATGACGTTTGAGTTCTTGGCATGTGCGTAAGGCTGCTCTCAATGGACTTGTTTAAGAAATAATCGTTAGAATCGGACAACTGATTTCTATTGCAAAATGTGCTTTAAAAATGCTACTTTATATTCGAAATTAATGCACAAGTTGTTTCAATAAGTATTTAACTTTTAATTTTATAATTTGAATTGAAAGTGAATATTACAATTTCCAAAATTAAATTATGTATGAATTTTTATTAGTCGAACTTTCTTATGTAAATTGTTAATTTTATCAACGGGCTTAAGTTCGAATCTGCAAGACTGCAAACCATTTTTTATTATTTTATTAATAAATGAATTTGTTCAAATTCTATTTTTTATTAATTTATATTAAGATTGGAATATTAAGAATATTTTTCAATAATCATCAAACCAGCAGAACGGATCAGTACTGATTTCGAGACTGCTACGCCATCTCATCAGCGTTCTTTTAATATAATTTTAATATACAAACTTGTAAAATTGTGACCATTTTTGGCTAGAAATAATAAAAATAAATCTTCACACACACAAAAACCCAAAAAAAAGAGTGTTGAAATACTTTTAGGTGTTTTACATTCTGCTCTTATGAAAAAATCAAAATCCATTTGCTAGAGGGCAATTATTTAATGCGCTCATTATTGTGGGGCATAACAAAACAAAACGAAACAAAATCAGCAAAAAATACCAAGTTGACCGTTAAGGTATCTCCCCGTATCCGCTATTTTTTTATGCCTCAACTGGCGCGCAGACAAGTCTGTACTTGCACGATGCATGACTTGTTTGGCTTTTATTTGTGTGAGCCGAAATAAATAAATATTTCATGACTGCTTGTTGTCTTTGTAAACACGGTTGCCACTGATTAAAAAAATTTCTACCAACATTTTCCGAAAATGTTACCAAAAAGTTACCAAAAAATTTTTTTTATTAAAACAAAAATTTCGATTTTTATTATAATAAAAACAACAACTTTTATTAATAAAAAACATAACATAAAACGTTTTAATTTATTTTAGAACATACAAAAATAAATATTTCAATTCATTACACGCGTATTCCGTATTTAATTTAAATAAATTATTTACTATTGCAGTCATTTAAAATAATCTTTTGCTGACCAAACATAATGGCATTTGCATATTACGCTGTTGAACAATTTGGCGCACATTCACACAGTTATATTTAATGATTTTTTTTTCTCAGTGTTGAGTAATGCGGAAAAATGATAAAAGAAAATCATTAATTTGATAGTTTGTCAAGGCTTATAAACAAAGTTACCAAGTTACCAACCCTAAAAAAAGTTACCAATTTTGGTAGAATGTTACCAACTATGGCAACTGTGGTTGTAAATGCTACTTCACAAAAATGCTGGCGGATGTGTGTGTGTGTGTGTGTGCGTTTGTATTAAGATATTTAATCCTCATCAATGATGGTTGCTGTATGTTGTTGGACCAGCTGTCATAATGTTCTTGCGTACGTACTCATGACAAATAGCATGCAACATTTATTGCAGCACGTATACGCCTGCTAACAATCGACGTCTGTCGATTTTATATGTAATCCAAACTGCAGGCGGCAACTAAATAATTCTGCATGTGCCTGGAGGTTAAACTTGTAATCACTGCTGATGTAGTCGTTCGGTCAAACTCTGCTGAGAGTTGCTGTACTCTAGAGTGTTTTTCTTACAGACTGGGGGATAAATCGAATTGATGAATAAATGAATTTAAAATTAAAAATTCACTTTCTCGTGCAAAGAACATTCTCGATATATTAAATTGAATGAAGATTTATAGGCTAATTGCTCGAAATTTTTTGTCTTAAATCTCAGAGAGACATGATAAATATTCCAAGGCACAAAGGAAAGTCAACATCAGTTTTTAGTTATTCAACTTACACAGCAGAGCAGAATAGCTGTTTTCGAAAGCCGCAACACTTTCATCATCAGTGCTCATGTGTGTTGTGTTTGTCACCACTTATTAGGTGGCTTAGTTGAATGTGATAACAGTCCTCGATATATTTCTACAACCAAATAATCAGTTTGTTAAGTACAGTTTCTAAACAATTGATGGGGTTAAGTATTTTTTTTTAAATTGAATAACATTTATGTCCTGAGATTTAAACTTATGTTTTACTTCAACATTCTTGCATTTTCACTTGTGCTCAGGTGCTGCACGCTTGTGGCAACTGTCAGAGGCATTGGAATCCCTTGGCAACGTGCATCTGCAAAGTAATTCTCCGCTGAGTTACATACTTCGCGTGTCCCATGTACAAACAATTGAAATGTCTTTTAAATAGTTTGAATTAATTGTTGCTTTTAAAACTTAATTTTTAGTTTTCTGTCAAATCTTTCTATCTTCCCGCTCGCGTTCCAAAATGCATTTAAATAATTCAGTGTATTTTTTTACGTTTCACTTATTAGTTACTTAATATATCTTCCGCTGGCGGTTTTGAATCAAATTTGCAAATCATTGTTGCAAAACGTTTTTCCCATTATTCCACAAAATCCTTAATGTAATCAAACTTATTTGAATTGTAAATCAATTTAATAAGAAGTGATATTTTGTGAGTTCTTCCTGATGAACTGCATTCAACTGAAGTCAATTTGAATGCCGCTTTCAAGTAAAAGTCTGTCAGCAGGATTTAGTGGGGGAGCAGCATGTGTTTGTCTTTTGAGTTCAAAATATCTTAAGATGTTTCAAATGCATTAAACGAAGTTAAAAAATAGACTAACTGAATATAATGTTGCGATACAGGGTGTTAAGACGATGTTAAATGGGGGTTTGCCGCATCATCAATTAGTTCGCAGTTATTAAAAAGCTTCTCATATTTGTGCAGCACTCTGCACTTTTACACACTCATTTCAATCTTAGATTCATCTAAGCAGATGTGCATAGAAATATTTTATTTGCAATTCGTAATTATTTAAGCCAAAGTTAAGTATGTGTGTGTATGTGTGTTTGTTACTTGCATTATATGCAAGTAAAGAAGATTCCAATTTATGCAACTCAGTTAACTAAAGCAAACACTCTAAGAAGGCATTTTAATTACGAATGCTAATCAATGCAAATAATGCCAAAATAAGGAAAATATAAGAATCAATCTCTATGCAAAGACAATCGAAAATTAATTGAAATCTCAAGAGCAATTGCTGCCACAGCCATCAGTGACTTTAATGGTGGGAGTTTGGAAACTTTTAACAGATTAGTTTCAATATTTAGTTGTGCATTTTAGAATAAATTATCCTGCCATTTAAAAAATGTATATCTGTTTAAAGGAACTATTTTTGACAGCAAGAACCAGTTTTACTCAATGCGGATGCTGTTGGCTGAAGTAGTAGAACACGAGACTATGAAGCGGAGGGTCCTGAGTTCAAGTCCGCGCTGAGTCATGAAATATTGTGTTGAGTTCTTCTGATCAGCATTAGTGCGTGGTTGTGTTAGTTGTTGCCAGCCTGTTTCAATGATGAAGGCATAGTCACTGGTCACTGAACATAATTGGCAGCGACTGACACTATCCTAATCTGTCCCCTCAATACTATCCCTTCGTTTCCAGTTCCGGCGCAATGCATTGCATATGTAGGGGTCATCCCCTGAGTGCTGGTCCTACTCCTAAAAAAAAAAATTTGTTGTGATTAAATCGAAATACATGTTCGCGAGAATTATAAAATCATGGAATTTAAACGTGGATGATACGCGCGAATTGTTGTTGAGTGAAACCATGAACACACTCGCTTAAAATCACTATCCTTGAACTCCTTTAGTACACATGTCTTCTCTTGTACTAAAACATGCGGCTGAAAGCAAAAGATGGAATATATCAAGGATTTGAATACTTTCGAAATGCAATACACTGGAGCAGATACATATTTCCATTCCATTCTATTTTCTTTTCTATTACCAATTTATTTCTGTGAACAACATACACAAGTTCTGCGTGTCACTGTTTTCAATGACTTGCGAGTCCTTCGCCTTGTGTACTCTGTGACATGGGTTAAGGCTCAATTATCAATTGAAATCTTGTCAAAACTGTTACATCCAATCTACAGTCTCGCCCCACTCGTTCATTTGCTTCTGCCTGTTTGTAAAACACGGACTGTGAGTGTGTGTGTCTGAAAGAAAATAAGTTTACATAAATTTTCGACAGCACACACGTACCAAATTGAGATTAAAATATTTGCTTTTACTTTTCATTTTTAAACGTTTAAAATGTATGCAGGTTCTCATTCTCATCCGCTGGTCTTGTAACGTGCACGTTGAAATTTATCTGTTTCCTTTTTATCATTTCATTTTAAGTCGTCTGGGCGTTGCGTATGATGAATTCGATATTTTATCATTTTGCGGTTTATCTTAAGTAATAATACTTGGGAGGACAGTGTTCATGTTAATCCATTTTATTACAGCAAAGCCAGACTGAAACCTTTTTAACGTTTCATATGTTGACTTAAACATTTGTGTCGATATCTGCTGGAACACATGCAGCATTTAGAGAACATGTACTCGACTGCTGCATACGAAATACAAGCAGTTCATGTGTTTCAAGTTGGGCTGCTTGGGCTTTTTGCTCTATTTTTGTTTTCCTAAATCAGTAGAACATTTAAGCCACAAGACTGCTGCAACTGCTGGCAACAAAGTGATTTGTAATCGTACACTCGGAGTATTTAAGCTGTAACTGATTGTGGTGTATCTGAAAAGTTCAGTTAACTTTAAATCTATTGATAAAAAATATTTATTTCGGACAATTTTGATCCATTAATTTGGGTTTTTATTTTCAAAAACAATAAAAACCAATCCGAATGTTAAAAAATCCCACATCAGTTGCTTTTCCATAATATTTTGGGTGTATAGAAAAATAATGTTCTGTTTGTAGTCGCAGGCCAGAACTCGGGAATGTGATGATGCAAAATTCACAGCCAGTCGAGTACAAAATTTCATGTATAATTTTTTTTGCTTTCACGACAAATATTGTCTTTATAAATTTTCTATATCATGCCATTTCTGTGTTCTTTGTGTGTAAATTTTCAAATTCATTTTATAACCAAAACTATTTCTTGTAGAATTGTTTATTATTTAATTCTATTTTATATTTTACGTTTGTGAGCCAGTTTTCTTTCAATTGACAATATTTGGAAAATTGTTTTATTTTCAAAGGCAGATGCATACCACAGACATAAAATGCATACACTCATGCACAGATGAACATTTACGGTCTAGAGAGGAATTGTGCTGGACTGTAAGTACGTGTGCGAGTGTGTTTTTTTATGCTGAATGTGTTTTTGATTCTTTTGAAAACTTATCATCCGCTTAAATATGCACAAAAATATATAATAAATGGCTTTTATGGATTTCAATTTCAATCTGGGAATTTATTTTAAGTTCTAGTGCGTGAATTGTTGCTGCTTGGGAGTGGGAGGATTCAACGGCTGCACTTAATCTGTTAAGTGGGCTGAGTGGCGTTTGATTTTATAGCATTTTAATTTTAGAGTGACATTGGAAAATTGCAATTAAAAAATTATATTTTTGCTTGAGATAGGCGGAAAGTGCAAAACTAAAAAAACGAATGATCGATCACTTAAAGGAAAAGTAACATTTAAACAACAAAACCAAAGAGGAGAGGGAAAATAATTATAAATGGCAGTCTGCCAGACTTATTGCGTGCGAATTGGCTTTGCTTCTTCTCTTTACGCGCTGCTGTTAACACATCGACCACAATAAAACATTTAAAATTATGTGTAATTGATTTACTTGAAACTCTTTTTCAATTAACATAAAAACCCATAAACCGCTTAAAAATAAATTGAAGGTTTCACACTTCAATACCCGCTCATATTTGCAACAATAATCTGTGCTTTTTTCCATTTAATTATTATTATTATTACATATTACATATTATTATTGTTGTTGTTGTTGTGTATTGTATGCAAATATTTATTTATATTTGGAAGCAGTGGCAGTTGTGCATCGATACGCGCTTGCACCCAGCAGAAATAGAGAAGTGGCAACGAGAACTCAGAAAGATTTATTTTTGAATGTGTTCCATTTTCAATACAAACTGTTTTAATGCCTGCTTCCTGCATCACGTCGCTAATGAGAAACTGCATGCAACGACTGGAGAAGTCTATTGTCCTTCATATTTTCCACTGGGTGTGTGTGCATGTGTATGAGTTCATGAGTAAATCTATAGTCGATTGTGCACAAAAACAATATTTGCATGCTAATATTTATCCGCATACGAGTGTGTTATCAGTTGTAAAATTAACTTTCTTAATTATTAATATGCGAGTGCATACAAATTTAGTGCGCGTTTAATAAAATATAATATTTAAAACTGTGTTTGATGCTCAAATATTTACACAATCCAACGTATTAATATTCTATTGGAAATAATATATTTTTAATTTAGTAAAATTTTTAGAGAGTTTTCACATCTACTTCATCACTTCCCACTTGACAACAGGCGGTGTGTTATTGCCCTACAATTGCTGCTACACATGCACACAGATTTACGACGGCATTCTGTGATAATTTCGAACGTTTTAATTTCACATTAAGCGCTCGGCATGCAGGATACTTAAATGATTTCCCTTCCTTATTTGAGGCTGCTGATAGCTCCAGCTGAATGCCTTGAAAATTGTATTTAAGCAGCGAATTAAATATTATTTGCACATCATTTAACTGTTTGGTTGCATGAAAAATGCAAAGTGAAGATCCAACATCGACTATAGATGCGGATACATCAGAATAAAAGATGTGATTCATTGCAGAGATGGGCAAACATGTGAAATTTTATTTCGTTCTCATGCAGCAGGGAAAGCGAAAGAGAGAAAGAGAGCATACGAGTGTAACTTCTATTTTTTTTTGTAACTCGGACCAGCACTCAGGGTATGAACCTTACATGTGCAGTGCATTACGATGGAACTACAAAGGAGGAGTTAGTATTGAGGGGACGGATGAGGAAAGATGGAAAATTTTTTGTAGCAATTTCAGCCTTTTTCCTTCGCCGGCTAATTTTTTGCTACAGGACCGGCGAAGGAGGATGCTGCTGTTGCTCTGCTTTTAGTACATGATCGTGTTAGTCGCTGCCAATTATGTTCAGTGATCAGTACTATGCCTTCATCACTGACACAGACCGACAACAACTAACGCAATCATGCACTAATGCTGATCAGAAGAAGTCGACAGAATATTCATGACTGAGCGCGGAGTTGAACTCAGGACCCTCCGCTTCATAGTCTCGTGTTAACTTCAGCCAACAGAACCCTTGCTTTTCCATTTTTTAATTTCTGTATTATAAAAACTGTAGCCAAGACATGATTGCACATGATACATCATGATTTAACAAAACCTCCATGTCCATAGAATTTAGGTCGCATAGTGCTGTCAAAATAAGAATCACATATGAGCCTTTTCTCAAACAGCCAACTCAATCACATACGCCCTATAATTTCGTTCCTGATAGAACCTCCTTGGCAAAACAAGTAACAAAAGACCATCCGTAAACAAACGATTCATATGCTGTCCTGCAAGTAATCCAAGTGTAAATGTTCCTGGACATGTACGTGTGCACAAGCAGGAGAAATGTAAATGATTGAGAACAACAAAATAAATAAATACAAGCAATTTATTTACATAAGGCACAACTTTTGCAGCACAAGTGTGAAAATGCAATTGAATGCATGCATTGCTTCCGCATCCATAAATAAAGTAAACGACTACGGAAAGTGTAATTAAATAAAAATTTCCAATCGTCATTGAATCATCATCGTTATATTACAGGCTCCACTGATTCTTCGCATCACAACGGCTTTCGTTAATTCAGCGAAGGCTGAAGCGCAAAAATTAAGCTCGAAGAGCTGCAACGCTTTTCTTTTTGTTTACCGTAAATATTTTATTTATCAGGCCAACCAATTTTTATAATATCAAGATTGCTGAGGGGGATTGTGCCATTATGAAATCTCTTATATGTAAATCTTTTATATGCCTTTAACCTTTAACAGTTTGTCTGCTTATGGTTGCAAGACAGCGAGCTCATTGTGCTATTTTGGGCTGTCACAAGCACCCACAGTAGCGAAAATTAGGGGCATTATCGTATATTTCGTTGTGTGGCATGTCCTTCCAAAGTATAAATTTCTAACTGGTGACACAAGTGCGATGTCAAAAGATTCCATAGTACGATGACTTTGCCAAAGCACTATTTGTGCGTGTAAGGGAGTCATGTTTCCTGGTCGAGCTGCAGCAAGATGTTCTGTTTGCAAATATTTTTTTTGATGTGTCTCTTGAAGCAGGCAGTTACTGGAAGCCCTCGCGTGTGCCCGTTTACTCGTACGTTTTTATAGTTTCATTTACTGCAGATCTTGGGTGCTTTCAGTAAAAAAGCAAATTGCTTCGTAGATTGTGTAAAAAAATATAACTGCAAGGATATCCGAACTGTTATAAAGATGTATTTATTAATTGTGGAAAATGAATTTCTTCTGAATATCTTGTAAGCAGTTTACTTTGCTACATGTGCTGCCAGTTAAAGTATTAAATCTTTTTCAACATGTCAGCTGAATATTCTGTAACTTATTCCGAAGCAATAACGTGTGGCACAATATACTTGTTGAAGTAGCCAAGAAGTTTTCAACATGCAACTGAAACATTTTCGATTAGCAACATCTGTATGAAGATGTACTCGTTCGCATGTACTGCTTAGGTCGTGCAGAATGTTGCTTAAATAGACCATTGAATGTTCAATAGTATTTTCTCTGGCAACAATTAATTTGTTGCATTATCAAAGCCAACAACATGTATGTGAACACATGAGAATCTTCTAAATCAAACAACATTGTGTACGAAATTGATGTGAAATGTAGTTCGACTTTTCACATTAATTCGACTTTTTGCAATACATGCAAACGATTTGTCCATTCGTGTTACGAAAACAGCTCATCATTAACTGTGAGAAGTTTCTAGGTGAAAGAAAAATTAAACAAATTTAAAAATACTCACCAGCACTGCACTTCAACTTGCTAAGCTTTCGTGAGTGAATTATATTTGTGTGAGTGTGTCAAAATCCCATGTGCTCTCTTCGTTTTGTTCGTGTTTTTCTGAAGTTCGTGTACAAGAAGAGCTTTCGCCAGAAGTGCGTGAGTAGGAAACGTTAGTTTTTAAGTGGTGTCAAGCTGGTTAACACGTCATTCACAGAATTCCATCCATTCAAACATTTAAGTAATTTTTAAATTAAAATTAGAAATATATTTGTCGTGTTTCGTATTTTGAGTAAATCGCCAGATAAGGCCAGCACAACAGAAAATACAATACAACAATCCAAAATCTTAAAATCAATTGCTTTGCAATTTGGATTAATGAGTGCAACATAAAAGAATGGCCGCATACCCAGCATACGAGTGCAGAAGTAATTTAAATATTTTTAAGTGAGTTATTTTCTTTTAAAATTTTTAAGCACACAAAGTTTATACGCCGATTGTATTGAATAAATAAAATAATATATTTTTTTTCACAAAATATTTTTTTTTAGCATAAACAGACATTTTTTGGATATTGAATTAAAAACGAGAATCTAAAAATGATCTATCTTTCTGTCCGAAAATTGTATTTCCTGGAGGAGAAACAGTTTCCATTTACAGACTTAAAAATTCATTAGACTCATTGAGAAATAATATAACTGATATCAGCCAGTATTTAAGGGAGCTAAAGAAACTTCAAGAAGAAGAATATCTAATCACTCGGAGCGTGTTATTGTTTTAGAACCACTTTGCGATTTACCTTGAGCTCGGACCCAACTATAGATTAAACTTTTTAGTGATCAATTAGAAATATTTTAAAATTGCACATTTTCTTTGTGTTGGAATTTGCAACGATTTTTCGTTATTCCACGTCAAATTGGCCACTTTTACTCAGACTGGCTTCGGTAAGGCCCCTTTCAGATTAGGCAACTTTAATTGCGCAAGTATAATTTTCATTTTTATTTATTTTCTTTTGAACTTGCTTTTATGTTCACATTCAGCAACTTTGTTGAGCAAGTTTAATTTTGTTGTGTTCGAATTTTCTTAATTTGTTGACGTTTTGTTTCATTTCTTCCATGGTTATAGTGCTGTCTGTCTTTTTCATATAATTTAAAATGATTCCGCCTTTTTATTGCAGTCTAAATATGAGAATAAACGAACATTGAAAATGCATTATTTGTTTAATTTCATTTCGCTTCCAATTTCTCATAATTTTTTAACTTTTTATTCACTTATTAACAAATATAAAAATTTCTTAACACAAAATTAGACAACATACCGAAGAAGAAATAGAAGACAATGTCAAAAACAATTAAATATCCCAAGACAAGAATGACAAGTACAAGCAAGTCTGTACTCAAATCTGGGCAATTCTTTCCCCTTCAAACCGACCTTTCCTCTCACACCCACGAACACAAGACTTGCGCAAGTAAAGTTGCCTAATCTGAAAGGGGCCTAATGCGACATCGTCTGTGGTTCTCTTAAGGAATTCCCTTAAATCGATTAATAGCTTGTAGTTGTATTTGTAGTTAAAAATCATGATTAAACTACTTACGATAAATTTTTTCTATAGTTTTAAATTCGTTAGCAAGAACCCAGTGGAATTTTAAATAACTGGGCGTGATTTGTAGTTTCTCTTCTCTTTGCTTCGTGGTTTTTCTAATGCTTGAGAAGCAAATATTTTTGGTGGATGGTTTTTTGAATGTAGGAGTCAGCGATAAGTTCCTTCGGTGTGATAAATTTATTCAAAAATTAGATTTTCGGTTATAACAGAAAACATTTGTGCAATTCACAAACTCTTGTTAGCGTTGTATGTTGTATAAGTATTGTGTGCAACTTCGAGCAGATAATACATGCAACATTTGAATAATACACAACTCTATCAATACGTTGTGGATTGGGCAAGTGAATATGAGATGTCTGATAAGAATTTATGTGTTTTATTGTACAGAAATTTAATTGAAAAAGTTTTACAAAACTCCTTCCTTCCTAATAGATTAAGATGTTCGTTTCCTTACAGTCCACAGTTTTTGCTGCTGTTTTAATATCTATCCTGGCTTTCGCATATACATATTTAGCATTACAAATGGACAAACTTTAAAATTCGTTCGCTAACTGCAAGTACCGCACACAAGTTTTAAAATTAAAATTCGGCTATAGAAATACATTCTTCCTTACGTGCATTGTTCTCTCCTGTTCCTTTGAAATCTAGGCTCTATTGTGAGCTGTTTTGTTCGGCAAAAGTAATTGCATTATATACTCGTGCACACACGTAACCGTACCATCGAACAAACAAGCGAACCAGTGGCAGAATTTAATGGCTGTAGGAGGTGCACTTCATGCCAATTCGCATACCGGAGCAATCAAGTTTTAGTGTTTGTACACATACGAGTATTTCGTACATGTTGCAAGCTTTTTATTTTTCATTTAGTTGTTTAAAGTTTGGGGTTTTGGGAAATGAGAAAATAAAACAAACAAAATAAAATTAGGCAGCTACATGTCTTGCTAATAAATGCCAAGGTGATGATTATTTTGTGCAATAGTTACTTGCACGATTTCAAGAAAATGCTAAGTCTTTTCCTTGCGCTACTCGTTATGCAATATTTTAAACAATGAAATGAAATATTGGAAAATTTACTTTCCGTTTTATGAATTTTATCTTAAAAGTCATGGGAATATTTGTATTTCTAAGTAAGAAAATGAATATTTTATTAAAATATTTCAGATAGACAGATGGCGGTAGAAATGTAATATATATGACGAGGTCATTGAAAAATATTTTAAAAGCTCTTCTATTTAATTGTTTAAAGCAAAGTTCTGTAACTGAAGAAAAATTTTTTGAAACAGATCAGTCGTGTGCTATTCATACTTTTTTGAAAATTTCACTGCATACGAACATATTTTTCTCTGTGTATTCATATCTAAGCTGCAGTTGTTTAACATTTTTTTTCTGGTGAAACAAAGTTTACTTTTTTGTTTGACAGAAACTCTAGTAACATATTTCTGGTAGAAACAATGCAATAACAAAAAAAAGAAGTTGCTTAAGACCAGGAGAGCTCGAGTTTTTTTGTTTTATTAAAACGACTGCATGTACATGCTCGTATATAGATGCCCTCGTATATGTGCTCATACATTTATGCGTAACTTTTTCTTTCAGTTGTATTCACACTGGAATAAATTTGAGTAAATGTGGCTTTTTACTGTGGATCCTCAAAGTATGCAAGAGTTTTCGCCTGGGTTTTGACTTTCTTTGTTTTGCATTGTCCAAATATTCGTTCTACTCATGTGTGTAGGTGTGCGAGCCAACAACTGGATGTTTGGCATGAACACATACATACATGTACAGCTTGTGACTTTGAATTTAACCCCGTAAACATTCTGTTTGGAAAAGCCCTACTAACATCATGACATTAGAAGTCATCACATCCTCGTATAATACGTATTCGATTTCCTAGCATGCATCCTGTCAATGTTCTTTGTCCTCTCAAACGTCATAAATTGTGAAGACTTTTTTTTATGGAAAGTTTTCAACTGTTGCCACAGCAGAATTTTGGTGAAATAATTGAAATATTTACACTATCCGATAGAAAATGAGCCAAATAAGCAAATTTGAAGCTAAACTGGAGTGCATCAAATGGAGAAAAGCCAAAATCAATTTTTTAGTTTCATATAAAGAACACCGTGAGTGTAGTTTTCTGTTAATTGTTCTTCTAATACAATCTATTAGCTTTAACTTCTTGACAGAACATCGCAATAAATAATTCGAATAGACAGATCAATGAGAAGGTGTTGTGTTTTTATAGAACAGGTTTCATACTTTCCCCTTTATGTCACCTAAAAGGCACATTCAAAACAGATTTCTTGACCTATTATGACAGATTTTTGTTAATTTAATAGTTTTGCAAGTCATATACAAATAAAAAATAAAGTATGAAATTTCAAGTTAATGTGGTTTATTTTAATAAAATTTGTGCTGACTTTTTGGTTTCGTTAGTTCACGTCATTTCATTTTTTATATTAAAATTTATATTTATTTATTTGATTTACTAAATTACGTTTGGGGGTTACAAAAAGTTGCTTTTTAGCCAATACATCTAAAGGTGCACTTCCATTTCTTGGCAGGGTAAATAGTGATATTTGCTCCATATTTTCTAGGCATATGATTCTATTCTCTCTTTATTTTTTTTTTTTTTTTTTTTTAGGAGTAGGACCAGCACTCAGGGGGTGTCCCCTATATATGCAATGCATTGCGCTGGAACTGAAAACGAGGGGATAGTATTGAGGGGACAGATTAGGAAAGATGAGAAGATAGACAGTTGTTTTTTTTTTTTTTTTTTTTTTTTGTAGCTATTTCAACCTTTTACTTCGCCGGCTAATTTTTGCTACAGGGCCGACGAAGGTGGGTGCTGTTACTCTGCTTTTTTTTAGTACATGATTGGGTCAGTCGCTGCCAGGAATTGTCCAGTGATCAGTACTATGCCTTCATCACTGAAAACAGGCTGGCAACAACTAACACAACCACGCACTAATGCTGATCAGAAGAATTCAACACAATATTTCATGACTCAGCTGGGGCTCGAACTCAGGACTCTCCGCTTCATAGTCTCGTGTTCTACTACTTCAGCCAACAGCACCCACCGTGTTGAATATCCTGTTTAAAAGGCAAAATTTATTTTAATTTTATAAATTCATTTATGTCGGAGGTACGGATGGATAACAACAACTAATTAACTGCAATTGGTTTATGGGGTGTTACATGATCCTCTTATACGCTGTTCCCAGAAAAATTACAAAACGTCTCCAGTCACAAGGATCAAGTTGACAGAAGAACAAGTCAAGACAGATCAAATTCATTCATGTTTTACTGAATTTTGTACTAAATTTTGTTTGTTCGTGTTTTGTTGTTGTTGCTGTTGTAATAGTGTGATTTATTTTACGCAAGATTGGCAAAAATCCATTACTCAGTCATTTCTAACAACTGCCTTCTAACTACTGAAGACCTTTTTAATTAATTAGTGAAATTATGGTTTGCGATAATGAAAATATGACGCAATTTACAATATTTGAATATTACGTGATTTATTGACTTTTTAAATGTAAATTTACTTAGTTTATTATATTTCAGCACGCATACAGAGATAAATGCGGCAGCAGTACCTACAATTGTTACCATAAAATATTGATTTAATTACCGAAATAACTCATGTGAAGTCAAGGAATGCCATTAGGCGGGTATAGCACATCATCAGTTTAGCATAAATAACAATTATCACGCTAGTTTCAAACTAGCAAAAGTATCATAGCGTACTTTTACTTTTATTATTTTTTAGATTTTACAAAATGTACATTTTCCGCAGGCCGGCCCTTTCTAGTTTCTAAAAGCTGAGCATAAATAACAAACGAAATGGGTGGTTCACTCAACCCATATTTTTATAAAAGTTTTATAAAATTTTTCGTAAAATTCTCATCACTCAATTCATTCAATTATTCCTTCAGAGAGCCGTTTTTTCAATATCTTTCCTTTCAAATTAATTTCAATAAAAACTAATAACATTTTTTGAAAAAGTTTATCGATATAAGTTGGTTTTCCTCAATCATTTCTATTCTCATTATTCGATTATTATTATTTTTGTTTGATTCAAAAGTGTAATTTGAAAAGAGAAGTCCATTGCGTATTGAACGTGTGATAACAAAAGAGGCTTCTCTGTCTGAGTCATGAATATTTGTGTGTTTGAGTTTCTGTTGAAAAAAATAACGTATTCAATTTGGCGCTCATTGATATTCAAATATATTTTATGGATTTATATTCATAATTTTGCAACAACTCGCGAGTGTGTTTAGATGATGCCTTCTGCGGTTCATTTTTAAAAAAATATTGTTTAGAGTTCGATAAATAAATTACTGTATTTTTAGAATTTATTTATTGAATAAATACTACTGGGAGTATAATTTTATATCCAATAGGATTGCATATTTAGAAAATACGTTTATGGGTGCATTTTTATTTAATATCCCCGTAGGCATGTCCAAACATAACGATTTGTAAAGTTGTTTGGCTTCCGAATAATTGATTTGGTAGATGCTACTGGTTGAAGTAGTTAACGCGTTAGAGTGTGAAGTCGAAGATCGTCGATGTCTAACATTGTCATGAATATGGGATTGAATTTTTCTGACCGGCATTTGTGGTTAGTGGTATTTAGTCCTGTCCTTAGACAACGCAGAAGCAAAACATTTAAATCACAGCCTAAGGGACAATTAAGCTATTCGGTATCGATCGATCGGTGGTAATTTAGTTTAGATTCATCAGTTTTTCAAAATTACTTAAATAAAATACGATTTAAATTTTCGACCTATTTATTCAGGTTTCTCTCAGTGCATTTTAGCAAAAAAAAAAAAAAACTTTAGCTTAAGTTAGGTTAGGTTGAAGAGAGGGGCGTAAGCAGGAGTTAGCCCAATCCGTTCAGGATTACACTTGGGCGTCATAGGCCTGTTGTGCGCTCTATTATAAGGAGTTCCCATTCCATTATAGGGAACCTCCATTAAAAACCATGGAAATCTTAGAATTTGATTACGTTAAGAACCTAGTTCCCTCCATGTATCTTCCATGTATCTTCTTAAATCTCTCCAATTGGAACCCCTAAGAAATTCCATCTCCTGTATAATCTCCAGATTAAATGTTTGTCTTCTGACTTGGCTAAAAGTTGGACAGTAGCACAAGTAGTGCTCCAGTGTTCCGTCATCTTCCTGACAAGCCCTGCATATTATATCGTCAACTATACCCATGCGTGCCAGGTGATTCCTCAACTCCGTATGTTCCGTTATTAAATAAACCGAGACTATGAAGCGGAAGGTCCTGAGTTCGAGCCCGCGCCGAGTCATGAAATATTGTGTTGAGTTCTTCTGATCAGCATTAGTGCGTCAGCCTGTTTCAATGATGAAGGTATAGTCACTGATCACTGAACATAATTGGCAGCGACTGATACAATCATGTCCTAAAAAAGCAGAGTAACCGCACCCATCTTCGTTGGCCCTGTAGGAGGTTGAAATAGCTACAAAAAAAAACTGTCTATCGTCTCATCTTTCCTAATCTGTCCCCTCAATACTATCCCCTCGTTTTCAGTTCCGGCGCAATGCATGGCATATGTAGGGGTCATCCCCTGAGTGCTGGTCCTACTCCTAAAAAAAAAACAATCTCCGTATTGCTGGCCTACTCAACGTTAGGATCTCTTTTGTCCTGTTACCATCTGGGCAAAAACTTTTCCTATTTGATATTAATTGTTTGCCTTGTGAAGTAGAATTTCATAGACTTTAAGCGAGTACATTTAGTGTTGACGTTAGCTTGAATTTTTTTTAAAATAAATCAGTGAATTGGCTGCTCTTGGCCCCAGTGTGCAGAGTGAAGTATAATATGTATGTCCAAGTTAAAACAAATACATTTGCAATATGATAGATAAAATTATTTTACTCTAAATAATTAAAAGTTAATGTATTTGCTTAAATTGATTAAGCGGTATTTCAACAACTTGCTGACTTGATTCATTCATGTCCAGTTTGTAAATTGTTTGTCCTGAGTAATTCACTGCACCCTAATGTAAACACCCGACCACTCACATGGAAAGTATTTATATTCAGTACCACTTCATGTGTTCATGGATGTGATTAAAAAAAGTCACAGCACAACACAGCCATTTGGGAATTTCTAAGCACATATGTTTGCTTATTGTCATATATGAGTGAGTGTGTGTGCGAGTGTGTGTGAAAAGTGAAAACATAGAACTAAAACTAGAAAAGAACAACAGCAAATAGGAAACAATATAAAGACTATAACTATTCTTAACGGAGTTAATTCCTGTTTGTCTACATTAAAACAACGAAAACAACGAACGGAATGTCACACAAATGTTGTATGACAGATTGTTTATTTGTTGGTTCGAAATATTTCTGGAATATTCGTACGAGCACATTTACATTTTGCTATGAAATGCTGGTGCATAATAAAAGTTATGTGGGTGATTTTGATTTGTTTGCTGAAGATAAAGCAAACTTAGAAGATATAAATAGGGAAATGGAATCTATTTTACAGTGATTTATAGGAAAGGCCAGAAAATTCGGGGTACCCCCTATAGTTCTACGACTTTGTTGGAGTTGGTAGTTTGATGTAAGACTAGCCCACATTAAATATAGTGAATCTCACTACTGTAGTTTTGAAGATATGAATTGATGTGTGAAAACAGGTCGTTCGACTCCACTGTGCATCGTGATCACTTGATTTAAGACACCTCAATTTTTGTATGCTTTCTACACTCTTTCTACATGTGATTCGCCACTCGATTTGTGTCGGTTATAGTGTGTACATGTGTGGGTGAAACTGCCGCCTCATCCCAGTCCTACTTCAAAGGCTTTGATTTTTCTTGTTGTTTTTGCTTGTTTAAGAGAGCGGCACTGAACTAAATATTTACTTTTTATTCTTTTATGTAATTCTTCATGTTTATTTTCCAACGTAATATGTTTTTTTTACTTAATATTCATGCATTTTCAAGTTTGCTTATGAATTTTGGGTCTGTTTACGAAATATGGGTAAAAATTCAAATTACAAAAGCAAAATACACTCAAATATGCTCATCGTTTAATATTTGCATAATTCATATCCTTAATGAATATTTTTTTTGTTCCTTTATTTATTTATTTATTTACTGTAGATGGCAGTTCCTTGTAGCGAGTGAAGCACATATTTCTGTTTAGATGTTCTGTTGATTGAAATCATGTACACAGTGCTTCGGCAGGAATGTATTGCCTCACAGATAATTTTCAGGTTCCTTCTGCGCATTCTAAAGTACATAGAAGCTGAATAATATTTGATTTGCTTTGACATTTTCAGGAACCAATTACGATGTAACTCGAATATCGCCCGTGTGTGAGTGTTTGTGGTTTGTTTGCAAGTATTTTAGCATAAAGAAACAGAAGTTGAATTATATTTTCCATTCAAAGTTGTATTTACACTCGCAAGTTTGACGAATGTTTTATTTGTGCACGTTTCCTATCTAGTATTTATTTATTTCGTTTTCCTAGCCAAAAACATGCTCATCGTGAAACAACTAACTGCACATATAATTCTTAAATACTCGCATAAAATGGCAATAAATATATTTATGAACGCATGTTTCTTCATATAATAAAATTTATATCTACTTATTATAAGTATTTTATGGATAATATCCGTAAAGGACATGTCAGGAAGCAAACGTTTGAATAAAAATGTGATTGAACAGGTACATGCAGAGCGTTAAAGGTATTAAATATTTCACTATAATTAACTTAGGGATAAATATTCATTTATTTTGAAGCAGGTACCGGGCAGATGTTTACATAATACGGTGTTCAGATATGCATCATAATTGCTTTTTTTTTTGCAATCAGTGCTTAAAATTGTGGTTCGTGCACCTGAGCATCTAAAAACCCTTAAACATAATTCCCCTTATTCTGTAACTATTTGCCAACGTCACGTCAAGACATGATCAAAAAAGGACACTTACATACTCCTAGTGAAAAACAATAAACTACCTCGCACTACTCTCTTTGGAGTTGAAAATAGGAAGAGGTTGTTGGAAATTGAGAATTGTTGGATAGCATGAGTACAGAAGTCTTCTAATTTTGTTATTGTCTTGACGTGACGTCGACAAATAGTTACAGCATAAGGGGGAATATGTCGAGCCATGTTGAAAGCAATTATTACAATTAAAAAAAAAGAAATAAAAGGGGAAACAACAATCCCATATTTGAACTTGAGGCCCTCATAAATAGAAAAAAAGGTTCAAGGCTAAACTTTGTATGTGCAAACAAGAAGATAATTATGCCAATAAAGTGAATATTGACTCAATTAAAAATGCATGTCTCAACACCATATTTTCTTACTTTTGAGCTTTCTCTGAAAGTTCTTTTTCCTCATCAAAATCACAGAAGTTGCAAGTAACTTTGTAAGCGCAGGCACATCTTTTCCCTCTTACTAAGCTTCTTTTATGCCAGCTTACTTTTTGCTGTTCAGAAATTACATTCGCTCAAAGGCATCCTAATAAAACTTCTCTTCCTCGCTGCCGTAGAGTAGCACCAGTAGGTAACACAAAGTCATGACTTGCTTCCAATTTAATCTCCGACCATAAAACCTTAAACCGTGGCAAAAGCCTATAAAATGTTTATTTAGTACGTGTCACGTAATTATTGTCACTTTAGCTTTCAACATTAATTGCTTTCATTAGTGAAACTTGAATGCAATCACATGCCGTCATTCAAAGAAACAGGCATTTTTGTCTTTATAGCTTCGCAGAAATATAAAAGTTTTATGATGAAATCAGCAGCGGCCTTCCACACATAAAATACTGCATAGACACACGAAACACAAGTACGCATATTGCAATTACAACGACTGTTTAGTTGAGTGGAGCAGATAAATCATTTGATTCTTAATAGAGTTCTAAAAGTGAATATCTTCGACTGTTTGCCAAGTTCCATATAATCGGTGGCCAACATTTCTTTTAAGAGAGTTTCTTTCTTTTTTCTCTCAACGTTTTTAGTTACAATTTTCCTCGGAAACATAAAATAATCACAGAACAATCTTAATAGCAAAAGCCATTTAGATTTTATCATAGGAAATTATTTGATATCCTGGTTTATACACTCGTATTTCTCATAAATATTTCGCCAAACGACAACAATAAAGCCTGGCGTGTAATTTGTTAAGATTGTAAATACTCGTACTTAAGCGGAAACTCTTCAATTATAAGTATTTAATACTCATTATTCATTTCTGTATTTGTTTTGTTTTTTTTTGTTTTTCTTTTCTGCTGCAGCACACGCAATGCCTTAGCCAACGGCTTAGAGAACACATTAAATCCAAACAAGAACATAAAACCAATTGCTACTTGTGCTGGGGGGTGGGGTATGGCCCAAATTTGGTTCCACCAGAAGGAAGCACATGGAAATAGTGCGGCACACGCACACATGCATCTATCTGCTCGAATAAGAAGCGATAAAATATAAATTTATTTGCCGACTTGCCTCTTGTTAAACATTCAGTTATCGTTAATGCGTTAAGCTGTTGGTTAGCGATTATTCGTGTTAGTGGTTGCCAGGAAGTTGTTTGGTTGCTGCTGACGTTATAAGTTGGTACGTGGAGCGGTAGCCCAGCTGTCCATTGTCATTGTAATAACCTATTGAATGCCTTGCATGCCGTAAACTCAGAATTACAAATGCGCTTAACTTTAATGTACTCATATGGTGGCGGTCACTCAACATGTCTGAAAACTTGCCATATTTATTTCGATGTGTGCAGTAAAATTAAAGCAAACATTTATCTGTCTAGCAAAGGAAAATGCACTATTATTAAACAAGCGACAACAAGAAATAAATAAAATAGTAGGTTTAAAATAACTTCCAAGTTAATTTCGAGACATGCTTAAACACGCCTCATAAAATTCAAAATCCATGTGCCATACGACTGTTATTTGAAGGTGTAGGAAAAGTAATTCAGTAATCCATTTTGAATAAGTCATAAAGGCTTATGAACTTCATTTCTTAAGGAACGGACTTGTCTTCGAGGAATAACAGCCAACATATTTTAATGACATTTTTAAAAATATGAAGAATTGTAATTCAGTGAGTTGTCTCGGTTAATTTGTAGCACTACTTTCACTTCGTCGTTAACTTTTTTCAAAAGTTATCGTAATATTTTACAAACTATGGGACAATAATTTTATACACATGGCGGGGAAGGCCTGACTGCATGGACCCCTACTCGTGTAATGCTTGGCGCCTGAATGATTGAAAGGATCGAGGGTACTGTAAAGCCGTCTTTACAATGTAAAAGTGTTTGTTAATCGCTGTTTTTCTAAATGTTCTCTTATGTGTAAATAGGGTCACTGAACATAATTGGTAGCGACTGACACTATCGTGTACTAAAAGCAGAGTAACAGCACCCACCTTCGTCGGTCCTGTTGCAAAAATTAGCCGGCGAAGTAAAAGGTTGAAATAGCTACAAAAACAACTGTCTATCTTCTCATCTTTCCTAATCTGTCCCCTCAATACTATACCCTCGTTTTCAGTTCCGGCGCAATGCATTTTGCATATATAGGTGTCATCCCCTGAGTGCTGGTCTAAAAAAAAAAAAAAAAAAAATATGCCACGCATATTTTTTAGCATACTTTTAGGCATCTCATCGCTATGTTTGCTAAACTGAAAAAGGATTATTTTAGCTGTCAAGGTCAAGTGATAAGCGATCCGAGTCAAAAAAATAAATTGAAAAATTTCAGTTTCCCAAAGAACAAATGCGGCAGCATTAACCATTCGATGGCACACAAAATTTGTATCTTCATTTGCAGTATTTTAAGTCACACTGAAAATGATACTATTCTCCAATTTATGCTTTTATAGACCAAAATATTTCACAACGAACACATTCATACCGACACCAAAAGGACATTGAAGCTGGCAATCAGCAATTTATGTTTCTATTTTGATTGTCTGTGAGGGAAAGTTATTATTTTTATTAGATTTGGAAGTATTCAAATATTAAAAATCTCTCGCCTTGAGCTTTTGTATGATGAAGTTGATCGAAAGAAAAACCCTTATCAATGCTGTTCATCATGTCGGTCGAAAGGATTCGTAGTTGTATGTACGTGTCTAGGCATGATTGATTTCTGCAATTCTGTACGTTTATGAATTTGAGTTTAATAAAGTTTTTTTCTGTGTGCCCAATGTCATAAACTATCTGTCTCTCTGTCCGTCTGTCTGTATATCCAACTTGTAGGAAAAAGTATTAATCGTTAACTTCCTTTTGCCTTTTGGTAATTCATGCTGTTAAATCTGCTGTTTTTTTGGGTTGCATGTGTCTCTACGTAAGAAGAAAGCTCCTCTGCTCTTTGTGTAGTCGTTTGTTGACATTTTCAATAATTGACAAACAATAAGATGGACATTTAAAGCTTAGACACATCCTGGTAATTGACATTCGTAAAAAGAAAACATTATTGTTGTTGTTTCAGTAGAACAACTCTTTGTAATGGCCATAATTTATAGCAAAAGCATTTTCGTTTTAATATAGACAATTTTGCTGGAATTGATTGCATACTTTTTTTTTTTTTTTGCAATAAGAGCTATAAATAATGAATTTAAATTTAAAGAGTTAGTCTTATTCCATAGACATGGAATATTAGAACGAAGTTGTGCAATTTACTTTGTAAATTTTTTGTTTGTTTTCTATAGCTTTAAAAAAATTACAAATTATTTGCTAATGATAAATTAGAAATTAGAAATGTTTGTATTCTTTATTTCTATTCAAATTTACTATGACTTCCAAGGAAGCCTCTATGGATCGAACACATTAAATAGAGAAATTCCTGAAATATATAATTTTTAAATTATATTTTAAATTCCTCTGTAAGTGGTCCATATAAATCACCTTTGAAGTATTTCTACACGTTTGCCTCTCACGTCACTGTACATCGCACTTAAATAAAAAAAAAAAAAAAAAATTAACAATTAATATATTTATAATAATAAAAAATATTAATATAACGAAATCTTGAGCTTCTGCTCATTCTCAAACTTATTTTTGTGATATCTTGGCTTTTCTTTTCTATTTAATGAAATTAATTCCATCAATTAATTAATTTAGTCATGTTCAATGTATATTCTCGACGGACTTTCCTATGCGGCTGTCCCTGCAACGAGTAAGAGTATGTAGACGTTGTTGTTTGTTCCTTCCATTGACTCTTAAACATGTTTGATCGACTTCATTGTGCCGTGTAAGTAATACAGACACGCTTGCTTGCGTCCACTGGGGCAAATAACTGTATTTAAGATTATGTGTGTGGCATTGCAACAAGACAGCAATGTAATAAAATCTAACACCAACAATGACAACAATATTTACAGCAATCATGGAAATAATTGTCTTATTTGTAGCACAAACATCTCCACAAGAATGCCGAATTGACGTGTGTAGACTCAGTTGGAGACGTTGAGCATTGGCTTTTCAATAACGTGAAGACAACAGGGGGGTATTGCGGAAAATACAGCAACATAATAAAATGAATGTGTCTGTTAGTTGTGTCATAAATACTTGAGAGGAATACGGAAACGGAAAGAGGCTCATGTTGCTTTTGTTAATAGTTCCAGTCAGTTTGTGATTGTTTAGCTGTTTGCTTCTATTATGGGAGAAACAATTGAAGGAAACGACGCTACACAATGAACACAATTAAGTAACAATCAAAAACATTGATAAATGTATAAACTAAAGTTGTTGATAATTAATTATCAACAACTTTATCAATCCTTTTTCGTAAAAAAAGGATTGAGTATAACGATTTTTGCAGCATATTTTTAGTGGTACAATTTTCAGTATCTTATCGTCCACAAATAGTAGTGAAATGCATACGATTTAAGAAATATTTTCATGTCAACGTCCACATAATAAATATTAGTTCTAAACATAAAAGTGATGACAATAACAAAAAATATTTCTCTTAAATTGTAGTAGTCCCCAGTTGAAGAAAGATTCACATAGATTTTAATTTATTGAAGCTTTTAAATACTTTTATTTGTTTTTCTTTCAATTACTTATTTTACACATTTCATACACATATTTTCATATGAGTTGTAAGTGATTTGAAGCAAAACATATTAAAGCCAATTACGTAGTCTTTATTTCCATAAATAGCTTTATTTGCAGTTGTTTTGTCTGTTTTATATTGACAATTATTTAATTTGCCAAGAGAATAATTTGATTTTGCATATAAAATTCATTTGTCAGCATAATTTATTTGTTAATATTATTTTAATTTAATTGCCATAAATCGATGCAAGGAAAATGTAATAAAAAGCGTAGAAGGGCACTGAAATTGCTTAAAGTAGAGTCTGCTGCTCAAATAAGATTTGTATGTAGTCAATGACAGTTTTATTTATCTTCAATATATTTCAACTTGAAATCATTGTGTTTGCCTAATAACAGGCCGGCTACGTATGAGTAATATTAACGCGGTGGTAACAGAGGCTTCGCAAATATTACTCATACGCCCATGGGATCTGTTATAGTGTGTATTATAAATTTTAATGAAAGCTTGGGAAAATAGCACCTGAATTTTATTTAGGTGTGCAAAAAAAAAGCTCCAAAAGTTTTTCCTTGCAAAAGTTTTTATTTTTTCAGAAAAATAAAAACTGTTTTACATCTACAGCCATTAAATTTTTATCTTAAAAACATTTTTTATTGTTGACACATCAAGGAGATATTTAAGGAAAGCAACCTGCAAATTATTTGGTGTCGAAAGTTTTTTGCAACAAATTTTTATTGCTTTAGAAGCCATAAGCAGCATTTTATGGAAAGTGAACTTTTAATAAAAATTTATTTCATTTCACATACATTGTTTGCCAGGAATATGTCTGAAGCTTTCAATAGATTTTTCAAACTCTCCGGGTGGCTTAGCGGAATGTTATTCTGCAGCACAACATTAAGTTAAATAAAACCTCAGATAAACAAAATAATTTTTCTTTCTTTTTATGACGGCTTCTTTTTGCTTCTTTATTTTGTTGTAAGTATTTGTATACCCAGAGCAATTTAAACTCTCCCCTTCTGTTTCTTTGCAATTCTCAAACATAATTTATTCGTGTCTCTTGGTGTTGTTTCTAACAAATAGTTCATGTTGGTGTTTAAGTTGTCTGAACAGCAAAAAAAAGAAGTTGTTATAACAGCTGCCGATATGTCGTTTTGCTGTGTTCAAATAAATGCTATTTATATCATTTTTATAATTTGTTTCGTATGTGAATTAAAATTGGTTTTAATCATAGTCCTGTGGTAAAGCTCAGCTATTTTTTGATAGCACCGTAAATTATCCACCTTATCCTTTACTGCTGTAGCAAAATTTTATAGAATTATAATTTTTATACTCTTTTTAACAATCTATGAGACACATGAAATGTGAAGCAAGTAAATTGATTTCAATATTGATGAGTTGCTGTACGTGTCTGTAAATATTTTTTTTAATTAGTAAAATTGCTCTTTGAAAAATTAAACTTAAGCTTAAACAATGACTTTCAGCTCAAAGGAAATATTTAATAATAAAAAAAATATTAGAGCTTCAGTACAAATAATTTTATTTTTATCTCGGACCAGCACTCAGGGGATGACCCCTACATATGCAGTGCATTGTGCCGGAACAAGGAAGGAGGATATAGTATTAAGGGGACGGATGAAGAAAGATGAGAAGACAGAGAATTTTTTTTTAGCTATTTTAACCTTTTTACTTCGCCTGCTAATTTTTCCTACAGGACCGATGAAGGAGGATGCTGCTGTTACTCTGCTTTTAGTACATGATAGTGTCAGTCGCTGCCAATTATGTTCAGTGACCAGTGACTATACCTTCATCATTGAAACAGGCTGGAAAACACTAACACAACCACACAATAATGCTGATCAGAAGAATTCAACACAATATTTCATGACTCAGCGCGGGCTCGAACTCAGGACCCTCCGCTTCATAGTTTCGTGTTCTACTCCGTCAGCCAACAGCACCGTCACAGAAAATTCACGTTCACTTAGAATTTACAAAATTATTAATTTACATCTTTTTGTTAAACGTGCCATAGTGTTCCTACTAGTGAAACATGGTTGGAGTATTTCTATCCAATAAAATCATTATAAAATTATCGCTTTATCAATAAACAGAAGAGGGAAAAAATAAAATAAATTTTTCTCCTTTTCTGTTCTAAGCAAATTTATTTGACTGTAAGAAGAAATAAATACATGTATTTTCATACTTTCAGACGTTGATGAAGCTTAACATTTTCTAAGTGGGAGTGCAAAATTCTAAAAGAAAAACACAATTTATGAACATTTTTTATATCTTTTATTTGTATGGAATATTTTCTGTTTTATATAAATTTTATTTCTTTTTGTTATCAATTTTATAAGCTGAAACCCGACTCAATTGTTAAACACATTGATGTTTCTATTGCGATGCAGTAATGCCAAGAAGCTGTTGTGAAATTTATTTCATAATTGAAGACAACCAAATATGCATTGATGTGTTCTACAAATTAATTTTAGAAAAATTTTCTTCCTTTCTGCTGTAAAGTTTTCAATCGCAGTTGGGTTTGTCTGCTGCTGAGTGTGAACCCAAATAGAAAGGACACCTGCTGGGAGTTTGGAAAATCACACGGTGATTTAAAACGTATTTAATAGTGAATAGGAAAAGAGCTTGATTTAAAAAATCAAAGAGTATTAAAAAAATTTCCCTTCATTCCTTGGCACACACACAGATACACACACACACATGTGTGACGAACTGAAATATTATGCTCGAAATCATGCTTTAATGTTTACATTCCATTTTTATCTTCTTTGCAGTGTTCAACTGCTTGTACACGTGTGTGTAGTGTGTGTGTGTGTGTGTGTGTGTCTCTCTTCCTGCCACTTGTAAATAACCCAATATTTATTTAGCAATTGAGCTGAAAGTAGTCGTGTTCGTTGAAATATCCGTAAAAGTAGGATTATGCTTGTTTGTATGGATGGTTAAAATATGTATTATTTGTTCGGTTGTATGGTTGGCTTATTGCCGGCATGATTTGCTAAGCAAACACAGACGATAAACGATACGTAAAAAATAGAAAAACACATGGCAAGCGTGTGGAAATTGTTTTCCACACGACTTGGCAGAGCATATGTTAAATATTAAAAATGACAATAAAATAACGAATTTAATTTTTAATGATTTCATTTTGAATTTCACATTTAAATCTTCATTCTATTTTTATTTACATTATGGCATGTTTTTTTAATGCCAAATATTCTGGCTAAACGAAATAAATAAAAATGGTTGGTTTTTATATGTCAATATGGCAGTGTGTCATACACGAAATAGTCACTTTGAGTTTTTTAAATATTAATTTGGGAAAAACAGAACGAGAAGAATAATATTTTAGAAATTTCCAATATGATATAAAATATTTCACTATAAATAGTGGGAATATTTAAGAAAACTTTCCTAGAATGATCACATGTGGGCTTAAAACACTAAACAGATCTTGCTCGGATTCCCGCTTACTCTCTTGCGCAGCATGTCTTTGAATTGTCAATCCTTCAAAAATGTAAGTCTAAGAGCCTCAGAGCACACGCTACTGATATCTTTTGATAACCATCCATACTGATTTTGATATGGATATCAAAAAGAACTGCCATCTGCATTGGAAACGTATTAGAATATCAATAGATGAACTTTTTTGCAATCAGTAGCGGTATAATTTTTTTTTATATATACAAAATAGCTTTAGGTGTTTCCCGCTTTAACACAGTGTTGCTTTACATGTAACAATTACAAAGAGTTGATTAAAAATATATGCGTGTAAATGCCTTTTGATGAATTGCATAAGCAGTTTGCTTGTTTGTTTACACCAGGCAATTGCTTGTTAATTACTTCTCAGCGCAATTGATTGTGACATTGAGAGGCAGACAATGAAATTTAATTATTGTAGTCACTTCATAAAAAATTAACTGCGTCAACTCAATGGCCGATAGGTGGTGATTTAATGTATAGAACAAAGGAAACTTGTGTTTACTCGTTAATTACAAAATCATGCTGAACATTTTACGCACATGATGTTTGTCCAGTCAATATTTGTGTGCGTTTGTGTGTTTTAAATATTTAATATTTAGCTGATGTAGTGTTTTCATGTATGAATTTGTAATTGAAGATAAAATATGCTGAACATTTTTTCCACGCTCAATAAATTTAAATGAAATATCCAGACAATTCAGAAACGGTTGCTTGCTGATTAGCCGTTAGTCCATCTAGTGTTGCATCTTTCTGCAGTTGTACTATTTCGTGCAAAAGTAGAATTAAAATATATTCGTAGTCTCTGTCGCCAGCCTTTGTGACACTCGCCCTGTTGTTCGTAAAAGAAAAGTAAAATATTTTGTTTATATTTTATAAAGCCACTTAAGCCTCAGAAATTTCGTGACACCTTTAAAAAGCTTAGGAAGCTTTATGAGTTAAGTGTCTGTTACTGACTGCTTATTAACTGCGTTTCTCTTTATTACGATCTGCAACACTTAAATTGTACGAAGAAAGCAGAGCAGAACAGAACAGAGGAGAACAGAGCACAGTGTTGGCTGAAGTTAAGTTCGTTTTCTTGATGGGGTTTAATTTGGTTTTAAAATATTAAAAACTTCACTAAAATGTAAGAAAAATCACAATTTCTGTTCGTGACCATATTTTGTGTGATATGAAAATAATTTTCTATATTGTTGCAGTTTTTATTGTTTCCTTGATTATTCCATTTTTGAATTAAATTCTACAATGCACTATGGGACGGATGGCGAAATAAGTTGTACCGCATTTATTTTGAAAGTTTCTTTAGAACATTTTTAGCTTGAAGATTTCTTATATTCATAAATATAATTAAAAAATTTCGCGTATTCCTTTTTAAATCCGAAACAAATTTACTTTGAATATAATGTATTTGTTCATTTCATTGGTGCTTTACCAAATCGTCAGTTAAAGTGAATTACATTTAAAATAAAACTATGGCATTATGTGAAATAGTAAATTTCATAAGATTAGAAAATTTACTATTTTGTAATAAAAATTCCGTTTCGTTAAATTTTATGTTTTAGAGCTAAACTTAAAATTCTGTTGCCATTAATGTACAATTAATAGCTTTGTTACCAACTGTCTTGCAATCTATCCCAGTGTGTAATTTAACTATTGTTGTATGCCCCAGTTGTGGCACTGGTGCATAAAAAGATGAAGCACTTTGCAACGTAGCTAATCGTCTGGAGCCTTCAGGGTTAGTTGGCTCAAAATAAGAAAAAACTTTCTTAAATTTCTTGCAAAATGTCTGAAAGTTTTGAAAAAATTAGAAACTGTAGCAGGAGGAGGCAGGAAGAAGGGAGGGAATGAAAAAACATCAAAAGTGGTTTCACCTGAATGCGAAGGTGTTTGTGAAGTGTGTGGTTTTATTACACACTTTTGATAGGGAACATGGAAAGTTCTTTGCTGCTGTTGTTTGTGGATTTTTACTTTTTCTTAACATGCTGCCGTGTTGTTCCCAACTTAACCTCAAAATAAAATTTGCAGAAAGGTTTATTGTAATTGACGGAAAAGCAAATAATATGCAACCCCAACCAACAAACCAACCGACTTTCAGCTGTGAATGAAAATAAAATATTCTAATTAAGAACACATTGTTTTGTGTCAATGGATTTGATTTTTTGTGAAAAGGATAAAATAGAACAACGAAATAAATTATTTGTGATTTAAATGAATTGTTAGTGGAAGACCAGGATGCAATGGAAGTGCAAAGTTTGCAATCAGAATGTTGTGCAAACTGAATTTTGACATTAAAAATTTCAAAATTTTTTGTTGAAATATATATATTTTTTTATGCTCTCACTAAAATATAATTGACGTTGCATTCTAATCGAGTTGCATCATTTGTTTATTTAATTTAATGGTAAAATAGGGACATCACGCCCATAGGGACGAGAATGCATCACAAGACAGATGATGTGATTGGATCCCAGGGAGTACCAACTGGTGAGAGTTCCGGAATTTTATATGAAAGGACAATTAGGTGTTGCTGGGTCTAGTCTTATTTAAGATACTGAATGATGGGCTATAGATCTAAACTTAAGCTAAATGTTCTTTGATGGCTTCCTCAATTTCAGCATAAGTGAAGTAGTTTCAATATATGCGATGCTTTTTGTAGAACAATTTATATTTTCTTCTAAGGAGACAACATGTTCGGATATTAGAGTTCCCAATTTTTGAGTTCTTTGCAGAAATATATCTAATACTTTTTGTGATAGTTTTAATTACTAATAATATTTTTAATGGCTCTGGTTTGATGCATTGTTTTGGAAACAGAATGACTAGCCTATTAGTATAGAGGTCGTGGGTTCGATTGTAACGTTTTCTGGTAGCACAATGGGACCTACTAGGACCCGAGTTGGTAGACTAACTTAATTACATTAAATATTTTTATATTTATGTTGTAAATGCTTTTATCTCTTGAAAATAAGATTTCTTTAAAATTGAGGAAAAATCTTAAAGTAAAAATTGCACTTGAAAACGGAATGCCAGCTAAAGTTGAAACTGTTTATCGATTATTCGATAGATTTTTATTCGATTGTCAGAAGTATTTTGTGTATTTTATTTAAAATACATACAATTTGATTTTTAATAAAGGGCAGTTAAAAAAAGGCCTCGAAAGCTGCAATGACTTGTAGATTAATCCCCCACTTAAAGGTCAATATACATATGTGCTTCCAGCTGAAGGTCAGTCGTGTGTATGAGTTTGGGTCATAATGTTTTTAAAACTTGGATACAACAACATCATTTGAAAACATCATTTTAATAAACGAATGAGATTTCACAAATGATTTTATCTGAGTGAGTCATAGAAGATTGAATTATAAATATCAACATGATTTTGTATCTTTTAACATGAAATACCCTTGCGAACAATTTCAAGTGGTTGTGGAAAGGCAGAACTTCCAACATTTTTACACAAACACTCGAATATCCTGTTGACTACTCGCCTACAAATTTAATGTTCAAGTTGTAGTTTCAAATGCTGTTTACGAAAAGGCCTCCTCGTTGAAAACTACTTGTAACACACAAAATCGCTTCCATGTGGAACTTTATATTTTTATGCATGTTGCGGTTTGCGGACATGTTGCGGCATTTGCCACAAGTGCTAGCATTTGATGAACAATGGGAAGGATATTTAATGTTAGCAGTTTTTTGAGAAATTTGATGGGCAGTTTTGCTTTTGTGTTTAATTTGCTTTACACATTTTACAAGTATTTAAGATATTCTGGCAAGAGAGTTCAAGGCTGCAGTTTTTAGATCACAGTGAAATTTTTCGTGTCGCTTGTAAGAGGGACCAGCATTTTGGCGTTTTATATTTTGGCATTTAGTACTTAGAAATAGTTTGTGTTACCAGGCGTTAGCTGATGCGTCTCTTTCGACCATACCGAGTCAATAGTGCGTTGAATGTTGTATTCTAAATGATCAATCGTTGCTGGTTTAGCACCTAGAGTCTAGGTCCTACACTAGAGATTTGACGTACTCACACAAAAAGTAGTCAAAAGCTGTTAAATCTTAAGAGCAAAGTAGCCAATTCACAGTCCATGTGGTGAGATAATTCCGTCAATACGCGATCATTAGCAAAGGGGCTTCACGCGCTGTAGGGCATGTTGGAGCCATTTTTTTTTTTATCTTGGACCTGCACTCAGGGGATGACCTCTACATATGCAATGCATTGCGCCGGAACTGAAAACGAGGGGATAGTATTGAGGGGACAGATTAGGAAAGATGAGAAGATAGACATTTTTTTGTTGCTATTTCAACCTTTTTACAGAGCCGACGAAGGTGGGTGCTGTTATTCTGCTTTTAGTACATGAGAGTGTCAGTCGCTGCCAATTATGTTCAGTGACCAGTGACTATGCCCTCCTCATTGAAACAGGCTGGCAACAACTAACACAACCACACACTAATGCTGATCAGAAGAATTCAACACAATATTTCATGACTCAGCGCGGGCTCGAACTCAGGACCCTCCGCTTCATAGTCTCGTGTTCTACTATTTCAGCCAACAGCAGTCTCTCTTCTCGAAAGCCAATTCTGTATGTTTTCTTAGCCGTTAAGCGAAAACTGAAGATGATTTGAAGATAAAAATCTGATTCAACTTCAAGTTGATTCTCAGCCTATTCAGCGAATACCCCACACAATTGAAGGTCAGTTTTCTTTAATTCTTGAACCAGTTGAATCTATGGATGTTTGCCTAGAACTTTTCTAAAAATTTTCTAAATAATGGACTTACGTTCATGTGCACAGCGACGCATCGGGCTCTGTAAGTTTGGCGATCAGAAAACGAATTTTGAAAGCGTTGTTCTGGTGTAAGACTTTGCGTCGTGATTTACGGAAATATATTGAAAAATTGATTAGAGCACTTCGATAGCGGTTTGACCTGTTTTTTTAATATTTCTTTTGGCTGACTTGTAGACCTCTAGATGCGTAAAATGTTAAAAAAATCAATTTTTTTGAAATAACATTCCTGATATCTCTTTTGTTTCTGTCGTTTGTTTAATCTGAGAATATTTCTGATGAGATTTTCACATACTTTTGGCTAAAGTAATACAATTTATTTACATCTTGGTTAATGTGAGCAGAATTGTTTTCTGAAAATTACTTTGTTTTTTATTTGAACGAACTCGTTGGCAAAAGCAAACCCAAAACAAGAAGAGCTAAAAGTTGACAAGAACAGTTAAAATATGTATGCAAATTAGCAATAAACCTGGTTCCTTTTTGTAGAACTTCGGTGCGAGTATTTGCGTAGACACGAGGAACTTGAAACTTGAAATGGGAGACAAGTTGTACAAGACAACATGGAAGTTTATTTGAACACATATTGGCCTATTTAATTTACTTTTAGTTGGAACTAATATAATTTGCATGAATTGTTTGGATTTGATACGAAAATAAAGTGGCATCAGCAAGAATTTGACTAGAGACGTGAGGAAAAGGAAATGAGTGAATGAATCAAGTACAACGCAGTGAATATGAAGGTGTGTGTGTGTGTTACACCGGCACGTTGTAGGAACGTATAATATTATAAACTTTTCTTATTAACACAGACACAAAAGAACACACACACACATACAACCACATCCATTAATTTGCATAGAAAAAGTTACTTTAACGTTTGTGTGCCAAAATGCTGCCTGATGATGTAAGAGAAAAACGCAACTTAACATGAAAGAAACAAAAAAAAAGGCAAAAGCTTGTATTTTTAAATTACGAACTGGCACAGTTCATATTGTCTGAAGTGTTTTTTTACTTTTTCAAAAAGATTATCAAAAAACAAAAGTTTGTATGAAAAGCAGTCTGTTAGCCGCTGGTAATAAAGACATAAATTTGCTTTCGTTTTTATTTAAAAGCACACACAACCACACACATGCAATGCGAACGAGACACAGGAAACCACTTTTACTTAAAAAAATCATCACGTTTTGCTAAGTAACATATTTTAGATATTTTCCTTCAGCCGTCGTTCCCTAAAAAAAAGTATTTAGTATCCTGTGGCCAAAACCCACCTCCGCTCACGTATGACATCACATTTAAATAACCTGAAGGTAAACTGACTGCTGCTGATGGTGAGTCTCCAACAAAAGCGCCAAAGGTACCCTGACACCACAGGCAATGCATGCTTTTACACCATGAAGGCTTTTCTTTGGCCAACACATAAAATATATAGGAATGCGTTTGTGGCAAAGCATCTTTCTCGAAATTCACATATCATTTGAATGGAATCCCTGATGACCGAAATGCGCAATGAAGTTTGTCTGTTGGAAAATGCTACTCGCAACAAATTAATTCTGATGTATTATCTATTGCCGGCAAATAGTTGCCGCTGATGTCACGTTGAATTCTTCTTGTACTTTTTATGTTTATGCGGCCATTAAATTAAGGCTTTATTTAAGTGGCTGCTTATCTCTCTGGCCATCATCAGTGTTTGAGTGTCTTTAGGATTTAAGACCAAAAAATATGTGAAAGTTACATTTTAATTTGCAAACACAAGGATTCATTAAATTATTAAAGTTAAGAGCTGCTAGCGAAATTGCAAAAGTTGTGTAGTTTTTATTACTGTCGTGTTAAAAGGATAATGACCTTCAATTGTTGCAAAGAGTTTCGGAGAACAAAAGTATAAAAATTAGACAATAAAACTTTGTGATTGCTATAAAATAAGTTTCTGTAATAACTTTATGGTTCCATTCATCCATCCGTTCGTTCTATTGTGCATCGTACACTTTTGGGTTTCAGTTTGGAAGGAGTAGACAAGTCCTTTTGAGTTGTTGCTCGCTCTGCAGTCGTGTTTGGTGGAAGGCCAAAGATATTTTAAATTTATTATGTTGCTTTTCATTATTCGGATGGCAAAGAATATTTACAAAAAACACAAAAGAATATTTGATATTCTTCTGACAAACTGAATGTTCATAAGCCGCCATTGTGACGCGCCATTAAGGCGTCCGTATAATCAGGCCACTTAATTTCATATTGAAAATGTTTTCTGCTATAATTGTTATTGCTGTGATTTTCTTCTTTAAGAAAGTCACTTAAATAAAGCTTTAAAGCCTTGTGGCAGGAAGCTCTTAAAATCGGCAATTATTTTATGAAAAATTAGCATCAAAATAAAAATTATATTTGAAGTATCAAATGAAATGCTGCAAATGGAAGCACGACACAAAAAGATTGTGTTGCATGATAACAAATAATTTTGGCCTATAAAAAGTTTACGAAAGATGTTGTTTCGTTAGGGAAAATTTTCCAAAATATTTGTGTGTGGCTTCTTTCATTTACCGAAAACTAAATGGGCTGGAAAATGTGTACCAACAGAAATGGAGTGCTGAACTTTTTTGCTTAGATATTAAGACACAATAGATCCGGCGTGTTTTTGTAAATGGTTTTATAATATAAAATTTTTAATTTGCCATTAATTGAGGGCAGCCGTTTTAAGAAATACTTGCCAAAGCCAACTTTTTTTTTAATGATTCATAAACTAATAACTCTTTTGAAAAGTAATAAATAATTTTCTGTTGTCGTTTTTTAAATACCAGCAAAACTTTTTTATTGTCAACAGCACAATTGTGAAATTTCAATTTAACTTTTTAACTAAAAACACTCTAAATTTGTTGAAAAACTTTTCTTTTTATTATTCAAGCGACAGAATATTTAATGCGAAATCATGACACTCGTAGTTTATAGTTTTGTACTCGCTTGAAATATTTGGAATTTTTTAAATGTATTTCTAGCAAAGTTTTCCACATGTACATTTCCAAGTGTGTGCGTGTGTGTGTGTGTGCGGTAAACATATAAATAATTGTGTGACCTGTTTTGAAAAAATTATTTATACTTTTTCTTCTCTATTTAACATTTTCGCTGCACGCCTGTGCGTCCATGACTACTTTAAAGTTTAAACGAACGCCAGTTTTTGGAAATAAATCATCAATTTACAGGGAATTGGGATTGTGTTGATGATCTTTCACAGAAGTGCGTATAAAACAGTGTTCTTTCCATAGTCGAGGCATTCAACTTGAGTGAAAAGTTTGTGCAAAAAGCACGCGGTCTGTGAGTGGTTTCAATAAAAATTTTCAATTCATTTTGTGAGCAGTTCAACTTTCGCTTCAAGTTCAATTTTGCAATTTTTGCTTAAATAAATTTCCAACTCAAAGAAGAGTTTTTAAATGAAATCTGTTGCGTGCACACGTTTCGTTGTCTGAAAAGCAGCCGTTTAAGTAAAAGTAGTTACTAAGACACAGCGATTATGGGCCAGTTTTTACTCCTTTTTGCCTTCTCACACCTGCTTCCGGAAAATAGAAGAAACTTTCGTATAAGAAATCTCTTGAAGAAGCTCATCGCATAAATCCAGCTTAACTTTTTATTTCTATTTATCAACTAGAATTTGTTTCATTGTTTATACTAAAAGCAAATATCGTACTTCTCTTGCGTCTCCCTGTTTTATTGCATTCCTTTTATTTGTTGTTTACAAAACCGCATTTCGTAAACAGCAATAAAATGCCAGAGAACACACACAATCACCATCGTCTTAACTCAAATGATGGTTGGCAGAAGCCGCTTGTGGAAAGCTGCAGTAGGTGAAATGCTAAAGAAAAAAATCGGATGTCTTAATACTTGAAAATTAAATGTTGACAACGAGATAAAATCTCTGTTCGAAAGTATGTTCAGATGAACAACAGATAAAGCTGTCCAAACAACACACAAGTACTCGTATGTTGTTATCGTTGTGTTTTATTATTTATATTTTCCTTTTTAGATTTGACGACTACAACAACTATCGGATTATTTTTTTTGTGTTTCTCATTTGATTCCAACTCTTTGCTTTACAAATGGTTTTAACTTTAAGTCCAGTCGGTGGCATATGGAAGAGAGGAGTCACTTCTATTCTGTTTGAGGTTTTCTGTTTCACATATCGCCTTATGTGTTGTAAAACGCTGTAAGTTACTACAGGACTACGTTGCACTGATTCGAAATACAAAATTTCTGTTAAATTTTAAACTCCTGCAAAAAGGAATATTTCATACTTGAGAATTGTTTTCTATTGCTGAAAAGTTTTTTCTCCACAATTTAAGGTGTTATTGAAAAAATGTTGCCACGTTTCTTTCAATATGCAATCTTGCAGATTTATTTGTTATAAAATGTTTGTTTCTTAGAGATCTTTTAGTTTCGCTGCATATTTTTTTTTAATTTTATAGGCTTGATAATTTGAAAACATCGTTAAAAGTTTGAAAACATCTTAAGCAACGCATTGAAGATTTTGATCACTCAATTTTTATTTTATTACAATTTGTGCTTGAGAGATACATTTTCTTCCAGAATAATCTTACAAATTGTTTATAAAATGTCTAGCAGATTTTTTGTATGTGTGTTTGTATACCAGTTCATACCAGTTGCATACTCCATTTAAAACATGGCAACATCAAGGCATTCATGTACTCGAATGTGCATGTGTTACACCAGGTGCGTATATTGAGGGCCGTTGGAGGGTTTTTGGCATCCCTGCTGCCACATTGATAAAATTTAATACGAACGTGGTGTGCCATGTTTTGTCAAATATAAACTCTCTCTCAATCGAGAATTTGGAACACTAGAGTTTATTTTAATAAAAGATTTATTATTGCGATTTTTTTTTATTTTTTTTTAACTCGGACCAGCACTCAGGGTATGACCCTTACAAGTGCAGTGCATTGCGCCGGAACTAGAAAGGAGGGGATAGTATTGAGGAGCCAGATGAAGAAGGATGAAAAGACAGAGCATTTTTCTAGAGTCTTTGTTACTTCGGCGGCTAATTTTTAGCTACATTACCGACGAAGAAGAGTGCTGCTCCTCTGGTCTTTAGTACATGATTGTGTCAATTGCTGCCAGTTATGTTCAGTGATCGGTGATATGCCTTCATCACTGAAACAGGCCGACAACAACTAACACAATCATGCATCATGCACTAGTGCTGATCAGAAGAATTCGACACTACATTCATACCTGAACGCGGGGTTGAACTCAGGACCCTCCGCTTCATAGTCTCTTGTTGACTACTTCATCCAACAGCACCCAGCCATTTATTTGTGTATCGTGCGTATTTGTAAATGGCAAAATTGGACTAAGAGGTCATGACATTTGGGTGTTGGTTCATTTGAGAAATTCTGTTAATATCACATGCCCTACACAATTTCTGAATTATTTCTTTTCAATTTAACATTGGCACGCTTCTGTGTGCAGGCGTTTGTTTGCTGGCTGCTCAATTCTTATATGAACTTGTACAAAATTGACAATTTTATCTCATTAAGAACTTTATTGCTGTCATGTTCCATGTGTATTTCGTTTGAAACTGTTTGTTATGCTTAATTTTATTTGAGTAAATTTAAGCATAATGCATTCTTTGAATTCTTGTTAAAATAGTTTGGTTGAGAAAACGCAATACAAATTTAGAATTTTATAAATGTTACAGACAACGTTTTCTTCATTATCAAATTCAATTAGTGTACTACTTTAATGAACACCCTAAGCAGGCATTTCAGGAGCCCATTTTCTGCATTCGATACCCATCGAAATTTCAATCTGATTTTTGTACAAATCTCGTTCTATAGCGATTGGCTTTGAATATTGCAAAATACAGAGCTGCAAGTATTCGAGGCTCCCTTTTCCTTTATCGCCTTTCCTTTACTATTTCAGTTCGTATTCTGAATTTTTTGAAAATTCATCGTCATCCGACTCCACTTTAAGCAAATTCTAGGTTTATAGTTCAGTTACGATTAGATCTAAACACACCGACTTGAAGCAGGACTAAATTAAATTTTAAGCAGCAACAGTTTTTTGAGCCCTTCCTTTGGAACTTGATTTGCAATTATCTCTACAATGAATATTTGGCTATTTACGACTGTCGACTAAATCTATTGAAAGTGTTTGGCTTTCTACCAAAGCACTTGTGGTGGAGTTGTTTATCCATATTTTCTCATTTTGCTATTTCGCTTGAATATTAATGAAAAAAAATTAAAATTTTTTCCTTGAAAGTGTTTTTGCAAGAAAAAATAAACAAATTGAAAAGCAGTTTAAAGTACCTGAATAATTTTGATGCTGTAACATAAAAGGTTAGCGCGCACAGTGGGGTCAATGTTAGAGAAAGTGGCGATTAATTCATAGAACTCGTAATATTAAAATGTTGTTATTTTTTATTGATGAGTATTAATAAATACATAAAAGCCAGCATTTAAAAAAAAAATTTTTTGAAAAAAAAAAATTCTTAACCTTTTATGGGCTTTTTTGTATGTTTTTTTTTTTTTTTAAATCTTGGACCAGCACTCAGATGATGACCCCTATATATGCAATGCATTGCGCCCGAACTGAAACGAGGGGATAGTATTGAGGGGACAGATTAGGAAAGATGAGAAGATAGACAGTTTTTTTGTAGCTACTTTAACCTTTTACTTCGCCGGCTAATTTTTGCTACAGGGAGAAAATGGTCTTATTTGATTATTTTTGCTGTAACTTTAGAATGAAAAACTATAAATTAGTAAATTAAGTTGTAAATTAGAGCATTCTTTATGTGCCTTTAGAAAAAATTATAAAAAAGATAATAAAAACAACATGTTTTTTTGTTTGTTTTTTTTTATCACATTGATTTTTAGCAACCGGAATTCTTCCATAAAAACCTTCATAACTCAAAAATCGCACAAATGCGCAAATAGGCATTCTGGGATTTATTAGGTAAAATCTTATATTTTAAGAGCATAAAAGCGTTTTTTCCGGCACTCATCCGCAAAGTTCTTGAAACTCAATGTACATATATATCAAAAATGCCAAATTTTTGGAGACATTTAATTAGTTTTTTTTTAAATATTTCTAAAACATTTATCTAAACAAAAAATAATTTTTTAAATGCTCATATACCTGAAGTTGACGGTTCCATTATAAAACTTAGAAGTGTTATATAATCACTTGAAATTTTCTCTTTTAATCAATGCGCGCAAAAATAACAAAAATGCTTGAACTTCGAACACACGCTGCAAATAAAGTAAACTACCAAGAACTTTTATTTTTGCAGTTGGTGATGTAGAATTTCATCTACTTTCATATGGTACCGAATACGGTTGTGAAGGTTAAAGTTTATCTTATGAATTAACCGCCACTTTTGAGGGCTTTCACCCCACAGTGAAGCGCCTTAAAGGGAATCAAGTAAAATAATTATATTGAATTTAATAAACTAATCGTTAGATGGAAGCCCCCAAAATATTGATAACTAATTCGATGCGTAGCATGCCCTTAAAAAGCTAAGCCATCTAGTTGACAACTTTTTTGTTACAAAAATTAAAAATTTACAAAGAATGCAAAAAGGAGTTTCTGGCACTTACGCGTTGTTGGCAATTAAGGCCCACTGAATACTAGTACATAAAAATGTTTTTGTTATGGGGAAAGGCTTACTTGCTTCTTATTGTTCCAACTTTCTTTGTTGTTGTGAATTTAAAATTTTCCTTTCATTTCTGTTACTTTTTTATTTACTGCCATCGCCGTTGCTGCAAAAAAAACTATCCCGAAACCCCAGAAACTGAAACACTTGCTGTCATTTATTCCACAAGCAACAACCAACCATTTGCTAGTTTTTAGTTCCATTTTGTACTGTTTTGTTGAACTTTTTTAGTGGTTTCAACAATTTGTATTGTGGCTTTTACATTGTACGTGTCTTTTTTTTCTTGAGTCATCTACTTTCGTTTTTATTGTTTTGCATATTGAATCAACAATTCATCGCAGAGTATCATACCGGCATATGGATAACTGGGGACACATGATGTACTTAGCATTCATTCATTGCTACATGCTCAGCCAGCACAACATTGTTGTGGCGTTTTGTCTTCTTGGTTTCGTTTCTATATCAGCTTGGAAACAAACAATAAACAAGTTTCCTAGTTTGTTTTTGTTTCACGTTTTTGTCATTTATTCATAATATTCTTTATTTGCTTTGCACTTGCGATTTCGCCAGAGCACTATTTTAAAACGATTGTCTTGCATTGCCAACAATGAAAGTAATAAAGAATGCACTTAAACGCAAGTTTAAGCTATTTTTAGTACAAACTGTTTTTAAGCCATCTTTTTGTTTTGACTCGAAGTTGCACAAATTAGAATGCAGCAAGAGAACAGAACACACGATACACACACAAGCTCATTAAAGTTTTGACAAGATTTCTTAGCTTCAAGAACCAGTCTCTAGTGGCTCTTGGGTGCGACCTGATTTAACTATTTTCATTTGCTGTATGTAAAGCGTTTTTTTTTCTCTTCACGTTGCTGCATACACCCACGTATTCAATTTATTTTATCCTTTCAAGCCATTGTAACAATAATTCTGGGCACACCACACACATACTCAAGCAAGTAGATGCTTGTCTCATTCATATAGAGAAGCTTTTGCGTTTCTGTTGCATAGTTTTAGGAGCCGGCAGGACTTTTAGTTTGTTTATATGAAATATCTCAAGCATTTTCATACAAGGAATAGATGTCTTTACTTCTCACCTTTACAAAATTTTTATTCTCGTCATCGTTATACTTGTGAGGGGTTCTGTTTCAGCATGCAGTTAGAAAAATATGAACGAATTCGGTGATTATCAAGAAAAAGCTCTGCTTTGGAGTTTAAACAAAACATTTGCAAAAGCTTCTAATTAAATCAAAATGTGCTTTCTTTGCTGAACTCATTTCAAAAAGAAACTAATTGACGAGCACTTAGAAGGAATTCTAGTAATTCTGGCAGGAAACCAAATACTGATCCGCTTAAAAATTTAAGGATGTTGTCTATTGAACATAAGAATAAATAAAACTCATACTCCATAGGCTAAAAATGATTATCTTTTTCTCGCAAATGTTTAAATTAAAATATGTTTGTTATTTTGATTTTAGGATATGAGACGATAAAAAAATTACGGTCACAGAAACCTTCAACCGAGTGCAGTGAATCTGGCATTCTTAAAGAGAATTGATACTCAACAGGTAATTTTGAAATTTTCGTTTCGTTCGCATCTCAATATATGAAAATTAACTGCCTATTTCTCATTGTCGAATGAATTGTTTCTTTTGTAAATATACTTAAAACAAAAACAGTATTTTATAAATTGTTTTTGTTTCAAATGTATTAATACGAGAGAAAGAATTCAGTCGACAATGAGAAATAGGCAGTAAATACTCGTATATAATTATTAAACAATGAAAATGTTTTTTAAAACTTTTTAGGTATTTTTCAAGGGCAGCTGCTGAGGTAAATGGGCAGAAGTCTGTTGGAACTAGAGCGAACTAATAACCCCACCGCCCTTTTATTAGGCGCAGACAAATATAAAAAAGAAAGCGGTGGGATGTTCCATCAAAACGAATTATTGCTAGAAGAGAGATTTCAACGTGCATTCACTTTTAACTGCGCAGTCAACATCTTAAAATTATAGAAATAGTTACATTTTGCCATTGAGAAATTGCAATTCATGTTAATTATTAATTATTATGTACTTAAATAGTTACATTTTATCCGCTGTAAAACTTAAAGAAGGAAGTAATTAAATCTGTAAGTTGATTTACAAGAAAAAAAAACAGAATTTTTCAACTTGAAAAATCTAAACCGTCTTCATATTTACTTAAGGAATACTACTTAAACGGTAAGCAGCCGGTAACTAAAATGTAGCTCTAAAATATAAACGAGAGGCTATAAATGGCGTTTGGGGTTATTCGAAGGTCATCTGGTGTTTGGAGAAAATTCCTGGTTTCCTTTACTCCAGGAATTTGATTCATCTGCAGGTCACTCCCTTAAAAATTCCCTTAAAAATATTATATAAATGCACTGCAAAGAACAACATCAACATATTTTATTTGTCCCATTCAAGTAAAGGGATCACTATTTTCCTCATGGCTTCTCATTGCAACAGACTCGGCCTGCTGCAGAATGAAAATATGTTTCTGTTATTAAAAAACCATTTTTGTCTTCAAACAGCCATTGCAATTCGAGTATGCAATTGTCTTAAAATTAATATGGAGCTGACAGGAAAAAAAAACTGTAAAATTGATTAGCACACAAGCCAGGAATGAAGAGCAGACAGTTTGACAAGCACCAGTCCTTAAACAGAGTTTGCAATTTAATTAAATGTTCTGTAATAATGAGATTTGAATGCAAATGAAGACAATAGTACAACAATAATTTATAACTTCGCTTGGCTCATGCATGTACGAGTAGATGCAATGAAATTCATCCATTGCGGCCAGAGGCTGGGGGAAGGAGTCAGGCAGCTCTTCTACTCGTTTGTGGCTGAATACGATTTGAATTATTTGTTCAGGTCTATTTCGGTAGATAGCTGAAGTATTTCACACACTATGAGTCTAAGAGCGTTTACAATTATTGTTGGCTCTGTGTGTCTGTTGAAATGCAATATTCTTAGCCTGATAGACGTTGGATATGTTTTGGCTTCTTTGCCTATTACGAGGGAAGTACAGACAGAAATTCCATTTTCAAAGAGTTATTGTTTGAAAATGGAATTTGCCAAGTGTAGGGATAATCTAGGGTGCATGAAAATAGTTACAATATCGTGTAAGATTTCCTAGTTTTGGGCAAAAGCAGATCATGGCAAGTGCTTTGACTGCTGCTTTCGCATTCTTAAAATTGGGTATTCTTGGTTTTGTTTTGTGTCAGTGTTAGTGTGGCCTTTGAAGTAGTCTTAGACATTTAGTTTTATGCTCTTAACTGCAATTGTATATTTGACTTCTTGGGATTTTCTGCATCAATTGATTTGCCTGCAGTTCGTCTGTATTGAGGAATATTTGAGCTGCAATGCACAATGAAATTGTATACAATAAAATTAATTAACTTTTGAGGTAAATTCTGTCTTAATATTGAGGTAAGTGCTTTCTTGAGCTTTTATTTTTCAATTACTTCATACGAGTATAATGTTGGTTTAAAATTGGAAGTATATGAAACTAATAAAACCTCTTAAGGCCACTGATGCTAATAAATGCAGAGTAATCAGGATATGCAGGGAGCACACTGACACAATGGAGCACTTTATTTGCCAATACCCAGCGGAGATGGGTCGAAAGCGTTAACGTATTGGATTCCTATAAACGATGAGAGCGCACAATTGATTTTCACTGGCTTGAGTTTATGTTCTTGACAGGAGCCTAGTGGCTGCTTCCACCAAACTTCATTAGATCTAAGTAACCATTTTTGGCTTATGGGCAAGTACCAGCTGAGAATTGTATTAACAAATAAATGTTTGATGTCTATATTGAAACATTGAAGTTTTACAATGCGTGTCTGTACCATCGCAGCTCATAAAATATTTGCCTATTGTTATTTAGCTTGTTTTGTTTGAAACGTTGCTTTGAATAATATCTAAATAAGATTTAATGAATAACTTTTTCATCCAGGTTCAAGTTGTTTTCCAATAAACCATTTCGCACAGAATGGCAGAAGTAATTTACAAATTGCAAAAAGTTTGCTTTTTCTATTCATAGTCGAATACTTGTGCACTGAGAGAAGCATAACTTTTCATTGTATTATTATGGCTGCTTTTCATTTTTTTAATAAAATAATAAATAATACTGGTAAGATTATTCAAAGAAAATTTCCTTCTTTCTTTTTATGGTTTTTCTATTTAAAAAGTTTCCGTAATACATTTTGTTACTTCTAACTTTTTGCGCCAGAACATTTCTGTATTGTCAGAAATTCCACGAGTACAGTTCATTATGGAGTTCCCTACTATTTTTGGGAAAATACATTTTATTTGAATCAACAGTACAGTCCATTCAGAATCGTTTGTAAATTATAAATCACTTTATCATTTGGTAAACTCGGACTGGAAGAAGCATTTAGAAAAGCGTTTTATTGACATATTTTCTAAGTAAATATTTATGAAACAAAATGTATTTGCTGGAGCAAAGGAAAATAAATGAATATTTAGTGTCTGATGCGTTCCAAATGCTGTAGTAAACATTTAGCCAACAAATGCAATCTTAGACGTACATGACTGACTCAGCTTTTCTTTAGAAAAATTTTACATTTCACAGTCCATGTGATTTTTCTTCAAGGAACATTCATCTTCGTAATATCTTTATAAACATTTTAGACAAAATAGCTATAAAAGAGCCATTCTGTATAAAATACGATTTCATGATTAATATTTTTTATGGCATGATAAATGATCACATCTTCCGTGAACACGTTTTTTAAGGTACTCGTATAAATAAATTTATTTGAGTACAAAATATTTGGAAGCAAAATTTGATAAATTGTTACAATAGTATGCGAGGGTTGTTTGATAAGTACTGCTTCTGAAGTGTATACGATATCACATCAGAAAAAAAAGGCTTGAACTAGACTGAAATTAAATTATTTTCTACTAATTTGTACAGTCATATCATGTGAAACACTAGAAGACTGGCATGACTCCTTCATCCATCCTCTTGTCGCATTAGATGAATGTCATCTACTTCTTTGCATCTACTCACACATGCATGAGCAGAGCGAAGTTATAAATTATTGTTGTACTATTGTCTTCATTTTCATTCAACTCTCATTATTACAGGACATTTAATTAAATTGCAAACTCGTTTAAGTTCTGGCTTTTGTAAAAATTTCTATTTTTGCAAAAAGTGGAATATTTATTTCATCTTTCTGAATTCAAAACAAAAATGTCGAACAATTAGCCTTTAAATCTTAATTGAATTTAATATAGAAAAAAACTCAATTAAATCTTTTACGGTTGTAAATTTAAATTAATAATTTTTAAATGTTATTACAGGCTTCACTTTAACTACAGCATGAGAAATTGTGTAAATTTATTCACACTATTGTTCTGAATGATTGTGAGCCGAGAGACACGTAAAATAAAACATTTTACAGATGATAAATAAATGGCAAGACTGAACACTTCGACAGCCAAACTTGACCAAAAAGCCAACTTCCAAATTTTCAGAGTTCATCGCTCTTGTTGCTTTATTTTTGCAAATAACCGCCAGAAATTCCTGCCCACACATTGTAAACGTATTTGAGTTTTTTTCACAACAATCCAAACTATTTGGCTTTATAAGATTAATTTTCTTTAGTGTTTTACTTTGAAAGTAATTTTGGCTTTGGAATCAACTTATCTACTGGTATTCAGAGAACTACGGAAAAGTTCATGCTTCTGTGCAATTTGAAAGCCATTAACTTGTAAGAGTAAATAAAGTTTTTTGAAATATTTAATTTAACAAACTAACAAGTATGCGCACTCTTATACACAACTACACTCGCGCCCACACACAGCTACACTCACATCTACGTTTACATTTCAAATGACAAAATTCTTTAGCATTTAAAATTACGAGTGTGTACCAAAATCGAAATCCGTTGAAATTCGTGCACTCACTTGCCCTTTCCGCGCCGTATCGCTTCGCCATAATCAGAGAACAGAAATAAGGATTCTTTGGCAAACCACAACTTAGTGCAGCATTAATTTTATTAGGAATATAGCGGAAGAGCAATTAAGCACCAGCGCAGCAAGTTTGTTGCATGAAGCCAATAACAACAAGAGTAAAACAATATCCTGTTGCATCGCCAATGTTGGAGTGCGATTGTGTTGCTCATAAATTTTAACGCCGCGGCGTGTGGTGTGATGGCGGAGGTGTTGTTTGCCGATTTATATCTGGGATCAAAATGTAGCGTTTGCTGAGAATTTCCTAACGCATACTTTGAGTGCAACAATATTTTTTTCATTCAAGAGTGCCAAAACATAGAAATAAAAATTGCAATTCACTACACAAGGTTTATTTTGTAAATTTCTTGTAAATTCTTAAGCATAAATTTAGTTCAAATTTTTTTTATCAAATATGTTTACACATTTCGCATGACGTAAAGAATGTGGCACATCGCTGTTAAGATATACCAGAATTTAAGTTTGCTATTGACGCCTTTGTGTCTGTAAGCTAAAAAACTCGGTGTCATAGCCTTGATTTTATTTCGAAAAATCATTTCAAGTCTTTTAACTTTTCTAATTAAATTTAATACTTGACATGATAATAATTTTGGCCTTGTTAACTCAGCCAGTATGGAGCCTTTTGTAGTTTCTACTTGTGTATTTCAATACTTCATTTGCTAACATAAAAATAAAATATATGGGTGATTCCATGTTGAAAGGACATTATGTATTTGTCTTGTCTTATTTTTGCAATAAGTGATTTTAGCATAAACGTAGAGGAAATTAGAGTCATAAATATTCTAAGATAGTGGATGCCTTGATTCTAAAGCAAATATCAATTTGTGTACTGAGTGTTACTCTCATTTCGTTAATACCATCCTGTACCCTTCAGTGGGAAAAAAAGTCACATAAAATGAATGTTCAGCAAATTGATTTGTTATGGAATTTTCAGCATTAAAAATGATGTTGCATATTGAATGTGAAATTGATGCAGCGGCCTGTACTTTAATAAAAAAAAAATATGTTGTTGCACGCGCATTATGCAAATGACACGTAGATTTGCCATTCATATTTATTACCATTGTATGAGTAATTACCAGAGCTTTGATTTAACTGCATTTGCTTGTGTGTGTGTGTGTTTTTTTTTTTTGGTTTAATTATATAAATCAATATTACTATTTCACAATTAAACTGACAGCATTCGAGTAATTTATAACATTTTGTTCAAAAGAAAAATGATACATATTTGAATAAAAGCCACATGGAAACTGTTCGCATTGAAATTGAAATTGTGTTTAATTTATTTTATTTTGTATTGTGAAAAATAAATTTTTGTGCAAGTAGATTTTGTTAAAAAGAAATTATTATGCAAATAAATTCCACCTTTTTATTTTTTATTAACAGTATCAAAACCACCATGAGCATTGAACATCTTTTAAATTGCAAACATTTTTATACGTGAAGTGGCTGGTTAACTTAAAATCGCAACGAAAGATTCGCAATCCTTTATGTGACGTCTTGCTCGTAGGAGCCGCCTTTTTACTGGCCTTTTTACCGGCTAAAGACATCGTCCATCCAACTGAATTTGCTTCTACGACTTCCGATATGTATGTCGCCAAAGTCTGCCTTTCTCCAAAGTTGTTCATTGGAAATTTTCTGTAGCCAAAATATTTAGATCTCACTGGAACGCATGTATCGTATAAATGGCGAGAAAGAACTCATGAAAGAAATCTAAGAAAATTTTCTTTTTAAACGCGCTATAGCTACTCGTATGTACATATTTTTGCCTGACTTCCTCCCCACTTGTATGGCGTTACATAATTTTTTGTTTTTGGGCAAATGAAACAATTTCCATATTCGCCAAAAGACAAAAGCCATATTAAAAGTATAAATATGTTTAAATAAGTTGTCCCCAATAAAGGCTTTTTTACGAGTATCACAATAAATATTTTAAGAGAGGAGACAAGTGCAGAACGTGCTTTCAAATTTTTTTTAAATTTTAATTCTCATTCCCTAAGCGAATTGTTTGTGTCGAAATAATGATTTTTAGCTAAAAAATCTTTTATTTAACTTTTGTTTTACAGTTTCAAACATTTTATTCGTACTTACTCTACAAATATTTGTCGTAATCATAATTTCGTGAAGATTTCTATTCAACTCTGACCATTTTAAGGTCACCGTAGGGATGAACTGAAGTCAAGAATGATTGAAAAAAATTGGCAAAAAGGGTTAACAGATTACAGTCACTAACCCTGACAACAATAGAAGTCCCTTATCAAACTTTAATTTCCTGAACCAATTTGTTTGCAAATTCTAATATGAGAGGGAGGCAAATAAAAAACTTAAACATGAGATCATTTTGTTATGAACAACATTTATAGTGTTTGAAATAAGAAGAAAAACTTACAGTCAACATCATTTCTTTTAAGTAAAGTGTGTCATGTAACGAAGTAAATATTGTTAAAGTTTTTCGTGTTAAGAAAGGAAGAACCGCTAGAGGTTAAGGATACTTCTCCTCTGTCCTTGTCCCGCTCAGCAGCGCTTAGTTCAGTTTTTGACTCCGCTGAGGAGTGTGTACACCCATTTGAGACAGAGCAGATGCATTAGGATCTCCTCTTCCTCCTAACGATCAGATTAATTTGCTATTTGTAAGTCTAGAACTTTGGCTACATGTTTTTGTTTTATATAACAGTTTCTAATTTTTGCAGAACCTTTTGACGACATGGAACACCTTATTGCAATCTTAGAATCTTTAAATTAAACTCCTAAATTTGAAGATTTATGTAAATTGAAATGCAGGCAGATTTGCAAGGAGGGAAAAGAAACAGAACAATTCGTCGCAATATGTGCCACCACCAACTGAGATATGCAGCAAACAAATTTTCTTAACGTAAAAACCCAGCATTTAAATTATAATATTGCCTTCCCAGGACATTCTACAAAAGTTAACTAGGACAAAGTTTTTTCCATTCATGTTTATTTTATTCGTCAAAATATAAGTTTATGCAACAATATGCACGTAATACAAGCAATTTCGAAGATGACTGGAAAAGTAGCATTCATTATTCTTAAACATTTGTTGCTCAATTCCCCAAGTTAATTTTACTTTCTGTAACTAAATTGTGCACTTGTGTTAAGTTGCAATGTTTTCAAGTGGTTTTTATGTTGTTGATTTTTTTTCATTCCGAGTGTTTAAAGGCTCTCTTCCACTGAGTATGATTATATTTTTAGTAGTTAAATTGGAAAGAGAGGGACGGAAAACAGAAGTCTGTTTCAAAATGCAACCTCCTGCCACTTTTGTTTTTTTTTTTTGATATTTCGACACTTGCATTCTGTGTTCATATTTGTTTTTCTTTATTTAATTGTGTACATACTCGTACAACAATAAGCAGAATAGTGCATATTTGCATGCATTTATGCAACTTATGACATCTAAAGCGTCTCATTTAAAGTGCACAATTAAAATAAACAATGGCAGCCAGAAACTGAGGTAACAACGCTGTCAATTGTGAAAAGAAAAAATAATATTTTTATTTTTATGTCAGTTTTGTCACTCTAGGTTTTTTTTCAGAAATTTGCAGCTGCACTCTTTTTTTTAATTACGGTGTGAAATATATATTATTGCGACATATTTGCTTTCACTTTTTTTCAATTATGAAATAAATAGCAGATTATTAAATTCAAATTAATATAATAGAAAACCCCCAAAAGCTGATCGCTTATAATCTTTAATCTTTAGTGCTACTCGTCGTCGTTTAAAGAGGCCCATAGCAATTGAAAAATTATTTCCCATTTTACGGCCTTCGATACTTAACGTGTACTGTCCAGCTTAAACAAGTTTAAGGATATTAAGCGGAAGTGTGACTACAAATTTTTATGAAGTATTTTGTCTTGTTCTCAGCTTAATAATTTCATCTAAATCGGTTCAGCGGTTTGAGCATGAAAAGGTAAAAGACAGAGAGACATAGTCACTTTAATATTTATCATATTAGTAAAGAAAAAAGTGCAAGTCATTATAAAAAGTGCAAGTCATCTTAAAAAGTGCAAGTCATCATAAAAATGTTTGTCATTATGAAAAGTGCAAGTCATTATAACAAGTGAAAGTCATTATAAAAAGTGCAAGTCTTCATAAGAAGTGCAAAGCATTATGAAAAGTGCAAGTCATCTTAAAAAGTGCAAGTCATTATGGAAAGTGCAAGTCATTATAAAAAGTGCAAGTCATCATAAAAAAGGTCACAGACAGACAGAGTTACTTTCATATTTATTATATTAGTAAGTTTCTCTGTCTCTCTCTCTCTTTCTCTTTATCTGTTTCCATTAAATGAATTTCAAGCTAAACTAAGATGACTGACTGCCTGAACTGCTAATTTTTTCGTATCCTTGCTAATCTTTGTTTTGATGCCAATTTCACTTCTTAATGTGTTGCATTTAAGCACATGGTAGCAGTTTCCTAATTAGACTGCAACTGCTTTTTATTGTTGCTGCGTTTGGAAGGGGAACATAGAACAAAGTTGTTTCGTTACACATTGTCGTTTAATTTTCTACAATATCACACTTTTTGCATATGAGTTTGGGTGCATTTGGAATGCGATTTCGTTGTTGAATTTGGCACTTAAATACTCTGATAAATTTAAGTACGAATTAAATTGTGACTGGCAACTTTTGCGACAAGAAAAAGAGGTGATATGCAGAATTAAACGCACCTGGTTTAACAGTTTACTTGACCTTAACAATTAGGCTATTCATACATCAAAACTTTTTCCCCTGTTCGAGATACAGATGTGAGATTTACTACATTCTACTAATTTGCCATGATTGTTTAACTAATTTGTAGTTTAAGTTTATTGAAAAATTCATAAAGTTAAGAAGAACAAATATTTTTAAATAAACTTTTTATATACTGACCTCTTTAATTCAATTGAAGCTATTTTACTATGACATATTTTTTTTTTTTAAATGCCCGTACCGTTAATCGTTTTATTCATAAAATTTAAATAATTGGTAACTCTTCAAATGAAATGAGGTGATGCATTGTTTTTGTAACAAAAAGTAAACAAAGTCATACTCTTTATGCTCTACTTCTTTTCTTTGTTTTCTCTTAATATTTACTATCGGAATGCCGACAGCAACAACACATTTAATGATGCAATAACTTACAAAATTAGATACACACGCAGAAAAGACATTTTTGCGAAAATATAAAAAAACCGCTGGCTGCTATTAACCGCACTTTAGCAACTTTTGCCATTTACACTTTTACTTTTCTTTACAAAAACTAAAAATATATTAACACTTTTCATTAAATACGTATAGCACATGATTTAATATATATTATTAAAAAAAATTAACTAATATACATAACTACAAACATGCATACATATATGTATGAATGTATGTGTGCATTCCCAAAATAATTTTCACTCTTTTATTTAGAGAACACTTGAAGTTAATGCGAACAAATATTAACTAAGACTGATTTGAATCACCGAATACTAACAAGACCCGACGGCTTGCAACAAAATGACCTCAACGATATGAAAGTGGCAACAAACTTATTGGAGAGTACTAGAGTCTTTGGTATTAGGCTATCTCTTTCATATTATCGCTTTCCGATGTTGTGTGTTGAAATTCATGCGATTAAGCGCATCTTCAAAGATCTATGCTTGCACAGAGTTCTATTTTAGATGCTGTAATTTTAGTACTCAGCGCGTGGGAGCTAACTTTTCTTTTTTTTTGCAATTAGAACAGAGACACCATTTGCAGTAGGGTTTGCCGCTTTAGTTATTTTTTTAATCCAATTTAGTTATTCTTTCCCTTTGGAGACACGAATCCACTTGTTAGTTCTCATTATAATTTGATTGTATTGTTAGATTTTATGTACCTATTTACTTCTCAAATTTTATAAAATTTTTTCATGAAGAGTCTTATAATTATCAAGTTCACTAATGTGTACACACATGTATATGTATATACAAACAAATCTATATACTTACGTATAAATCGAGTCTAACCATTAGCAGGTCTTCTTTTTATCCAAAATTTTCTGTACTCAAATATTATAGTCTGCTTTTTCAATATAGGGGGTACCTGCATCAATTCTGTAAGAGATCTAAATAGACGCATACATTGTAGGCTGATACATACAACATTCATATACACATACATATTTACATATATTAACCTGTTCATTGGGGGACACAATTCCCAATCTTTGTTATAAATAACTAAAACTGCAAGTAGTATTAGATCTGGCAACTCTATCGTAACATCAAAGCAAATTAATACACCCGGAATTCTCACTGAAATTAGTCGGTGTTCGCTATCGTTCCATGTAAATTGTGTATTAAATCAAGCCAAAGACCAAATTAAAAGTGAAAGTGAAGATATAATTTCTATATTAATGTAATTGAAGAAATCAATTTGTGAAATTTCATTATAAAATGTTATTGCAAAGTTTTTGTAAAGAATATAATTATAATTATAGATGGGCATACAATTCTACATGCATACGCACATATTCACACACATAAATGTATGGATTTATGTAAGTACATGTCAATACACGAATGTTGGTACATCTGCACCCAGCGGGAAGTAGAAGAACTGTTTATGCCTTTTAGAAGACCTTTATACGCCTTATATTGGATATATGGTATATAACAAAATTAAACATTGAATTCCATTTCTTCTCCCTTCTCACAAAAGATTATGTGGATGGTATATAATATCTTTTATACGGACGAGCGGTGGCTTTCTAGACAGCCTTCCTAATAGGCTATAGAAGAATGTTGATGGTATCAAACAAATGCCTAAACAGGCCTTCAATAAGGCCTGATGTATGACAGTCTTCAGAGTTTCGCACTGAATACTTCTGTTCGAAAGTCAAAAGTTCTTTTTGTTGTTATTGTTAATACCGGTAGTTAATGTGAGGGTTGTTTAAGATATTATGCATTGTTGATTGATGTGTATGCATATGTGTATGTATGTATGTATCTATATTTGGGAAGTGGTGCATCGTTTGTGTTGTTGTGGTTTCTGTTTGGTGATATTCTAAATTTGATAATCTCAACAAGAAAAGGTGTATGTAAGAAAATAAAATAAAAAGCAGAGCAAAAGTGAATATGAAAATGTTTTTGATGTTAAGAGTTGCCGTCACTTAAAATATAATTAATGGATCGGTAATCGGAAGGTTAATAATATATAAAACATAAAATCGATATAATTAATAAAGAAAATTTAAGGTGTATATAAAATGTAAGTACATAAAAAAAAAGAAATCAACAAAGAAAATGTTTGAAAATTATTGCCATAAAGAAAATAATTGAACTTAAACTAATTTAGAAACACACTTCCGTTAAAAAATATACCTAGTAGAGTATTTATTTATAAATTAAGTAATTTCAATAATTTGTTATTTAGATTACTTTTTAAAAAAATTAAAAACATGACTTGGAAGACTTGGAGAGATCGAAAGCAGCCCACAATACCTACGCAATATCTAATATGTCTGGATTTCTCTAAGCACATAAAATCTTCCCTTACGTGATTAGAGTCGTGATTGTATTTTTTTTTAATTTTAACACTTCTAAGTGTTTCGGTTAATTTTGAAAATAAGATCTAAGTACAAAATTCGATAACTTTTAATTGCCCTGGAATTTCCGTTTCCTAGAAGAAGTTATCCGATTTAGAATTTAAAAATTTGTTATTAAGCAAAATCAAAGCATATCAACATAGATATGTTTAAATTTCATTATCTTTTGAAAATTATGGATACAATTGTCTGATCCGTTAATTTTTTCCTAGTCCATTTTGAATACACTGTTAACTTAGTTGGTTTTGCGTCTAGGGTTAAAAATGTCAAAACTTATGTTAAGATTTAAGTTGAGCCACGAGACCGAAAAATATTAGCGTTCTATGACAGAAAAGAGCATGAGATAGTTTTTGAAATTGGTTTATCTTTGTGCTTTATGCTCGCATATGAGCAGAAATGTGCAAAATTGTTGTAACTCCATTAATAATAAAAAAAAGCAAATACATTAAGTTTTTAATAAATTCTACATCATGTTGTAATTTAAAATATTTGTCGTCTATGATGTTGCCGTGACTTTATTTTCTTTACTCACAATAAAAAATCTGATTCAAGAAAATTAATTTGCATATGAAAATGAACGTGTAATTGAATTTTACTATGCATGAAAAATAAAATATATAATTTGTAACTTATGTCATCGTCATCAACATCTCAAACTCAATGAAGAAGAGCATGTGTCGTTGAAAAGGTTGTGGTAACAAGCTGCAGACTATGAGGAAAGGGAAGGCGAAGATTTGCTCATGAATACCTGGTATTGATTTGTACTGTTTCCTCCCATTTGCTGAGCGAAAAATACATCAGATTTTATTTGGTTGTGGTGGTAAATTATAACTTTTACACTCAGTTTTGGTTTTTATAAATTTATGTAAATGCATTTCTTAAAAACATGTTTTATTCGTGTGATGAAAAAGAGAAACTAGAAAACACAATTTATTTGCTGGTACTTAACCAGCAGGAAATAACGAAATGGCCCTGACATTTTTGCTGAGAGATCCAAAAATATTGTAACAACTTAACTGGCTGAATTTGCTGGGGACTTTTGAAACTATATATTTTGTATTGATAGTTGAAATGTTTCGTAAAATTACTATGAACAGCCAACAAGATGTCATAAGTCTTAAATAACTTTTTGACAAATCATAGCGCAGGCGTCGCAAATCTCATTTTGTTTTGCAAACTCAATGCGTAGGGTTATTATTAATTCGAATATACCTTTTGCGGCGTCCCGATGAGCATCATAGTTTTGTCTAGAATGAAAAATGGAAATCCTTCCTCAATGGAGTTCAATTAATGGTTTCATGTCCAATTGAGCTGAGAAAATCTATTGATTCGTTGCATATACGGAAAGTGGAGGCACTTCTTCAAATACTTTTGTATATTAATAATTTTTAAAAACATTCGAATACCGAAACATGAAATACTACTTGAGCAAAATAGAATGCAACTTCGCTAGAATTTTAGCTTTTTTTAGCATATTTTAAAAATTTTTTCTAGCCTTATTTATTTTCAACGCAAGACATATATTTTTTGCCTATTGATATAGAATTATGATTTATAAGTTGGTCCTTTAGGTTTCACTGAATGTGAGTTTTTTTAAATTATTCCCTTAAATGGCTGCCGCTGGTCCCAGTGCGTATTGTCTAGTAATTTCTATTTCCTTTTTTCCATCATACTATTGATTCAAGTAACTTGTGTAATTGTAGTCGCTTTCAGTTACAAATTTTTTAGAACTCCCTAAATTTAAACTGTTTTTAAATGAAGAATTTGGTTTTTGATTTAAGAGCTACAAGTGTAGTAAATTTAGCTCAACTATCGTTACATAGAATTTCCTTTCACTGTTATTTAAAACATTATACGATTTTCACCCCCCTCCTCTTCGATGGTGTGGCTGGTGTCAATACACACAAGATCTTATTTGTAAGTAAAGGAGTATGTTTTCTAGTTCTTTAATCACTTCGTGTGTCTGTCCCTGTTCATTTACGTGTAGCCTTTAGCAAGGCTCATTGAAACGCATCTTAATTAATGTTGGCCATCCCTCTCTCTCTCTCTCTCTCTCTTTATCCCTCTGCCCAAACACACTTAAGTTTGTGCTGTGGCTAGAAATGCGAATGGAAATGATTGTAGTTTGGACTTGTGTATACTTTATTGGTCAGTACGTGTTTGGAAACTAATTACACTTGTTGCTAATTATTGTACCCAAATCAGATACTCACTTGTTCGTCCATCCATGTATTGAGTGTTTAAGAGTGTCTCTTTGTGTGTGATGTGAATCTTAAATATCTGAAACTTCGTAGTGAAAAGTATGGCAGAAAACAAATTAATCTCTCTACTTCGCACGACAAATGGGAGTGTTGTAAGTGTGAGTTAAAAGTGGGATTAATTCAATTACTCGAGTCTTTTAAATTATAGCACTTCAGGTGTTAGAACAAAAACTTTGTATTTACGTATATTTTGCGTATTTCTTCAGAGTACAAATTTAGCCAACAGGAAGGCATATGGACTGCAATTAATGTACTCGTCTTTAGAAATAATAACTCATTTCCAAATTTCATGTAAGCCCATGTACGTAAATGCACCGCAGCATATTCTGTTTAATAATTGTAAGCAGTACTCATAGGATCTGGCCCGCTATGCTTGTAAAATTGATTTCGTGAATTCGAGCAGCGGACGATTCTGTAAAATAAATGGCGTATGGCTGTCCATAAGATTTTGATACCGGGCTTAAGAAGGCGGCAATTAATTAAATACATATTTAGGAAAGCTTGTTAAGGAAAGCTTGTAATTGTTAATGTTAACTTTAGTTGTGGACCGGAGAGATTTCCACAGCTTCAATTATTTATTTCTTAAATTTGCTATTTGAAATCTATAATAGTTTATTGTTTTACGTTACAACTTTTGTTGTTAATAAAGATCGATAACATGACACAATCATGCATCGTAAAATTGTTTCGAATGACAATTCATATTCGTATATCCTTTCTACATTTGCTCTTGTTTGGGTCCGCTTGCACAAGCATTTCATGTGTTAATACTCGTATTATTTGTGTAACTGAAAGTCTAACTGATATTAGGAAATACTTCTTTCTGTAAATAAATAATTCATAAATAGAGGCAGTGCACATACAACCTACTTGCATATAAAAGCATAATTATATATTTTTGGATGTCGTATACGTGCTATAATTTTGTAATTTACAATACGTATTCGACGATTTGGACAAAAGTCGATAACCAGCGGGCATGGCGCGACTTGTGCAGGAAAGGACATGCGTTAGTTTGACAAAAGAATTTCAAAGGACAATTATGACCATTCGGTATCGGTCAAAGGAGGGGATTTACGGGACGGGGAAACAGTTTTTCATTATTACAACTTTTCTTTAGTTTGCTTGTCCACAAATGGACATTAAGAGCAATTGCAAATTTATGTTGCAGGCTTTTTATACTTTTTTTTCTAGCAGAATATATAAACAATATGATTTTTATTGTGTTCAAAATAAACAGAATATGTTTGTTTGAACTGTGTTTTCTTTTGCTTTTACTTTCGTCTCTGCTTTTGTTTTTATCTCTGCTATATTGACATTTGTTGTAGCACTCAATAGTTTAGGCCATGATTTGGTTCAAGTATTCTTAACCTAACACTTGTAAATGACACTTAGAAGACACACACTCACACACATCAACTATTGTCCCCACTCACTATTTCAATTTTGTTAGAGCCCCTTTTCAAAGAAGATGTGCTGGAAATAACAATAAAAATACTCGTATATAAATATTTTACAGAATCAAAATTAAACAAATATATAAAATATTTTTTGCAATAAAAAATGAATGAGGTAAAATATTTTTTTCCACTCTAGATCTATAGGCCCACTTTTATATATACAGTTTGTGTCACTTGGGCCAATGGTCAAAAGTCAAGTGAGATTAAAAAATAAAATCCTGCCATAAAATATTTTTTCTGTTTAATTAAAAAAAATTTTATAAATAATTTAGTATTTCGAGAAAACTGACAAATTTACACAAGTGCCAACTAGGAAATTATGTTGAATTTAATGTTTTGCTGCAGCACAATGGAATTAAAAAATCTACTTAAAAAGGAAACAAAAAAGTCCTGTGAAAAGTATGTTGTATCAAGTTTTACACAAGTTTTAGTTCTAGTTGTTTGTCTACGGAAGCAAAAAAAAAAAACAGATAAAATCAATACTTTCAACAAGAAACTGATAACTGTTTCCCCTTCATTTGGGCCAACCGAGAGCACAAACTGTCTGCGTCTGTAGATGTTACCCCCGTTCGCTGGAAATTTAATAAAATTATATATTGATGATCTGCCAAAAAAAGCTAATTTAATTTGAAAAGTTAAAGTATTGTCGCAACAAATTAAAAAAGTTTCATGGCAGAGAAAAATCTTTAAAAAGTACGAGCACTTAAAGAAAAAGTAGGACAAAACTTTGTATGTGTGTCAGTGTTACAGTGATAAGAGCATGTGAAGAAGATAAATTGAAGGCCTGCAGAATTTCACAATTGATTATTGTTGAAAATACAATGACTGCAGTTGCTGAATTAATGGAGGCTATAAAATGTAGTTTTAGTAGTAAATGAATAAAAATATTTTTAAAAATAAAGCGTAAAATATACAATAGGATGATAAAAATTTTTAAAATAATTTCTCGCACATGGCCTTCAGAGCTGCGTTTTATGAAAATCATCCAGCCATTTAAATTTGATAGAACTTTTTCAAGCATACACGGTCTTATTTCGTCAATGGTGCTTGGCTGGGTTGTCAGCGTAGATTTGACGTAACCCTGCAAAATATGGTTCAAAAGTGTCCAATCACATGAGCGAAGTGGCCAATTCACCGGCCTTTCAGATAGTTCGACAAGCAAACTTTTGCAATGCTACCGAAAAGACGATCATGTTTGTGTACCATTTACGCCACAATATTCTCATTATATTCATCAAGATGTGGACGCAATTGATGATCCAGCGCCTTCTTTTCTTGCATCAGCTGGATATTGCATAGATGTCCGCCAGGATCTTTTTTAAAAATGCTTCGACGGTAGGTCGATTTGTTTGTCGTATGTATTTATTTCATAGGACACATTTGAGCGAATGTGGTTGGGACTGAAGACTATTGAGACTGATATTAATAATAAATTAAAATTGGTCTCAATGTTCGTTATAAGCTTTTGATAAATTTTTATGAAACAAAATATTGAAGATATTTTTATGAAATTCAAGCTAAAAAAGTTTTTGTTGTCATGGAATTCAGAATAATATAATGAAAACAAATGCCATAAGCAAAACACCACAGTCTTTTGAGTCTTTTGTACAGCACTAACACACGCAGGCAGAAGTCAGTCCTTTAACGGGTATTGCAAAATCCATTGAGAAATTCCCGCACAGTTTTCAACCTCAAAATTGAGAGGTGACCATTGAGTTATTTGGACTGTTGATTTATTCGTTTGTTTGCGATTAATGTTTGTTTGATTTTCTCTGTACATAAAAACTTGCAGAAATCACTTGGGCATCCTTTTGAAACTGAAATCGTTTTTATTCAAACAACTCGATGACAATTTCAAGAGGCGCAGGAACGATGATTCATATTTGATTTGCTCTTTGCATTTCTGTTATTGATATTAATGGCACTTTTTTTAACAAAATACATTTACTGCCTGTTTAACCGCATACATACACATACATACACTGGCGCATGCACGTTCACGTTTGTTCAGGTGGCCTCTTCATTCAGGTGTTGCTTTGATATCAGTGACAGTTACACTCTATTCGGTTCTGTGGCATTGACAAATAGCTATTGAAAATTGTTTATACTCGTTTCAGTTCTTATGCCGTTAAACTCTTCGATTTGTCACGTGCTTACACGGCAGCCCCCGTACTTGGATTGTTTTATCATCTCCCGTATATTAAATATTTGGTTTCTTGTTTTACTTATGAATTTCTTTTCTTTTTCGCTTACAACATAATATTGAGACACTTATTTACATTAAATGGTGCTCCTACAATTTTGCTGAGATCAGGTAGTTTATAACTTAAACAGGACAACATTCGTTTCCACTAGCGCCACGCAGCGAAGTTGTTTTTTGTGAAAGCAAATCACTTACTTCGTTTTGACTGCGAGAATGTGGCATTATCTCTAGTTTGCACTAGTGCTACTAAATTTAAAGAATTTATCAGTACATGAATGTTTTAGATTCTATAAAATATTTTGTAGCTACAAGATTTGAAGAAAAATAATTCTTGAATTTTTCTCTGCCTGGTAGATGTTGAAGAGTAAATGCTTCGTTTGCTTTTACATATTTACACAAATATTAGGTTTGAGTTTGTGTATGAAGTTGCATTGAGTCTTAAGGTTCAAATGCGACGAAAAAATACAGAAACATTCTTCAGCTTAAACTTCAACAGTTGACAATTTTTCTTTTGCTATGAATTTTTTATATGTGAAAACAGCATTTTCTTGCTGTAAGAAAATTCCAAGCATAAAAGATACAAAAGACCTTTTCAAGAACAACATAGAAAAAGGTAGTAATAAGGAACAAGAAGCAGTGCCATTATATTATTTTTAAAGCAAACACACACACACATACCCATACATACATTCCGATGTATTTATTACGAGTACAAAACCGTATTTACGTGCATATTTGTGTGTGTGTGTGTATGTGTGAATGAATAAATCTGTGTGATTGTGGGAACCAACTGTATGCTGCGACTATTTTACATGCCTTCTGTTACATTAGAAAAATGCCATTTGCCTTCAACTTAAACGTGGGAATGTGTAAACGAAGAATCTGGAATTTTTACAACTGTTACTGCAAATCTTTTTTAATTTTTTTTTTGTTGCAACTGAAAGAATGGTGGAAAGTTTGTCCGTCTGTTTTATTTTTTTAAGGCTGTACTGATGCGGTGCCGTTTAGAGCAACCTGCTAGAATTTTTAGATCAATTTACTTTATTATTGTTCGATTAAAAGTGTATGATTTGTTCTTTATTCGAATAAACAACTTGAAAGTTTTGTTGGATATTTTTGGTGCAAGAAAAGGAAATTTTCTATTTATACTGAATATATGTATAGCGAAAAAGGTGTATTTGTATGATCGTATTATAGATTTGTATTCACTTATACAATTTGCTCAGCAATTATGCCGCTTAAAATTGGTATAAATCAAATAATTTTTTTCCAATTTCTAAGAATTTTTATAAATTTCCCCAAAAGTAGCTAACAAGAGACTGTGAAGCCGATAATACCGAATTTGAATCCGCGCTCAGTCATGAATATGGCGTCGAATTACAAGGTTGTATTGTTTGTTGTCGGTCTGTTTTAGAGATGAAGGCGTAGCACCGTTCACTGAACAATCATTAGCAACCATTGACACTATCATGTACTAAAGAGCAGAGTAACAGTACCCTGTACTAAATATTAGCCGGCGAAGTAAGGATTAAATATCAGCTGCCTTCTCAACACTATCCCCTCCTTTCTAGCTCCGGCGCATTATACTGCATTTGGAGGGATCATCCCCAAAGTGCTGGTCCTTAAAAAATAAACTTAATAAATTCCCCTAAAATATTTCGCCGTTTTTTAATATTATATTATGAGGAGTTATTGAGAGTTGAGAGTGCATCAAGTCATGAAACCCCTGATATTTAACCGTAATTTAAGATTTTGGAAGTGTTTTTGAAATTCCAGAAAAGGATTTATATTGTATGTAGTCGACAACACATACAAAAAAATGTTATCAGTCCGCAGGTATTTTTATTTTTTTGGTACAGAGTGTAATTAATGATCCCTAGAACTAATAAATTTTATTGTCTCATTTTTGTAGTTACGGCACTTGTGGCCCAGCTATATCTTGATCGAAATACGTGTGACTAGATTTTTCTTCTGACTGCATATATAATTTAACAACAGTTACGGCCCTTTCAATTTTTTCTACACATGTTTTGCTAGTTATTCGTTTAGATTTTCAACAAAAACGAAAACCATTTTCATGTCTACACACGTTCTAGCAAAAATGATAGAAAAAAATGTTGGTTTAATTTTATTAATAGTATAAACTTGTAAGTGTATTAATTAAATTCGCAACAGACTGAACATGTACGTGTTAATATTTTGTTTACATGCACGCATACACATACACATACAGCTGTATAGGCTACGTATTAAGGAGAATAAGCAGCCCATAAGCCATTCTCTAATAAAAACTCACATACTTATTATATATTTAATGGGGGGAAAAACTCATTGTGCTCACATTAACTTTTTAATCAGCTGAATGTTATCGAAAAATAGAAGTTTCAAATTTAAATGTAGTGCTGATGCTGACATCTGAAGGCATGTGTGTTTATTCTTTTAATTTACTTTTACTGTTAATATAAATTCTACTAAATAAAAAACGGTGTCTTTCCCAATATTACGCCACTATTTGCAGGGTTTAAAAGGCAGTTGGAAAACACAATAGCGGAATAGTTTTCTATTGCCTTCAAACCTTGCCATACCCACATTCCGACATGCAAGAAGGAATATATGAATAGCAATAGCCTCGGAATGATTAATTTTTCTAAATTGTTAATTGGATGAAAATGTAAAGTTAAACCAGAAACAAATGCAAATTAAAGGTTTAATGACGATGCCCCAATCTCAACACAACAGGTCTTCATTTTTATAAATTATCCTGTCATAATTTCAAAATAATTTCCAACTCCGTTCGCATTTTCGAAGCATATTTTCGTACTTCATATTTCACAGCCCTTCAATGCTGACTAAATGGCATGGCAGAGGCTGTAGCAGGCAGCGTAGACTCTCTGTCTTGCATTTACATATATTATTATGATAATGAGGAAAGCAATGAATGAATTGCATTATATATTAAAAAAAACCGTCTTTCTTTTGTTCTCCTTAAGTTTGTTCTTTACTGCCATCTTCTTTTTGCAAAATAAAACATTGTTTTCCGCCAGACTCAAAGATGCAAGAAAAACGAAATAATTGAAAGAAAAACTTTTGCTGGAAATGAAAAAATAAGATTATGTGAGGTAAAATAGGAAAATATGTTATACAAGGAAAAAAGCATTACCAATGCAGTCTGTCCTAAACAAGTTAAATGGCAAGATAAATTTAAATTTATATTAACGAAGACGCAAACGGAAACCGATTCTGCAGTTAACCACTTAACTTTTGAAGTAACATTTGATTAACTTCATTTGGAAGTCAAAATCTAGGAACTAGAGCCAGTTCTGTCTGCCCAAACTAGTGAATAGAAATTATGGTCCCAAAAATACTTAATAAATATATATGGAAGGCATGTACTGAAAATATAAAATATTGTAAAAACTTTAATTTGAAAAAAAAATTGCAGGAGAGGTTTTAGGTCATTATGGGAAAACTTATGCATATAGTGACATGTGTGTCGATCATATCGAAGACTAATTCTCAATTGGTTTTCGAAAGTTTGCACATACTTTTGTTATTTTTGGGAGGGGGGTATAGTCTATAGCGTAAGAGCCAATGAAAGCAAAGCATACGTTTAATGAATTAGATGGGACAATGTCTCAACCAAATTTCAATATTTGATTTTATTAAATAATTGTTTGAATGGAAGCGGCAAACAATAAAAATAAATATATTTGATGCTGTAGATGATTATTGGCGATAAACGGGGTGCCCACCAGTTCCTTAAAAACGTATTTGTTTCATTCTGTTGAATTTTGTTACTCGGGGCGTTTGTTTGAATTGTAAATCAATTTTGAATAACCCACATAAAATTTGCTGTTGTAAATAGATTGGCTTAGAATATAAGCCAAGTCATGCACTCGTATATGCTGAATGAAAGCTTGTCGACTAATTAATATGACTCTGATGGTATTGAATTGTCGCACTGAATGTCCTTGTCGACTGTCATGTGCTTAGGTAAATGTGCTCGTCTGTGTAGTTGTTTCAGTAGTACTCGCTTATACCCTATAATTTAGCCTTGTTTGTATATACGAGCACAACTACACATTCCGCTTTTAATAAAATCAATAAAACTATCGAGACAGCCAGAGTGTGTCGTGTGTTATTAAGTTAATTGGATGTGGCAAAGGACAGGCGAGGACCGAAATATGACATATTCACAAATTAAATATTTTAGTTTACGTTTGAAGGCAGCAATTATGTTGACGTGTTTGCTTTGCTATGAACGTTATAATTTTAATTAAAATAAATATTCCACTCAATTAAATAACAGAGCTTTTACATGTGATTTCCCCTTAATGAGCTGTATGTGCGTGTGTGTGTGTGCATGTGTGTGATTTTAACGCATCGAATTTAACGCTACTAATTTTGCTCTGTTTGAAGGTCATACAAAAAAAAGGGGCATCGATCGCACTCGTCACTCACAAATAGCTCCTGCATCAAGACGACATGACCGATCAAGTCAAGTCAAGTCAAAAATTGATTCGATAATTTTCCCAAGTTTTCTCAATAACTACCGATTCACACATTAAGTTTTAACGAAATACTTTTAAAGTTTCCCTTTTGCTAATAGCACGAGTATATATAAATGAACAAGTCAGCTGTCAATAATGAAAATTGATGATTTACACAAGGCAGGTGGTGGGTGGTTTGTTGACAGTTGAAATTTGAGAGGGTTAAAATTAATTTTCAATTGTTTTACGTCCAAAGAGTAATTATTTATTTTCCTATTGCCATTGTTTTGCATTTTACAAGCGATATTTGTTTCAGCAATTTCTTAAGCATTCTTTTTCAATTACAAAATTCCACTTTACATTTTTCTTCCTCCTATTGCTTTGCGAAAACAATTGAACTCAGTTGTGCTTTTCCATTTCAGTCACCCTCTTGAATAAATGCAAAGTTCAAGTTGTGTTGCTGTAAAGGACAGTTGATTGTTCGCGAGTCATTATCGTTGTTTTAAGTTTCTATTGATAGCGAAAATATACAGTGAGAACTTTATTGAAATTGTGTTTCACGAAACTTTGCCAGCATTAATCATCAGCAAGGACAACAATTGTAAATAATACTTGAAATATTGAAGAATAGAAGTTAGAACGGATTGCAATATACAGACAATTTCAGAATTTTCGGTACAAACATAATGCCATGCTACCGTTTATATTCAAGTTTAGTGCTTTCGAGTGAAAGTTAATTGGAACATGGCATGACAAATATGAATGCTGGCAAAAGTAAATGAAGACTTTGTGGGGGGTGGAAATTCAACAGTGAAAAATTTTACTACATGAAATCTACAACTTCATTCATCTTATTATCATCAGTTATCAGTAAAATATTCCTTAACCGAAAGTTGATATTAATTGCTCTCAAAGGGTGCAAAGTTAAAAAAACCTGACCGTTGAAAATCACCAAAACACTTTAAGTTGCTAAAAGTTTTGTAATTTAGCTTGACACGCATTCCAGTAACTCCTCTTTTCTTGGACCAGCATTAAATATACGATGCATTGTGCCAGAAAAATTAGTGCTTATGGACAATAGGTTTGAACGTCCACAAGTTGTGCGTTGCAGGAATTTTTAATTGCTTTAAAGTCTCTGCCTTGTTTCTTGGCAGCAATATTCTTAAGGGTTGTCTTTCTAATGAATGAGAACGAATGATAAACGATGCTTGTGTACAGGATTGACCATTTAAAGTGGGAATTGAACCCACGACCTCCACACTGATGGACTAGCGCACTACTCACCAACCTACCGAGTCACTTATATTTTTATGTATTCTTTTTGGCGATTCCTCTTGCTGTAGTAGTGTAAACAATCGTTAAAAGATTGAAACACGTACGCAAATAAAAAAGGATTCATTTTAATTTAGTATCTGATATTTGTTGTACCTCATTTGCAGCAAATATATAATTAATTGTAGCAGGAACTTTTTTTGGGGACAAACTAAAACAAAATTTGAAATAGAACAACATGAACTGTGAAATCATTGTAACGTTATGCCAGATGAGGCAAATTTTTTATTAAGTTATTTTTTAACCCCATCATGGTCATGTGAGAACATATTATGTTTCCATAATTCTAAAAGAATTAAAAACAACTTTCATTAATTTTGATAATGAAATGCATATACAGAAAGTTTTTAGCCGGATTACACTGGGATAATATAACAGAAATAAAATTTAGCTAACTGAAAGTTACTAATTTCGCTCCGTGTGACAGTTCCTTTAGAAAAAGTATTCCAGCACTCAATTCTGTTTGTTAGGAATATGCTTTAATATATTTAAGTCTTTATTTAAGACCATACGCTTTTAATTAAGAATTAGAGATGAAAGGAGAAGTTAGGAGTCATTATTATGAAAAAAGAACGCACTTGCGGTAATAATAATTAATAAATAACACAGTACAACAATTTTCAGGTGATTGATTCGGGACTCAATTCTGATAATTGTTTATGAAAGTAGTCCCAAAAAGAAGAACTTCTGCATCATTCGTTTGGTCATGGTGCATCAAATAAAAATGTTTCAGCTTATTCGGACTAGTGGTTCTCGAGTTGCGACAAACAAAAGTGCCTAAAACGTGACAAATTCCCCTATACGATGCTCACTAACTTCAAATTAATTTTTAAATTATTATTTGATGTGCCATGACCAAACGAATGATGCAGAAGTTCTTCTTTTTGGAACTATTTTCATAAACAATGAACAGCATTGAGTCCCAAAATCATGTGTTGTACTGTGTAATTTAAAAATAGTAATAAATTGGTATAAGACAAATGGCAACAAGTTGGTGAAATCATATAGAGTAATTTTTTCAAAACAACAAAATAAGTACATCAGAATATAAAAAGCATTTTAATGATATTGAGGACCTGAAATGTAGGAAAAATATAGGAAAATATGTATGACTACATGTGTGTGTGTGTGTGTGTGTGTGTATGTGTGTGTGTGTAAACACTTGATTGAAGAAGAATTTTTGCTAAAATTTAATGAAACCAAATACTTAATGACATCTTCTAGTATTTTCTTATTAATTTTTGCTCTTTTAAGTGGGTATTTTTTATTTTATTTTTTTGCTATAAACAACAAACCATTTGAGAAAAACTAATTTCTTCAAATAAAGCCTCTAATGGAATATCTTAGCCATTCACAATTGTAATTAATTCGAATAGCGTCACTGAAAAGGCCACACCATAAATTCATTAAAACTGTTTTCTGTTGTAGAGCCTGTCGAATCACGCACCATTTCGAATGTGTATCGTTGGTCGATTTATTAAAATGTTCTTAGAAAAATTAAAAAATGAAATCCTTTGGCTTGAATAAAAAGTTGTATTTTTGTTACTCAGTGAGCAAAAAGCGAAATAGGAAGCGGCTAATAAATTACCAACACTTTTCCTTTCACTCATTTTCATATTTTGGCTCAACTTCTGTGTTACTTTTTTGTGGCATTTATTTAGAAAATAGAAGCTCTTCTTCCTGCTCCTTAATGTACTTTACCAAATTAATTTATCACTTCTTTTCTTTATTTTCTTAAAAAAATAGAAGAAAATTTATAACTTTTGCTGAAAATGGTTCGAATTAATTAATTTATGGCAGTCTGAATAGGAGGCAAGTATATTTATTTTTGTTGTTGTTGTTGTTCGTTTGGCCATTTGGAAGTTCACAGTTGTAATATGAAGATCATGAATGTTATTGGTTTAATTGGAAAACGGAATTAACTGTTTCCACACGTGGAATTCTGGTGGACATCTTTGAAAGAAGTGTGTGGATTTTGAAATTTTTTATAGATGAATGGCAGCTGTCAGCCACACAACCCATATTCAGTTAAAGAATTTGAAGCCATTTCGGGGCTGCCTATTAAAAAAGACCTCATGCATGTTAATATTTATTTTAAATGATTAAACTCTTTTTTTTTGCAATTTGAAGTAATTTTGATGCTTTGAAATATTTTATAAACGTTCAGGTTTATAAAATATTTATCTCTCTTCGATTCGCATGCAAGTGTGCAATTCGAGCACAGCCTGAAGTGAAACACTCATCCGTGGATTCGAGAGAAACTATTGTCCTGCTGTGAGATATATTGATCACTTGTGGCTGCTGTTCGTTTTGATACTCCAGAAAGCATTTCGGTTTGTAAACTCCAAACAATGGGGCACTGGAAATATCAAAGTTTCTTTCAGTGTTATTTCTTATATGCAATTAGATAAAAACTAAGACCAACCATGCGTTAGTGTTTGTGTATCAAAGTGTTTTTACGTTGTTTGTATTTGTGGTCTTCGCAAATACTGAAGCGGAATAGTCCAAATCATTTCATGTGGACGAAAATTTATAAAGAATTAAACAATTCGGTGTTTGCTGCACATAATTTTTGTTTAACAAGATGATGCTGCCTTTGCCTATTAGCTTGCCGTGTTGCTGGTTGTAATGCCTTAAAGTACAATTCAATGTTTGGCAGCAGGTTTACGAGTAACTTTAATTGCAAATAATGTTTAAGTTTTATTGATTGCTTGACTTATGGACAGAACATGATAATTTTTTAAAAATTACCTCTAAATGGTATTTTTGTAGAAATTATTCATTTAATTCGATTATATTCTCTTTCCTCTTGAAGCTTGTTTTCTTGTATTAATAGAGTGCTCGTATCGAATTAACATGAGTCGTGATTGCAGTTTTTTTCATTTGAGAGGTCAGCGCTTGCCATGCAGCAGGAGGGAAGAGGGAAGTTGGTTTCTATTTCCGTTTTTGTTTTCCTTCAGCTTTAATTTTATATACTCTGAATAACATTTCCTTTTTTCTAAAAAGTTTACATTTATTTAAACATGAGTTGTGTAGATGAGTGACTGCGGGGGTAATTCTTCTGTTTCTTCAGATTTTTGCTCCAATGAATTTAAGTAAACAGCAGAGACTTGTGAGTTATTAAATGAATGAACTTGGAAATGACGACAATGATGGTGAGCAAAATGAGCAAAGTAGTGGCTTTTGGTGCAGTTATTAGAATTTTTAGAAGGTTCTCGAGTGTATTTTGCACTAAATGCTCTTGTGAATTTAACAACATTTTAAACTAAATGTTTTTTTTTTAAACCGGTTTTATGTGTCACTCAATACCTCGATTTAATGTAACGAAACTTTAGCTTTCGTAGACTAGTTTGTTATGGTTCGAGATATATTCTTCATGATAAATATATGTATATGTGTATGTGTGCTTGCATATTGGGAAGATGTGTTTGTATATTAGCTTCATAAAATTAAACAGCAATACTTGAGTGGCTTACATGTTCACAGAAAAAAAGTCTAGTTTCACATTTGAAGTGTGCCTGGGAAACTTAGTCAACATTGATGTGGCTTAGGAGGCATGTCAGTATTATAGAAAATTATGCAGCAGATAGAGGAAATTTCGGGAATAGATCTGCTGCAATATCATTCAAATAGAGAATATAATGAATAAAGAAAGTTGTGACTCTAGATTTCACAAGTGCTGCAAAGACACGGGATATTGCAATTTGCAAACAAATTCTTATGATAGAAAAGGGATAAGGATTTGCGCTATGCTAAATAAGTGTGTTAGTAATATTAGAAACTACCTGAATCAGATGGTAGACCTGGGGACCAAAATTTGTGCCCTGTAGCAGCATAAATTTGATTCACCAGAGCATATTGCGTGCGTGAATGGCCAACATTGACAGTATTTTTCGTCACTAATGACCCACTGGGGTCGATTACTTTATTAACTAAAGGTGGTTTTTTAAAGTTTAAAAATAATTTCCCTGCAATTGTCGGTCCAATTTTGCACCGTAAATAAATAAATAAATTTCCACAATGAGTGAATGCCGTTCTTTGCAAGCCAGAGGATAGGCTGCATTTTTGAATCAAATTTTCTTCAAAAGTCTGTAGTAAACCCGCAAGATATAATTTTGAGTAGAAGCAGACTTGCAATTCGTTTTGTGCACATGAGTATTTATTTATTTTTATTTCCATTTAAAATGTTTGCCATCCAAGTATGTTGTAACCGCATTTTTATACTCAAGATTGAGTGAATGTTTATTGCATTTTAGTTCTTCTTACAGAATGCAAAAAAAAAAGAGAACTAAAACTGCCACAGAATACAATCATCGTGCAAGTTTCAAACACATTCACACAAGATTCAGTGCTCGCAAAACGAACGTAACGGATAAAATCTTTATTTGATGTATTTAAGCAAGCAAGCACACACTCACACACACACACACCTGCACATACTTACCAATAGAGATGGCCATGCATGCACATAAAAGAGTTTGTGGTATTTAATTTTTTTTTGTTTTGAAATTCTTGTTTATATTCTTCTTGTGAAGGATGAGGAGGACGTTGATGATGATTATGCCCGTAAAGTTTTCTTTATGGACCTCAATTCTTTTTCCTAAGCTGTTTTTGTTTAAAACTGTTCATCGTCCTCAAATGTTTGCTTTCTAAACAATTTTCTTGTCAAGTATAGTCATTGTTGCACTGCAAACACTAGCGGCAGTTGTTTGTGGATTTTGCTGGAAGTACGAGTACTTGGTTAAACACTTTTTACATTTTATAATTTCATAGTCATTGTATTGGATCTCGTGTTGTCCTAATATATCCTACAATTGAATTCAGGAATGCAATTTAGGTAATTGGATAGTTTTTTAAAAAAGCATTTCCTTCTTAATATTTTCATTTTAATTATACGCCCTATACTCGAATTAAGTTCTATTTTAAGATTCGTTTGAACATTGTTTTCTATTTTTATAAAAACGTTAAAGAAACCAGATAAATATTTATTTAAACAAGTTATTTGGCATCATAGCTGAACATTGCGTCGCATCTCATCAAATTATTGTCAGAAATATTTAGTTCCAGTAAAATAACACACAAACACAAGTCCTTTGAATTGAAATGCTGTCTCTCTTACATTAACTGCATATATTTTTTTGCTCATCATACTCTCTGTGTGTGTGTGTGTTTGTGTTTGTGCTTGTGTTGTGACTTGTTGTAACTGCTTGTTAAGCGTAATTTCATTACAGAACATTTTCAACAATTTATAATCTGTGTGTTCTGAAATTGAATATGTATTAGTTAAACGTATTAAAATTGCAAAACTTAATATCAAATGCAGATTATCTTAAAAGAAGTTTTGGAATTTTATATTTAAATTTTAAATTATAAGTTAACTTAATAACATAAATATTTAAATTAGTGTAAGAGAGTTTCAGATGTGTGTAAGTGTGTTTTGTTCCCATTCACCCAGTTCGTGGGGCTTAGTGCCAAAAGTAACAGAATAATTGAGAAACTTTTTTTTATTTGCAGCGGTACTCAGGAAATGAACCCTATTCATGCAATGTATTGTACCGCAGTTATCAAATGAGGGGACAGTATTGGGAGGACAGATGGAGAATTTGTCGTTGCTGTTTCACTTCTTATTTCGCCGGCGAACTTTTCCCCTAAAGTACCAACGAAAGAGGCTGCTCTCTTGCGTTCTTTAGTACATGATAGTGTCACACGCTACCGATAAGATTCCTTCGTCATTGAAGCAGGCCGACAACACTTCTCCTCCTAGACGCCAGATGCTTAACTTGTAATTTGCTTTTGAGATTACAAAAATACTTCCTTATTCAATAAAATACTCAACATTTCAGTCACTGTAAGAAAGTTATTGGAACACATGTTTTCTAACTTTTCGTAAAAATATTTCACTTAAAATACCAAATGTTTGTAATTTACTTGCACAGTTAATTGAACGAAGTGTATGTCACCTATTTGTGACATCAAATAAATTAGGCGCACACGCATGGTTGTTACAAGTGCTTTTGTCATTATCAGTATTATTTGAATATTAAACAGATGGTGCTCAAAAGTACCAGTCTTATTAATATTCACAGCAACATGTAACTATGCATTTTAAGTGCATTGTAATTGCAGCAATAAGTTTTAGATACAATGCAACCTATAATTTTTTTGATAAATTTTACAGTTGCAAAGTGGCACACTTACAAGTAAGTGTGTGTCAACGGTTACAGAGGTATGTTAGATATATACAGATTTTTCCCAAACTAGTCTCGAATAAATTCTTGGAAATTCCTAAACTGATCCGTCATTCGTTCAGTATGTGAATAGTGGCTCTTTAGAATTACAGAAAGGAAAATTCATTGTGAATTCTCTGTGTTATTGCCTGCATGTGTATGTAAATGAAAATATGCCGTTATTCCCCTGATGTGCATTGAAGGCAACCCCAAAAATAGGCAATAAATGTTATGCCAAGATTTACGTATAAGCGTTATTATAAACAGCATATTGCTCATACGTTCCAGTTTCCAAAAAATGGTGTTGATTGCTGAATATTTTGCAAATGAATGAATGACTGACATGACCAAGGGGAGATTAGTTTATTTTTAGATAATTCCTTCGCTAAATGAATTGCTAGCAGTTCTTTTCGATTGTTTTGACAGAAAATTTTGAAAGAGACTCGCATGTGCTCCTTTCAAATCAAATATTTTATATAAACAGGCAAGTCTTTCTTTCTTGTCTTTTCAAGTTATTTGTTTTGAAATCCAAAGTAATTGCAATATATAAAATTATACTAAAATTAAACTGCGTAGCTCACTGCGAATATAAAGACTTGTTGTTCTGAAGGAATCAAATAGCCAATTAGCAGTTTGCATCTTATCTCCCCCGTAAGCAATCGTATCCTATTTACAGATCGATTTTGATATGTTTTTGAAATCCAGAGATCAATGAAGGATCGACTTTGTTGCCAAGTTCCCCCAGATATATTACAAAAAGAAAACTGCATTGTGAATTAATTTTTTGTGAAGTTTTCTTATTTTTTAAATCATGATTCAATATTTAAATTTAAACAATTAATATCAATTAAAATTAAAATTTTTTGGAATTAACTGCAAAAAGTTTAAAAGCCATGATATTTCGAATGTTGAAATTATTGACGAATTAATGAGGTTGCTAAAAGCCATGCTATGAAATAAAAATATTTCTACAAGAATTAATTATAAAAAATATAATGAAATGCAGAATATGCCTTGAATCAAAAATGATAATGTGGGTGTGAAGAAATTACTTACGGCTCATTTCCAAAATATGTGTGAAATTATCAAAAGTCTTATATTTTAATACATTTTTGAATTTGTGAATCCTTGACATAAAAATTTCTTAGCAGGGCTATAAAATTAAAAACGTTAATAGTCAACTCCAATAATGAAATAAACAAGGATAACACACTACATACACAAACGTCTTCTCTTCTGTTCTGTAAGAACATTTTCTTACACTACCGGCAACCCAAAATAAAAGAAAAATTAAAAATTTGCGTTTTTGTGCAAAAATTGTATCTCCGTCTGCAAGTTTAATAAAAGTCATCGCCCACAAATCTGTAAAATGATTTCCATTAAAGTTTTCCCTAACGAAATATTTCGTGATGCCATTGAGGATTTTGCAAGAGAATTTACAAAAAGAAAAGAAGAAATTTGAAATATTTTGATAATAAAACCAATTGGAACGAAATTCCTTTACAAATCCTGTGCTGATTTGATGTAATAAGACGGTATTTCAGCCAAACAAAAAAGAAGTTTTTAGCTCAACTTGACTAAGAAGTTGAAAGCAAAGTTTCCATTGATTGAGTAGAAATGCGAAAACTTTCTTTATCTAAAATGTTAAAAATTGTAAATCCGAAAAAAGCAAACACGACTTTGTAGTGTAGATTTTTCATATTTTCAGTTTCCCTCGTTACATTAAGGAGTTCGTCCTCGTTGGGATAATACGTGAATGCTGTGAGTGCTAAAATTTAAAAAGCTGTAAACATTGTTGAGATTTTTGTATGGATTTTCTTTTAGTTTGTTCATCTATTTAAAATGAAATGCGTTCATTAATATATTTACATTGTAACTAAATTTATATATTTCTCTTTTATGTTTGTAGTCTGTTTTGGGTTGTTTTTTTTTTTTTGGTTGTCTTCATGTTTGAAGATGCAGTAAATGTGTATATACTTTTGGACTTAGACATTTTTGATAACAAGGAAAAAATTGGTTTTTTATGACAACAAGTGGTGAACTGGATAAGAATGTGCAAATAGAAACATCCTGCGATGCCAATATACATGATGTGCATGTATGGGTACATACATGTCTATGAGAAACAAAGGGCTGTTCTGTTAAATTATTTTTCTTTAAGAAATTAATTTTTTGAAATGGTTGCCAATTCCGTGTTTCAGCAGGGCTTTCTGTTGGCATTAAAAATTATCTTTCATTGAGGTTTAGTTTAGTGAAGTGTTTGTTAAAACATGTAAACAACATTAATTGTTTTTCACTAGATGGCCAATAAATATTGTAGCCACTCTACTGATATTGCAAGTTTTATTGTATAAACTTTAAAGTGTATTCAATTTTTTTAAGGAACGAAACATAAATTTATATGGGTTATTTTCATAAAAAATATGTCCACTTCTGCACAATTCAATAACAAAGACCAACTCCCCAGAGATTGTGGACAACTTATCACTTGTTTTTAACAAAAACAACATACTTAAACATACGGAAAATACTCTCTCTAGGTTTTATTTCTATTTTAAATTGGAAATGAATTTATATGAAAAAGAAATGGCAATACAATAAGAAATTTTACGAAATAATAAACTAAATAAAGCAAATATTGAAATTCGAAATGAAAAACACTTGTCTTGCCTACTGCTGGCCCCATTTTTAATTTATTTCAATCTTTTATAAGAAAAAGTCGTTGTTTAGGGTGAAGCAAAATTGTAGTTTTCGCTTAGAAATCCAACAAACGATTACCGACATCATGGGACGGGTTTTTGTAAATATTTATTTAAAAAAACAAAGTTGTTGTCTTGTGTGACTCTGAAATAGCCTTTATTTGTTTATCTTTAATAAACAACATGATCGAGTGGCACAAAACAAACATGTTCAATATTTATTCAAAATTGAGTAGTTAAAAGATGAAATAGTTAAAAGTGTTTTGATGGTTTTTTTCCTCCTTCTGTTTTTTCTTTTTGCCAAATAAAAATTCCATTTATTTTATTTTTGCACGTAGGAAAAGCAAGAGGCTGCAGTTGAAAATAAAATGATTAAATGGACCATAAAAATGGTTTCCTCCTAAAAGTGTTTACAATTCTTTTCGACTTGATGTCTTAAGAACACCAAACCGCATACACAAACAAACAAAAAATAAAAATAAAACAAAATAAACAAAAATGTCAAGCTAGGTCAATATTATCACGGCAGAATGAAATTGGTTTTGGTAAAACAAAAATATCATAAAATTCATTATCGCGGACGACAACGTTTGGAGTCTTTAAACAACATTTTGCTTTAATTGAAAAACTGAAACATTTAGCAGTTGCTAACAATCACAATAATGAAAAATTGGCTTGAAGTTGCCACTAGTGATACAATTTAATATGATCATAACGAGGACTTCTTACAAATTGGCATTAATAAGTGACGCCCATCCCATAATCATGATTCAATTTCCAAGCCCCTGTGCTAACTTTTCACCACTTTTTCATATGCATGCGACAATTAAATTGCAATTGTTTTTAAATTATTAAGCTTTTAGTAAAATTCATGGCTGCAAATGAACTGTACCGGTCAAATTAATTTTTTCGAGCCGAGCATTTTGTCTTTAGATTTTTTCGTGCCAATATATTTCAAGACCCTGCAGTTTGTACCAGAGCTCGAAATAGTGCACATATTTTATCATCTCTACACACAAGTTTACATCAACGACATTGAAAAACATGACATTGAAAAATGTACGCATGCCTCACTTTATACGCAAATAAATCTTGAGTGTACAGGACTGTGCATCGAACCTCAAGTGTATACATTGAATACATTGAAAACATTGAATTCACTTTATGTACGTATGCACACTTGCGGAGATGATAACATTGTATTTGTTTTGTAACTTCATAAAATGAATGTGTGAAACACTGAAAATATTTTACATACCCACCAGTTTCAAATTAAAAAAGCTTTTACACGAGATGTACACGAGTACACTCATAGTTATGCACAAGTAGAAGGTGTACACGATGAAAGAAAGACAATGTCTATAGTGTATTCAAGGTGTACAGTAAATTTTGTTGTACATTTCTGAGATCTCTGGTTTGTACCTCTATATCAGACTTAGTTCTCTCTAAGGTGTGCTAATATCATTCAGCAACTGGAACTTGAATTCTATATCTTTTGCAAAGTGTTGCTGAATTTGGCTGGATTTCGCTTCTGTATTTCTTAATACGAGAGCTAATTTATTATTTATTCCAAAGTGGATAATAATAACGATAATTAATGGCTGCTTAATTTATATAATAAATTTATTTAGAAAATATCCCAACATAAACCGAATTTAAACATTTCCCTGACGAGGCTGTCCAGTCACGTGGTGAACTATTGGACATATAAAATTAAATTAAAATCTTAAATTTATTATTAAAATAATATGAAGGTGCTTTTTTATTATTGACTCCCTTTGCTCTTAGTTTGCGGCCGAAGGTTTTTAGCATTCGCACTCTCAGCAAATCGGGCATTGTAAATTCTGTGCAGTAGCAACAATCGAAAATGACATGCAGATAGAATGCCGGCCAAGCAGGCTGAACATTCACATTCCAAATTAATGGTAATTGAGACTTGATGGACATTTAAATCGATGAAGGAATTACAAAAACACCGAAAGAGCATGCAAGAACTGGCAGCTCGGTCCGTTTCCGGTTTTGCTGGGTGGCGCACTTCCACCTACACGACTGACTATTGCGTTTCACTGAGTCCGACTGCTGTTTATGGACTGCATTAAAATTTAAATTAAAGAACGCATTGTTGTTGTTGTTGCAGCCGATTGTATAGGACTTTGCTTACATTGAGCCATTTAGGCAATTAGAAAGCAATTGTTCCGCATTGTGTTCTGTGTTGTTTAAAAGTATCGCAAATACTTGCACACACTTTGTACAAACAAACAATTTGTACACAGTAATTGCAAGGAAAATTGTCATGCTCACTGCTGTTTTATATTCCGTTGCTAGTAAATAGACGTGCAAGAACACACACACACGCACATATGCACTTGCAAGTCTTATGCTGTTAGAATATTATTGCTGTTACGAATGGATGTCGATCTGTGTTTGTTGTTTTGCTAGAGTTGACTTGCTTTTCATAGTTTTTCTGTTGTTGTTGTTGTTGTTGAATGCAAGTGTAACTAAGAAAAGCTGATTGCATTTGAGTTTGCAGCCTTTTCAATTTCTATGGCATCTAGATGTAAACCAGCCAAACGACGATTAAAAAACTTTTGCTGGCATTGTTTTCATATTTTCTTAGTTTGAAATTTCAGACGATAATTATGGCTAAATGTTCAAGTGTTATTGAGAAGAAATTTAATTTCGCTGCAAAAATTAATTTTTAGATGTTTTATCATAATGGGAAATGAGTTTTTAAGTAGCAGGGAAATCTAAAATTTGTAAAATTTTATACCATAAGAAAATCTTTAAGAACATGTGCCATTAATATTTTTATTAATTTGTACGACTTGATAACTTTTTTGATATCAAACTAAATAAGGTGTTCGTTAACTGCCCTGTTCTGTCGTTTACTTGTAATGAAAATCTTATCAATTTCGCGTTCTTTATCGATTTTAAATATATAATTTTCTTTAAAGTTCCATGTTCAGCCCTGTTTTGAATTTCATGGGAATGAAAATATATTTTATGATCATGGCATTACAATTATAGGTGTTATTTTAAATAAAATATTCAAATTGCTTTGACTTCGAGAGGACCACTAGAGAGCATTACTAGAACAGAATTATTCGCAATAACGTCTTAGAAGAAAATGAAATCAAACTATTGTCAGAATAAACTGAAACAGTAGGGAAATAAAAAATTTTATTTGGCTAAAGCTATTTTCCTATCAAATCAAATCGTTATTCCAGAAATCATGTTTTTGTTGGTAAGCAATAGATTTTCTTTTCGTTTACTTGGCCACTATTCTCTTCAACTATTTAATAATTATTTATTGTGTTCCAGACCACAAATTGATCAAATTAAAACAAATCAACTTTTCAAACAATTTTCTCTAATATTTCCAATTCTTCTTTTAATACGTTGAAATATATATTTTTTTACTTATTTTGTAAGAATATTTGCAGCGTAATGACTTAGAAATTTCATTGCAGTGTACACAATTCGTCATCATTATTTTTTGATTTACGGGCAAAATCCTTGAAGTCATATTTAAAATTCTATTGAATATCATGACTACTTCCTGGCCGAATGAAAGCCAAGCGGTTTGCTTGTGTGGTGGCTCACGTTACTGCTGCTGGTCGGAAGAAGTAGAGATAAAGATATATTGATGGCCAAGAAGTATGAGAAATGAAAAGTACTTAACAATAATAGAACTCTTATGGTTCATTGCAATGGATTGAGTGGTTACATAAGTTTAACTTAAGCATAAGTAAAGCAATCAATAAACTTCAGCTAGTATGATTTATATGAAAGTTTTTGATTTGCAACGCAAATTATACAAGAAATGAACAAGAAATTAAGATGATAATTGAGAGAGCAGCCGTATGAAAATGATGAAAGGAAAGTGTACTTGTGGCAATGAATTGGTTGTGGTGAAAATTATAAAGAGAAGTCAGTAAAATCGTAAAGTTAACAATTAAACATAAACGATTAAAGTTGCTCATACGTGAAGAAAGTTTTAATTAATTCAAGTAAAGTTTTTCGTAATGCCCTCAACGAAATCATCGAAAAGCTGCAGTTTCTGGTTTTTCTACAGAAATTTTCCGAAAATGTCCGCTTTGCTAGACTTATAAAAGCAGTTTTTTAAATTTCCTTGACAATTCCAAAAATTTCAACAAACACATTCTCGGAATATATTTTTTTATCTTGGTGATAATGAAAACATCTGTGTTTATGTAAAAAAGAGTAATTATGTTGAAAATACTTTTTTTAAATAAATTTCTTTTCACTAGTTTTTCTAAAGTAAATGTTGCAGAATCGTGTGTTAAACATGATTTTTTTCGCGCTTCAAATAGTGGAGCTGTTTCTTATCTTTTTGTGCTTTTACATTTAATTAATTTTTTGTCTCTTTCACGTGTCGATTTTAATCGGGTTTTACCATCATGAAATAGAGCTTTTGTTGTGCAGCTCTCGAACAAAAGTCAAATTAATTATTCTAATTGATGGTGATGTTGTTTGAAGGCTCTTTGATTTTGTTACTTTTACCAGAGCTGACGGTGATGATGATGATTATGATGATGGTAACTGATATGCGACATATGAGGTCGCCATGTGCAGGTGTTTAAATACAACAAAATATTTCTGCTCGTATGATGTTTGAGATGGAAAGAGTAGCGAATGGCACATATTTGCAAACGGAAAGGCCTTTAAAAGGTTCTGGTTATTGTTTCATATTTAATTTTTGACACACGTTTTAATTAGTGATCTATGCACATTTATTTTAAACCCATATTTTGGACTTCATTTCTCAATGTTGTTAAATATTGAAAAACCCCCACTGTGCATTGCAACTTGGATAGAAAGAATGAAAATTAGGTTTCAAAAATAGGACGAGTTTGTATGTATTTGTTAGTGATGAGCCAGTATTCATATTCACATTTTCAGGTATTCGTATTTGACATTCAGGCGAACACTTGCTGAATATTTAAGAGAATTGGATGCATTAGGTCTAAGAAATTTGAATACGTAAAATAAAACTGAATGAAATACATTTATTTCAAATGAAGGAGTAAGTCATATTCTATTCTTCTGGCACTTTCACTGTTAAGAACAGTTGTCGTTTAAAATGAAAAGAGGACTTGTGTTATAATTGTCCTTGCATTTTACAAATATTTAATAATTTAAAAGGAGTAAATGAAAAGTTAAAAATGTTGCACTAGAAATTAATATGGCGAGAAGAGTTGCAACTGAAAATAGTATTTGCTTTTGTGTTTGCAGTCTTTTGTATTGAATGCAATAGCAATTTATTGTCCGTAGATCTGATGAATGGCCTAGATGACATATTTTTGTTACATATTGAACTTGTGATGTGTGCCTTCCACTTGACTTTATTGGAAAATGAGATATGACTTTTTCCTTTTTCCTGTCTTTTTTTTAACTGTTCGGCAATTGTTGATGCTCGTGATATTTTCCTGCTCTAGTTGGTCGGGGTATGAAGCAAATTGTGTACATGTTACGATTGTGAGATATATTTTCTTTTCGTTTTTGAAGCTTCTAATGGTTTGCTTTTTTTTCGTGTCATAGTGATGTTGGCGTGGAGGTATTATTATTAAATAGAATTAGAGTGCGTAAACACAATAATAGAGGGTTTTATGGATAACAAATTTGGGATACTCAGTCAGTATTCGTTATATTATAAAAAATATTTGTACACAACAAAATGGTTGTCCAATTCTTTTCGATCATCTATTTGATTATTAAGACATTTCTGTCAAATGCTTTAAAATGATTTCATATTAATTTTGGTCTTAGCTAAAATAGCTTCATAATCTTTATTTTGTTTTATTTTACTCTTATCTTGTGAATGGATATCTGCTTCTGTTTAACAGTTAAAGTAAATGATATCGTCAACAATGATTTTATGAATTAGATAACATAATAATTGAACGAAGCGTCGTCCTCTACCAACAAATAAAGCAGAATTTTGAAAACCGATTCTGAAAGCAGTCATAGCTGCAGACGATGTATTCCTAAAATGTGGTTACTGTCTTATTCATATAAAAACGCACTAATTTTATGTTAAAGCCGTTGCTAATTTTATGTTTTAGGCAGCTCGCACAATAGGACTATTAGTCAGTGGTTTTGGCTTGCACCAGCATTGCCCTGTGTTGGTGATATAGACTAGAAATGTTTGCCACTTTCTGATGGTTGCAGTGATCGTTTTCTTACGCGACAGTTACTCCGATTTAATTTGTAATTATAATTGCAACCCACTACAGGGCATTTTGATTAATAATTTTTCCCCAGAACACTTTCACTTTCATGGTGGTGAACAATTTGAATGCAAATAATAGCGCTTTGCCTGGAAGGAGTGAGGATCAATTTCATTCTTTAAATCTTGGGAAACTTTTAAGACTCGTTACTAATTACCCGACCGCACAAAAACAGTCATTCGTTCATAAGAATGTTGTCTGGTTGAGTGTGTGTGTGCGCCGCTTTCTTTGTGTGTGACAGGAATGTGACTCGTGAAAACAGACATGAAATGGACGAACTACTAGTGCCTTCACTTCAGAACACTTTTAATGTGCATGTCAATGTTGACTACGACAATCATAGAGTTGATAAAAGTTTTTGACTACTTCGCTTAAAGAACTTAAATTGTAACACTTTTTTGTGCTGCCATTAAAAGGAAACTTTTTTTTATTTGTATTTTGCAAGTTTAAGATTTTGCTAAGCAGAATATTTTGCTGCGCGCATATACACACTATCTGCTGGATAAAGTTGAGTTGTAGTTGCGCTACTTATGCGTGGAATAAAGAGATCTTTAGTCATTGAAAAAGTTTTGCAAGAACAAAACGTGCTTAAGTCATGAGACTGCGGATGTTGCAGTTAATCTGTCTTTGAGTAGACTGAAAAATAGTACAAACAGCAGCCTTTTTTTTTCTTATATGACAACGACTTATCCTGTAGTCAGTAAGAATTTTGTAAACAATGTATTCGGCTAAATGATTGTAAATTTGGTTTCTAAAACATTTCATCATCCAACACACAGGAGCTTTTAATTATTATATGTATAAGAAAAATAAATGGTGTTTTCTGTGCTTCAATTGTTACCGGCGGCATTCTCTGTTACCTTGAGTAGGATTCCTAAAATGTTTCTTGCAGTGTAATTTTTCGGGCTCGCAAATACATCTATTGCAATCTTATTATTATGATACTTTTGCTTCAAACTATTTGTTTGCTACGAGGCAAGCCCAATATTTTATAAGAGCTTATCTTTTCACATCAAGACTGCCAGCCTGTAAAATGTGAGAAACCTAAACGACTAGAAATAAGTTAAGAGTGAATGAAGAAAAGCCAACTGAAGTCTACAAACGTAAATTTTTAAGATGTTTATTTACAAATATTTTATTCATTTTATTGTTAAATGCTTTAGTGCTTGTTTTAACATTTTTATATCTGAGGCAAGCATCTTTCCTCCGAACGTGCTCAGTCTTTTTGTTTTGACTCTAAGTTTACATCAAGTGAAGGATAAGACTGCTGGAGAGAATGCTTGTGCTTGTCGAAAAGGAAAATGATATAAAAAGGATATTTAAAGTCATTTGTTGCCAATAAAAGAGATGTGAAAATGTTTTGCATTTACGTTGTTGAAGAAACAAGTAAACACTTACAGAAAATAGAAAATAAAAATAAATAAAATATACACACAAAATAAAAAATGGCAAGATATGAAGATATCAAAACAAGTAGAAATTATGCTAAGTCAACAACAAAATCGTGTTCGCTAAATAAATAAATATGACAAAATTTTATCAAGTTGAACTAGAATTTAAAAATAAATAAAAAATAGGCCTCAAGGAATAACATGCAGATGCATGCTCACGTGTAGCTCCACAATTCTTCAATAGTACGACGAACACATTCAAAGAGGGCAAATGAAGAGACGAGTTCGTTGCAAAAATACGTGCTGCTTTACAATTTTTGGCAACATTCCATTTGTTGGTAAAAAATAAAATCAAATAAAATGTAAGAGCAGATGTCCCAACTGGAAATTTAGAACAATGAAATGATTATAACATCATAATTCGCAGGTGGTCTTCTTCTTCTTCATTTCCCCCAATTGGCCTGTACACGAAAGTCCCTGATGTTGGCCTATACATAAAAGTCATCACAGAAAGCGAAACTGAATCCTTGTTTTACTCAATAAAAAACCTTATTTTTATCGATAGAGATCTGTATTTGAGCCTTTGGAATTGTTTCTATTAAATGGTAAAGATGATATGCCTCAAGTGGGTGTCGGCACTGTTGGTACATATTGTGTGCGTTGTATTTCCTTTTCCACGACATTCCGCAAGACATCCTGTTCGTACTCTTACTAGATGTTCTAGTTACAGGCAATGACTTTTTTTGAAGCTTTTTGTCTTGGACCGCTTAGGTTAGGTTAGATTTGAAAGAGCGGCACCAAGATTGTCTCAAACCCTTACGGGTTACACCTATACCCTAGTGGCACATTGCGCGCTCTTGGGTGAAATAAAAAACAAGATTAGTTTGTTAAGCGTAAGAATCTAGTTTCGTGAATGACTTGTTTACCTCTTTTCGGTTAGAAGCCATTACATATTCTATATCTGGTATAATTTCAAACCGCTTACTGAAAAATGAATTTTTTCTAAATTTCCATCTTGGCTGCTTAAGACTTTCACCAACTTGTTTTGGCCACAACGAGTGCAAGTGTAACAATTCTGTTTGTATGAGCAAAAGTATCTGTTTCTAGTCTCTCGTTTGAAAAGTCTTAAGACTGCAGTTTTTAGCATTTCGATTTGTCAGCTTGTCAGGACAACAAAATTGAAAACAGCAAAGATATTATAGAAATGAAACATCTATATGATATATAAATTTGCTAAAAATGTGTTTGCGAAACAACAATAACAATAATATTTTATATGATTGTCAAGTCGTAAAAACCAATAGATGATGGTGTTCTCTTACCAACTTCATCGTCTGCCCTCTAGGGGAGCTACAACATTGAGGTTTCGTCATTTAAGTCTTCAAATGCTCAAATGCTTAAAAAATCTAACAGAAATGAAAAATAATTTCTGGAAGTTTTGGCTACAGTGTTTGTGACGAAAATATGTCTTATAAAGTGGCCATCAAAATAAAAGTGCAATAGCACCAGTAATAAATTAATGAATAAAAAGATGATTTTCTCTCATGCATGCAAGTTGATGGACAAATAAAGCAGGTGTGCGTTTTCTGCAGCAGTTTTGTCCTTAACTTTGAGATCTGCTTTTGCTCAACTTGAATAGCAAATTAAAAATTTCTATACACATGCATTCATTATACAACTCATCTGATTTACACGAGCAACCATTTTCCGTGCAGTCGTTTTAAATATTTATAATTTAATAGTAAATCCTTGTTGGCTGAATTTTAAATATGAGAGCGTAACGTAACGTAAATCGGTTTACTTTTAAATCACGTACAAACTGCTTGGCTTTTGCACTTCGAGAGCAGCCTTCCCCTGTCACTGTTGCCAAAGCATTTCCAATGTTGTTTTTTTACGGACTTGAAAAAATATTAATCACGGAGAATCTAATCAGAAACTGTTAAGCAATCAATATTTTTTTTATTTTTAAATTTGAAAAAAAAATAGCTAAAAACAATTTTGGAAATATCATGAGTTCATTATTTTTAGTCTCTGCGGATTCTTGTTTTATTGCGTTTTTACTTCTTATTAGCCCACTTTTCATTCTTCACAGCCAAAATCTTTCGATGTTTTCTGTCATAAAAGAAAATCAGAATTTCTATCCGAAGGGCACACATTTTATTCGTCGTTTATAGTAAAGCAAAAATCAAAGTCAACAAAAGTGCGGAAGATGGCGGTTTCCCTTTTTATTTGTATTTCTGTGTGTGTGTGTGTGTGTTTGTGTTGTTGCTGTTGTAACATTCCAAAATGTGTAGGCAAATGTTTCGTAATAAATTTATGTGCTTGTTTTTTCTATGGGCATGAATAAATATTTTATGGCTGATTATTATGTTAATATTTTGTGCTCTTCGAAGAATGTGTGAGATGTTTTTATGTCCTTAAATCAATCGATAATAATGATTGTTGTTACATGTGAGTACTTGTGCGTCTCTATTACCGCAAATAAATATTTATATTTATAGACTAAGTCTTATATCAGACTGCTGTCAGATATCGCACGAAACGTGTATATGATATCCTTTGAATACCCTTCATTGTTGTTTGTATAATTTCCATTGCACTTTTTTAGAAATTTAATGCAGAGGACTGGGGTGTTGCCAATTTGATATGAATAACTTTTTAGCCCCTTTTCCCTGAAAGTGAGCATCGTTTGTTGAGGAAATCTGAAAATAGATCTTTTAGTGTTTTTGATCAGCATCAGTTGACTGTTGTAAGACCATTTTGCAGACCAGTGGCTGCTCTTCACAAAAATTGTGTAACTATTTAAAGCAGAAGATGAATACAGATGGAGAAATAGAAAGCAAAGAATTTCTTGTATTCCCTGAGTTGCGCTATGAACAGCATAAATTCGGGTATTTATCAAATTATTCACGTATTACTCATTTATTTGTTGGTTATGAAGGCAGTTTAAAATATCCTGACCTTGACATGAAACTGACATGCACAAGCGTTTTATATGCGATACATTTGTTCCTCTTTGTGTCTTCACATTTTGTTAATATCAATATGTGCTTCAGTAATCAGGAGTTTGACGTTGAATGTGACTGAAGCGCTTTATAAAAATATTTGAAATATAAAATGCTCTTTGTGACTGAAGATATAAAGACTTTTCTTTCCAAAAGGCTGGATCTTAATCTGTGTTACGTGGAATGAGTACAACAGCTTCAATTACAAAATGAATAATATTCCAATTCGTTGGTAAATACATGCCAACTTTTCAATACTTTTGCAAATGTGCTGATGTGTGTGTTTGTTGCTCGTGCGGTTACAAAAGCTATAAAATATATTGAAATGCATGATATTTAAATGGAATATTATCGTAAATCTCAAAAAAATGCCAAATTTCATACAACTGCCAAGCGAACAGTCATGTGCGACTTGACTTTGTGTTTTGTGGCAACACAACGAAATACTGGAGAAGAGAAAAAAAAAACACAAGAGAAACTATCAAACGAAATTGCCACACACTTGAAAATATTGAATCTATTCCACGTTTAGAGCAAAACTGAATGTCACACACATATAAAAATAAAAGAGTGAATAGCACAATTGCCCGTTTTGACTTTTCTATTGCTGGTTTAATATTTTTAAAATTAACTTGACCCTTAAACATTTTTTTAAAAATAAACCAATCCCCCTGAAAAGGCTGTTTTTTCGCCCTTATAAAACGTTTGGGACTTCATTCATTTTTGTTTTTGGAGTTAATTTATTGGGGGCTCAGTTCCTCAGTCATTTTTATTTTTTAAATAATTTGAAACTGAATAACTTGTGATCATATTATCTACAAAATAATATTCATATTTATTTATAAAATAACTGATTGTACATATAGTTATTTATCACTGGGAACGAGGATCGTTCCCTTCAGTAATTGCTCATAACAGATTTCTGTAGTGAAACTATTTGAATAAAAAATATGTGTTTCAATGGGTCTGTGCTGATCGCTAAGGCAGGTTAATTTGGAAATATATCCGTCAGTTGTGTGATGTGTTGACACAAAAGTGGACGATGGTTTTTGTGTGTGTGCGTGTGTGTGTGTATATTTCCATGCACGTGTAATTAAGAAACTGGTATATTAGTATAATTTTATTCTTTGTTGGTTGTTTGTGATGGACTCTTATTTGTTTCGTGGTAAAATTTTTTGAGAATTTAATATTAGATTTTTAAGAACGAATTGTTATGATGACTCTATGAAGTCCTCGTTATATAGAAACCAGCGACTGCAAAATGAGGCTAAAGTTAGTCCTTGGAACTATTAAAAAGGTTCATAGTTTAAGCAACAAGTTGTTTGCTTGAGAATTATTGTATCTCCAAGATAACTTTTGCTTTTTCTTTTAGCTTTTGCTTTGGACTGCACACCACCTAACGCTGTTCTTAACTCAATTACATGGGCCATAAATTTTCGCCATGTATCCGTTGCTGGTAATTAACAACATTGTTCAGCTAAATTCCAAGCAATAAAATACAAGCCAGCAGCCAGAGCAAAACGTCTGGCGGGAAAAGTTCTGGATTCAAACACAAGTGCAACAATGTTTGACTTTTGTTTGGAAGCAATGAATATGTATTACAAGACGGTTGTTTCGTAAAGCAATTAAAAAAGCGAGGGAATGATTAAGCAATTGACTACATTTTGAAATTTGTAGTGTCCACAAATTTGAAGAACAAACTTTAATTTTACCCCCAAAAAACACAATCCAGGCGATGCACAGTGGGATGAAAGCAATTTTTTCTTAGGACAAGCGGCAAACTCCCACAACAAATTATTATTATACAGAAGAGAGGGTAGGGGTTTACCTTTTATGGGAAGAAAATATAATTCCATGCATTCACATTCTCTTCTAGGTGGACAGTTTAATCGAGTTTAATTTTCGCTTGTTCATTATGAATGAACATTATCGTGCTTTCAAAAAGAAAAGCTTTTAAAATAAATCATTTGTTTTGGAAAAACCAACCAAAATAATTCGCAAATGTTCTATTATAAATATTTTTGTTTAGTAAATATTTGCCTTATTTTATTATATTTTTCTGTATAAATCTAGTGATTAAATATGTTCTACGAGTTCATTGTAATTTAAGGTTTTCATTTACTGACAAATAATAGCCGAAAATATGAATTTTATTGCTAGAGAATTTTGTTTACAAATAATTCAATTCGCATGAAATCAGTCATTCCTGCAGCATTCGCTTATCTCAGCCACTGATTGCTGTTCACGTTACTCTTCCCGTGATTAGAACGCATGCAGCCACTCTTTTAGAATCCCTTTGTTGTCCACACAACTGAATTCACACAAAAAGTTATCACAAAACTTATCGTCATATTTAACTAATTCATTAAGTCCTTGATTAGAATAGAGTGAATTTACTCCCACATGTGCGTTATTTGCAAGTGACGGCTGTTTGTATTGAAATAATTTGGCTTAATTATTTTAAAACGGCATCATCATTATACGCATTAGAGCCATTATTAGCTTTTAATTAAGGCCATACGAAAAATTCACTAAGGCTTTTGCATTATAATTGGAATTTCATGCAACTCATATGCAGGTGGTTCCAGATTAACAACCTGCCTTCAGTTCGGCAGATAAAAGCCATTGATCTCATGTAGAATATAAGCTTCAAGTGCTTTTGTGAAGTAGAAATTAATTCAATCTCATAAATTTAGGCACAATTATTGGTTTTCATGCCGTTTCTTGTAAACAAATCCCCAATTAATTTCTTTAAGTTTTACCAAGATTAATATTACGAGCAACAATTGCTTTAATGCCGTGAGTATTTACAGGTAAAACGAAGTTTAAAGCTTGAATTTCATATTTAAGAGCTTCGACTGTTTTGTATGCATTCTTCACTGTATTGTGTGCCCTGCAGCGCAAAGGCCAACAAAACGGTTGAAGCTGAAAACGAAAACTATGCAGACAGAAATGAAAACCAGGAAATTGTCAACAATAACAATAAAAATTAAATTGTATCTAAACAACTAAATGTGTGCGTTTAGAAGTTTTTAGAAAATGATCCACTTCTGTTTATTGCTGTGTTTCATTTTATTTGATGTACGAGTATTCCAGCACAAGAAATGCAATAAAATTTATGGGAAACTTTAAACCTCCTCCTCCTCCTCCTCTAAACTTTATTGTAAGTAAAGAGAATAAAATAAAAGGCAATAGAGTAAAGGCAAGAACAACTCGTAACACATATTTTCCTGTTAACACTGATTCATTTATGTGGTTGTGCTTTTTGTGTTCATAAATTCATGCATTCAGGCATTCAACACTAAATTTTTCCTTCAGCACAGTCTACTCTGCTCCTTTAGTTCCATTTATGCTTCTGATATTTATTATAACTTTTTTTTATAGTAAAATATTAAAAATGTTTCTTCTCGCATTTCAATTGTATAAATGGATACGATATAAATCTTAATAGAATGTAATTTTTAATAATTTTTGTGCAGTTTGAAGATAATCTTTTCCATTCTTTCGGAAAACTACTTCTAATTCATTTCAAAACATTTTACTCACAAAGAACTCACAATATGGTCTTTTATTAAGTGGCTAGTGTTTTAAAAATAAATTAAATAAAACAGCCGGGGAAGGGCACACCCCTTGTGCTGTCAAGCCCAATAATTAAGGATCGCATTATGAAGGAAATTATTTTAAATTCGAATCAAATCTAAAGAAATTGTTTTATTTGCTTTTTATTTCATTCGTATATGCAAACGTGGTTTGCTTTTTGCTTCCACAAAATATGCAGAAGTACTTTTTTCCTGTATACTTTTATAAATTTATATTATTTTGTAATACGAAGTTGCATTGAAGTTTGAGAAATTCCACAGCGAGGCTCCTGAATACGTAGCAAACATATAGATATTCTTTAGCTTTCTTTAGTTTCTTTTACTTGGTTTCTTCTTTAATGGTGTTAAACAGTTTCTGAAACATTTTTTTTGTGCACCAAGAACTTTAGTAACATTTTTTTTACAAGAAAAATAAAATGAATATTATGAACAGAGGCATTAAAAACAGTTTTTCTAAAAAAATATATATTTTTACAATAAAATTTGATACAAAAAATATTTGTAGAGATGCATGCCTTCAAGTATAAGCGGCGTCTTCGTGTGCAATATTTTCCCCCAAAGTATTCATTTTCTCTCTGGGTCGCTATAGTTCCACACATCCTTTATGTATTTCATAGTGCGTCATTGTATGTGTGCTAACAATGTCAAGTTGGCATACAGAACTACAGAAATTATTTCTATTTACTTTAAAAATATTTCCTCCTCGCAGCTGTAAATGGTGTGTGTGTGTGTTTTTTGCTGGGAATATTGTAGAAGTATATGAGAACTGTAAGTTCTGTGTTCACTGTTGTGGGTTATGCAACTGTTAATGTCGTGCTTGAAATGGTAACACTTTTTATACACGTTGGCTTTTTCAAAATTCAAACAATATTTAAAAAAAAGATCTCGTTCTTAAATACTGAAGAAAATATCCTTAAATCCATGTCAAGTGGTGGTACAAACGCAAGGCATTCTTTCTATATGAAATCATTTTTATACCCTCCAAACAAGAATTGGAGGGTATATCCGGCCGTCCGTCTGTGGAAATCACGATTCAGTCCAAACGAAAAGAGCCAAACTCTTGAAATTTGGTACAAATTTTATTTGAATGGTAGCACAGGGCAAGTACTCCGATATTTTTAAGCCGCCTTGACTTTTTTAATTCACTCTTAAAGAACCAATTTCTATTTAACAGAATCGGAATTAAATTGTAAAGGGGTAAGACAATGAAGTCGAAGACATCAGGTAGTAAACATTTTTTGATTAATAAGTCCTACAAAAATCCCTGTGTATTTTACGGCATAAATAAAAGGCGAATGTTTTATTCAAATTGATGCTATTGAACATAAGGACCAAATTATGACAACTAGTCCTCCCTAAAATTTATATTATTCGAATTCCAAAATTATTTCAAAAACTCGTATAAGAGTTTTTGTGCGACAATTTCTAGTCGCCCACAAGTCTCCGTTTTAGAAAAATTCATTCTTTAGAGAAATTCCATATGTGAAATTTCACTAAAATCCAAATTTCTCCATTAAAAATCCAACTGTTAAGGGTTATGGCCATTGGACGTGATAGAGCACCACAAGAGCTACAAAATAAAATAATTTCTAGTCGCCCACGTGTTACCGCTTTCCTACAATCCTGTCTTATCCTGTCTAGACTTTGACAGTTTTTGTGTACGAAAAATCAAAGCTTATCGGCAAAGCTATACCAAAGTATTAATATATTTTGAAAGCTATGGACCTGGTTGTTTGTTCCGTTAATTTTTTTTCAAGGTTGGTTCAGAAATGTGGCCAGTATTCCATTTGGAACACAAACAAACACTCGGATTTTTCATGCTTAACAGCTCTATGTTAAAATGTTAACAGAGCTCTGTTGACGTACTTGGTTTGTGTCTAGGGTTATATATTTCGGAATTTAACTCCACACGGATAATTTAAAATGGCAAATGGATAACAAATAAACAAATCATAGACAAGTAGATTGGAAAATACATACGTTCATCAAACGAAATTATAGTTCATTTCCATCACTTGAATTAACTTTCTAATGAAATTGACTAGAACAATTTAAAAATTAAAAGTAGAGAGATATTGACCTCGTTTAAAATCACTAATAAAAAAGTGTTTCCCTCATGTAAAAATTAATTTTTATGTAATTTTTCTTTGCATTTGTTTGCGTCCCTGCTCTTAATCCGTGCGGCAGGTTCCAACAAATTTCTCCAAGTGCAGTGCTTAATATTTAAACTTGCCGGTGAGATGCAGAGAACTCTTGTAAATGTTTTCTTTTCTCATTTGTTTCTTTTTGTTATCAATTTATTATTTATTGATTTCTTTGGTACGTGTGATAGACATCCAGTCAGATATAAAAGTCAGTTATGAAAAGGTCATAAATTCCTTATTTTATTTATTAGTAAATGTCTAAATGTACACGAATTTCTGGCTGGTTTGTCCATAATAAATAAGCTAGAAAGAAATGTACTTCGTGTTGCTTGTGGATTATATACTCGGATATTTATGTGTGTGTGTGTGTGTATGTATGTGTGTAAATATATACTGCGAGCATTGGCTTTTCATTGAAATAATAAATTATTAAATGAGAGGTGGTTTGTTTGGACATTTTTGTTTTAAATAAAACACAACAAATTCCATTGCAATCCAAAATTTTGGCGCTATTAGTTCCCATATTTTATGGCATTTAATTTTTAAAAATAATTTGTGGCAGACAGACTCAGCGACTGCGCCTTATGAACGCTATCCTGCCGGATGGAAATTTTATTAAAATTTGTATTAAACTTTTTATTAAAAATTCAACTGTTGACTGTTTTGACTATTTGACGTCAAGTAAGAGCACAACCTGCTTGCATAATTTTTATTCACTCAGAAATTCATCCTTTAGGAAAGTTCCAAAGATGAAAATTCACTACAAACTTAAATTTATTTAATAAAAATTCATCTGAACAAGATTCTGATTATTGTAATGGAGGAGCACGAGGTCTAGTCGCCCATGTTTTCCTATTTTCTTGGGAAGCTGCTCATACCAAATTAAAGTTATACCCGAAAACTGAAAATGAAGAAGGCGAAATTCCCATAGGAAATTTTGATATGTGATATGAACAAACAAGACTTGGATTTACTTCTAACCGTTCGAGCTAGAAAATTTGATGAGAAGTTAGTGAGCCCTTCAAAAACAGTGTTGTTATGTCTTGCCGGCTTTACGTGCTGCTAATAGATGATTAAATAACTTCTACTTTAGTTGAGACATTCGATATCACCACATCAATAGCGTACATCACACTACGCTAATCTTCAACGCCATTTAATGGCCATAAGTGTCCATAATATAAGCCGTCGTAAACAGCTTTTAAACATTCCACGCTATGAATGCTAGACGAGACTAAAGTTTTCATTTCGCTGCTGACGTGTTCATTGATACACATGTCTGCATATTTAAATTTAAATGAATGCATGCCTTTTGGTGTGTATGTGCATGCATGTGCATGAGCACAGGGCTGGGGAGAACATATTTGCTTTGGTGTAATTAAAGCATCATTTATAAAACGAATTTTCGAACGTACAAAATAATAATTATAGAATTTTCGCGTAATGTATTAAACCTTTTTTTTCAATAAAACAGGCATCACTCATTCCGGACAGCCGATTTTTAAACGCTTTTTGAAAAGCTGTCTCTCTTCGGGCATCGATATTGCTACTCCTGCTGGTTACATTTAAATTTCTTGAGTTGTACTCAATCAAATATTTAAAAAAAAAACAACCAAATGATTTAAAAAAAAATCTCAAATAAGAATTTGACTAGACAAATTATTTGTCAAATAGCACTAGTGACTTGGAGTTACCTGCTTAAAAATAAATCTGCCATAAAAAGTCCCACTGAAATATCCTTCTCGCTCTTGGCGGTCGCAAGCAAACAGTTTTCCTTGTTGCAATTGTATATGATGGTTACGATGGTTAGTGTTTTAGAAAACTCTTTCTTGAAGCCGCAGTTTGTTTAAACGTAAATTACAAAAATATTATTCAAGTGCCAAAAAGAAAACAAATTCTTGTGCGGCAATTCAAAAGTCAAATGCTTAACACGTATTTGCATCATATTGCAAGTTCATACTTTCCAGCTCTGGGTACACTCGTACGGATGTATTCGTCTGCTGCACTTGCCAGACATTAAGGGGACATTACTAAGGCTTCAAGCGGCTTAAATGCGGTTAAAACAGAATACTTAAACATGTCTAAAATGATCGCATACTTATAAGCACACCAATGAACAAATAACAAAATAACACTAACCAGCAAACGGGTACGAATCGGCCAGCAGAGACAGCCACGCCATTTATTTAATTTTTTAATTACCTCAAGAAAATTATTTCCTTTTCATAAAAACATTGAGATGTTTGAAATTGAGCTTTAAAGTAGAAGACAATTTCTTTTTTAGAAAATAAAGAATAATGAACAAAATAGACAAGAAGTAAATGAATAGTTTATTTACTGTTGCCATGTTGTCAATGTTTTACTCATTTTGCTTTCTGGCGGGGATGCAAGTTCGTCTATAGTTTCCAATAACATTTTAGTTTAATACTTCAAGTGGAAACAAAACTGAATGGTACTGCAAGGGATGACAAATTTATTGGTAATATTTTGGTTAAAACGTTTGAAATTTTAAACTCCTTGAATATTCATCGGAGTCTGTTTCTATCAGTAGAGGCTTATTCTGAAATTAATTAGTTCGTTTAATTTCTATTATTAGTGGCAAATGATCATCATTGATGACACCTTCTTTAAACGTTGCTGGTCACCCACTACCCGCAAACAGTCGAGCAGAGTCTAGGTAACTGACCACTACACTCGTCGGTGCCATCCTATGGATTCCCTATACAAGTACGGATTTTTGGCACATCAATCTCTAATAACTCTGAGATATCTGCCAGTATGTGGCTGCCTAAGAATTTGTGCCTTGAAAGATGTAAAGCTGGAAGACACCCTACCTTCAGAACTATAGCCACAACTACAGCAGAAGTCATTAGAGACAGGCCTATCCTACGAATATATCTGCAGTTTGTCCAGTGTCCTGTGACGACTGCGATGAGTCTGCTACGGATTGCTAAGAGTAGTTCGGAGTTTGTAAAGTGAGCACCAAGTTGAAAGAACACTCTTTTCAAAATAAACAGGATGGGAAACAGTTTTATGTCGGCGACAAAAATTTATTGCTAAAGTCTGCTGTTTTATTATTTTGACTAATTTTTAGAACAATTTTTGACTGCTCTGCTCTCTTCATAATAAGATCATGACCTTTTTGAGGAGAGTTACAACCAGAAGTAGTGTTTGTATGCACTCGTGTGGCAGCCGAAATTTGTAAAGAACAGATTAATAAAATATGCCACACTTTCAATACAAACAATATTTAGTATTTATTGTTTTTATTGATATTCGATTACAATGCCCGTAAATATTTTTCATTAAAGCCACAGCAGTACGTGCTGCAACATTTATTTGTCTAAGTGTTCACACTTCAAAAGTTATAGACTTGTGAATGCGATAGATTCCACAGTTGTATTGAAGAGCATAAAGCATTCATTGACCCCGTCGTATAAAACGTTCCAAAATTATTCAGTAAATTTGTTGCAACTTAAAATATACTGCAGTCATACATCAGGCGCACACACATGCAAACAGTCTACAGTCTACCCCCACACAAACGCACAGACGCAGCAGTGAACATGTTTTTCATAGAAAGTCTAGAGGTTTATGCAGTTGCTGGAATTAAAATGAAAATGAATTCTTGTTGCTTCGTATTGGTGGAAAAGCGTATTGACGGAATGCCTAGTAGTTCGGATTTTGTGGTGCAATTCAGATGCCTTCATCTGGCTGAATATGAAAACATGAAACTTCCGAACGCCTAGGCAACGCAGTTTCAATAATCATATTCTGTAATACGTATGCAGTAACTTGGTCTCGTGGAAGCTGGATTACAAGTGCAATTCTGTACTAAAGAGCACGTGTGCATGTGAATATTTTGTATGAAAGTGTGGATTTATTGGAGGCTGCATTTATTAAAAATACAAAGAAGTTAATATCAAACGATTTACTGGCTGTTCCACAATGTCGCCAGTTATCGTTCCTTCGCGCGAAAACATATTAGAGCTTGATATAAAAAGAAACGTGAAGTTGTTTTTGTTTTAAATATCATTTGCCTACTCAGTCAGCTCGAATGGAAAGTGCAGCTGCAAAAGCTTGCAAAATATTCGATTGGCTATTCATTTGACACGGTAGTTGACATGTTGTTCGGTCGTCCTTGAAATCTTTTTTTTATTAAACTAAACAAGAAGTTGTTTAAAGCTTTGAAAGAATTTTCTTTTCTGTATACTTTAATATTTTCTTGCTTCGAAATATGCGTTTAATTCTCACACTGCGACACTCGTATTTCCAACATGAATAATTTGTGTGTGTGTGTTGTAAGCGTAACTAAATGGAAATTACCGCGTTGGAATGAACCAGCAAGAAGAAGTAAATGTTAAAGACCCTCCAGGCCGATTCATTAATGATGAGGCCACGTCTATTAACTAGATTGTGTAGAACATCAGCATAAAGAGCGAAAGCACCACCGTAATACTCGGCTAAATAGCTTTTTTCATTTGCGTGGATATGAAATGCTAAAGTCGTATTGAAGTATTTGCATGTACGATATTCTCTAAAGGCCTGGTGATAAAATCAGGATAATATCCTGAATTTGTTTGTTAAGGCATTGTGCGTTTGTTGTCGCTGTTAAAAATGTAACAGTTGGTGGTGAGAACAGTTTATTGTTGCGCCCCAGGCTACACGACCTCCTCCTTTCATTTCCACGAGAAGCCATAATGTCCGTTTTCCGTTCTCCATAATATAATTATTATTTGCGTTGCTGTACCTGCAGTTATTTAAAGTGTATATAATTTAGTGTTGCTAGAGAAATTGTGGGTGAATGTGATACAACGCTCTAGTTGTTTTTCGAATCTTTTTTTTTTTTTAGGAGTTGGACCAGCACTCAGGGATGACCCCTGAGTGCTGGGGTGACTATGCCTTCATCATTGAAACAGGCTGGCAACAACTACACAACCACGTACTAATGCTGTTCAGAAGAATTCAACACAATATTTCATGACTCAGCGCGGGCTCGAACTCAGGACCCTCCGCTTCATAGTTTCGTGTTCTACTCCGTCAGCCAACAGCACCCACGAAGTTTGGCATATTATTAATAAATCCTTTGTAATTAATTTCAATACCTTTTTGGGTTTCTGAGTCGACGACAGAATCTCAGTATCTAATTTTTGCACATCTGCATAAATTCTGCGACCTCATGTGAATACTGAAAGCCAAAGAAGTACAGCGCAGCGACTTTTCGTTTGTGAAATTTTGAATGTTGGTAAAATCTGTACATCAGGGTATTGATTAGATGGACAATGACGGACGTTATACGCCAACACTGCCTGTGTTTTATCCAAAAAATTGCTGCCTAATGTAGTAACGCATTAGCTACGAAGCTAAGGTCGAGGGCTCGATTCCGCCTATGTGTATTACCACGGGATCCAATTTTCTGGTTGTGTTAACTGTTGGGAGCCTGTTGCAATGGTGAAAGTATAACCTTGGTCGCTGAATATATCCCTCAGCGGTTGAAACTATCGTGTACTGAAGAACAGAACACAGCACCGCCGAAGTAAGAATTAAAAAGGCTACAACAAATTCTCTATCTCTCCTCCTCCTCCATCTGTTCCCTCAACACCATCTCCTCCTTGCGTAGTTCAGGAGCAGTGTAATGCATGAGTAGGGATCACAGGTCCATGTAAATAAGGAGGGAAAATATTACGAAGTAGGCATATTTTCTAAAAATGTATAAAATATTCTTCTAAAGAAATTTTTAAAATTTTGTGTTGCATTATTTGAAATTTTTGTTAAATATTTGACTGCCACACAAAGTCCTGCACACATACGCGCACATACATTTGAATATATGGAGGATGTCAACAGGAAAAATAAAGGAGGTTTAAAAATTACATGCATAAGCGGGCATCCGTTCAAACATTCATTTCTTCCGATTAAACTGCATGACTTACTGTGTGCACATAATCATACAACGACAAGTGAAAATTTAGAGGAAGACCAAATCCTGGCCAATAACAACGAGCAGTTTGTTTCAGGAAACAAAAATCTATAACTCTAGAGTTCGGTACATGTACGCACTACGTGGCAACAAATACAACCAAACGGGCTAGTGGTGGCAGCAAATAGTAGTCGGAGTTGTGCCACAAATTTAATGTAATACCAGCAGATCTGCCGCACACTTCCTTTATAAGAGTTGCACGTTGTACAAATCCGTTTATTGTTGCAAATTTATGTTTAGAAAATATTCCAAACATTTTTATTTACGTTAAAGTTAAGAGCATAAAACTTTTAACTTCTGAGTCGAGAAATGGATAAATTTTTATGGCGGTGAAAAATATTAAGAAAATAAAATTGGAAAACTATCGAATAAGACTCGTCTTCATACGAGTATTTGCAGTATTTAAAAGTACCTCGATGCGAAATTTCTTGCGAGTGTTACATGCAAGACGAAAACAAGTTGCATTATTTTTATTATTGTAAATTTTATTTCTTTCAATTACCATTTACAAATTAATTAAATGCGGCCTGTGTTTTCGAACAGAATTCTATGGATTTTGAAAAAAGGCATAGAATGAACCAACAAAAGCTGACTGGCAATTGTCCGTTTAAATGTCGGTTTTAATTGTGCTGTTGTTGGCAAATAATATTTGCATTTGAGTTTGGTTTTGGTTTTGCTGGAAGACAATTGCAATAAAAAGTCCAAACTGCCTGCACACTTCCTCATAATATTTCCATTTTTCTTTGTCTGCTTCAAGTTTCTTGTTTTGTTTGTGTTCATATTCTTGTTAATGTTGATGTTGTTGTTTTCTTATTGTTTCTTGCCCTTTTTGTCATGCTGATTTCCGAAGAACAAACTTGATACACATTTTAGTTGCATGTACTCGTACTTCATCATCATCATCGTCATTCCCAGTTTCCTGGCGACTCTTTGTTTGGCTTGACGAGCTTGACTGTCTGAAGTTTAATAAGGAAGCCGGCCATTGTCATATCGTTAGAATACAATTAAGTTTCGTGTATTTGATTATTTTCACCCAAAACTTTTATAGTTTTATTATTATTATTTTTTTTTGGGCAAGTGAGTTAAACTCATTTGTATTCTTTTCAATTGGAAACGAGTGTTTAATTGTTTCTTTACAATTTTCTCTTCAATATGGCATTTGAATAAATTTAGTTTGCCAATTTAAAGTTTGTATTAATTATTCAATTGCTGTAATTTTTTCTTTTTGCCTGCACATTTTGAGTTTCAGCTTTGCTGTTTGGTTAGACTTCAATGCGGATATAATTGGAGCTTATAATTGAATTTAAACGATATTGATTGTTTGGCCAAAGTTTGAACTTAAGAAGATTTTCATTAAAAATCTCTTTAAAAAATATTTAAGCTTTTTCAAAAATGAAATGAACTTTGAACTTTTAACATTTTCGAACAATTATTCCAGCCTTGAAAGAATAAAATTGAAAACACATAAAAAAACCAAAAACCAACTCTGCAGCTCGTGCAGTCGTATTTAAATGCAGTATTCATGTCCATGATGACCTGAATTAATACTAATTGACACTTGGTTGACATTTAATGGAAGGCAAATGTTGAAACCGGCAAAACTTGTGCCACAAAGAAATTCCGAAAAAGCAAACAGGAATAAATGCATTCATGTATTTTTAAACGAACGGCCTGAGAAGTAACAAGCAAACGCAAGTGTTGCAGTAAAACATTTCCTTGCAGTAGTACAAACGAGTGGTTGAAAAAGTACAATAAGCACTTTCATTTCTTTATCATGACTTTAGGACACAACTTTATGTAAAATGACAGCAGTGACATTTACACACACGCACACATGTATGCATATTGGAGTTCAGCTGATGCATGGCCCATTTCGAATTTATCTATTTTATTTTATTTTATTGCACTGACTGACGTATTCTATTGTACATCATTGCTGCATGTCTGCAGACTCTCATCGTATTCCTTGGAGTTTATTAAACTCATGTAAAAGGAAATTTAGTCAAATGATATTATTTCGTATATGAGATTGTAAATGAAGTGGCATCGGCAGCTAATTTGCGACCACACTTCAGAACCCATGCAGAAACCAAAACATTGTTAGATCAAGATGTATTGGAAAAGGGTACTTCCCCCTAAATGGAAAATAGAACTAAATTAAAATTCAAACAATAACGCGCAAGTGCCAGGAAATTGGCGAACAGAAGTGATTGAAATGGAATGACATTTAGCTGTTCCTAAAGTAAAATTCTAAGACCTGTTTTTAGTAGTAAAGCAATTTTTTAAATTTATCTCACGATCGCAGTTGTGATATTCCGTAGCGCAATCTAAATGACCACCAACTCGATTTGCTGAATGCAAATTACTTTGTTCGCATCTCAGTTACTTTTTTGTTTCAGCAAATTTCTCGATTGAAGGCAGTTTTGCTACCTTCACATGTTTCTTCTTCTGCTCCCAAGCAGAAAATAAACTTTTCTCTTGCTTTTCTCTCGGGCATCAGTTTCCATTGAGAAAATATGTTTAAGACTTTAATTTGAATTGAAATAAAGTACACTTTGCTCTAGCGGAACTGGAAACGAATTGATGTGATCCGACCGTTGCACTTCAATGCACTGACGTACGTACGAATAGTTTTGCCAGTGTATGTGTTGATGTGGGGGAAATGCAAAGTTTCATCTTTAAGCAGACAAATAAACTTTCGTTGCTATAATATTTCGAGTGTAAAATTATTGCCATGAGTTCTGAACTGCCACAGTTTGAACTCAGTTGAACGTATTTTCTTCTGCATTCTGCAATTGTGTTTAAACTTTTGCATATTCAATACTGCCGGCCTGGCCTGTCTGCCTTTCAGTTGTCCCAGTTTATTGCTGCCCTCCCTCTCAGGTGCCAAGTGTGACTTGTTTCTTCGTGGTAGTACGCCTGCATTATAATTTTGCAAGAACAAGTTGCTGCCACTGTGAAAAGTTTTTATTGTTGTTCATTGCTTGTGATTCTAGAATCTATATATTCATATTTTGTATGTATTTTATCAGACGACGTGTGCTGCCTTGATGTAGCAGTTTGTCTGTAACAAAAGAAACCACTAATTTTTAAAACTTTTATTTTATTCAATACAACCACATCATTTTTTTCCTTTCAATTCCACCTTCCCATCATCAACGCCATTCGAAAACCACTTGCACGTTTGTTGATGCGAAATATAAATTTAAATACATTAAACTCCTTAGATCTTGTGTTGTAAGCAGCCATGCACACGCTTTTACAGCCGCAAAGAATGAAGACAGACTGGCGCCTAGTTTCTAAAACTGTTTGAAACATTGTGTATCTGCTACATCTTCCACAGCAAGTAAATTGAATTTGATTAAAAAGTTAAGTACACACGAGGTAAGCGTTTCAGCCCACATCCAACTAAACGCATACGATTTAGCCACTGGTGTGAGAAAAATAACTTCTCAGCCTGTGGGAAATCTTGTAGAAATTGCGTAGAATATCCTTCTGCTATGGCGGGTGAAAATGGGGATGGAAAAAAATTTCCTGAGCCGAGCTCATATCACAAAATTCGAAGACAAGTGTCAAACAAAATGGGGCGACACAGAGTCATATCGCAAGATTTTTATATATTTGCAAAAGCATTTCTTGTTCAAATATCGCTACCTATTGTGGCATCATATTGCGTATTGCTGCAGTAGCAGGGCTCAAACTACCAGGGCATTCGATATTGACCGAAATTTCAATACAATTTATATACAAATTTAAATCGATATAGAATGCTGTAATTTCTCCCTCTTTTCATGAAACTATGCCCGCCAATTGAACCTCTCCAACGACAACGTCATGTAAATGTTACCAGTTTCTTTCATATAAAATCCCTGAATTGGAACATGAGGCTGCTTGTTGCTACCTGTCGTTTGGCAGGGATGTTACTGCTGCATTCACGCACCTTTCCGACGAGTGTAACGTTACATGACTGATGTAGTATGTCGAATCCGCTTTAGCGCAACACGCTTTATTGAAAAAAAAATCGGAATACTGAAAGCGATGCAAATCCCCGCACTGATTTTAAACGCAGCTAGTGTTATTCACTTCCCTTCAGCGAAAAACCGCTTTACTGAAATATCGTATTACTGAAAACCAAAAGCAAGCCCACAACTACGTTTTGTATGAAACTTACTTCGCTTTAGTGAAAAAATAACTAAGGCTGAAAAAATTGTGCATGTTTTGCAAAATGTATTTGTCCTTTTCGCTCTTACGTACTTTATTGTATTATTCTATTATATTGTCAATGCAAGTGGCTAGACATTTAATATAAAAAATATTGTTTTACTTATTTTAAGCAGTACGCTTAACTACAAAAAATTTCAGTAATCCGAACTACGTTTTGGAAAAAAATCGGATAACTGAAAAAAAATGGGTTTTGGTTATTTCCAGTAGAGTCGACTGTATAGAATTTTATCACTTGATACACAACAGAGTTGTTGTACAATTTGCTGCTCTGAAAAGTCACACCAGAAAAATAATATTCATTATTGTCAACATATTCAGTTTTTTAGCTTTTCCTCTTTTTTTACAGCCGAAATCTTTTTAAATTGACAATATAAAAATAACGCTGTCTTACATTTTTATTGTTATTGTTGTTTGATTGCTTTTGCAAGAACTCAAAATATTTTCCAAATTATTCAGCTTTAGCTGCTTCGCCTAAAAGTTTTATATGTAACATATTACACAATGGGTGTTTGGTGAAACTTAAATTGCCACAACTTCAGTCTCATGCCCCACTGCAGCACATCTGAGAAGGAATTTTAGGGCAACAGCACTCATGCTTATTTATGTCTTTTAAAAATTCATCAATTACTTGTGTGTGTGTGTGTGCAGGTGTAGATATTTGAATATAAAACTAAATACATGTTCAAGTTTATGAAGCGAAAATGTGCTTCAATAAACTTGATTTCACCACAACTGTGCCGAGTGAATTATTCAAGAGCTAAGATGGATACATTCCCAGCAAAAACTTATTAGGTTAATCTTTCCCCAAGCCGAGCGAGAACAATCTCGTGCTAAAGATACTACTTGCAGCAACAATAGTGCTGCTAAAGTTGAAGATAAATTAAAAGTGAAATATTTTTACTGCAGTAATCGTTTCTCTGCCACAGCTCAGCAGGCAAATGTTTCGAGCAGCCTCACTTGTGTGGCAGCATGTCTAGAGTGAGTGCGTTTGACAAGAAATTATTTAAAAGGCAATTACCAAAGAGTTACTAATTGAAATTGTGGTTTATGTGTACTTTGGCAAAGCCAAATGTTTATTCTATGGCCCAAGAAAAAGAAAAAAACAGAAATCTATATTGCAAACATGGCTTTATTGTATTTTTACCTCTACATTTCAATGAATAGATATTTGAAACGAAAACATGATACTTGGAGCAGAAGTAGAAAATATGTTTATGCTCTAATAAAATTTGATGAGCAAAAAGTGTAAATACGCTTTAAGTTCGTCCTCATGTGGTTCCTCAGATGACTTGCCAGCTTTCTGGCGTTTCAAATTTAATTACCATTAAAATAAAAATGTAGTTTTGCACAACAGACTGGCTATTGTGTGACTAATATTTCAAATGTGCCCAGCAAAACCCGATAAAAACATGTCTTAATCATTAGCAATACATTTAAGCCGTTTGCCGGGTATCATCATGTCATCATGGTAAAATGCTTATCCATAAATACGCACATGCACTCCCACATGCACAAGCATTTGTCAGGATTTTAGTGTAAAACACATACTGGATTTCATTGGTACAGAATGCGCTACAGGGACATTTCTTAACTATTTGTCAATAAAATTAGAAGTATGGATAAAGTTTTTTTAATCCAGTTGTCAATAAAAAAAAAATACTTTCTTTTTATCAATAATTTTTAGCATCCTGCAATCAGAGGAGTAGGAATTTGAAGGAAGTATTAAACGGAAATGGCCAATTATCAACAAAACATGTTGACAAGTTTCTTTCAATTAAGTTCCACGGCAGCACATCTTTTTATTGACAAGATCTTGTGTCTGTTATTGTTATGGCAAACACTGTACGAGTACGGACAGTAGATATTTACGTTACTTATCTTCGCACATTCGTGTAGAATTGATCGTTGACTGGAAACTCTTGTACGAATAGCAGCGTGCATTGCTTGGAGCAATTTACTCAAGTGGGGATCATAACAGATATTTAAGTTGCATGATAAACTCATGTTAGTGGGATTTAAATTGTTGGTTATAAAAATTGTTGTGCCATTGAAAGTGTGGGATACGTTGCTGGAGATTTGCATCAATTTATTTGTGCAAAAATCTTTTACTGCAGCAACTTTTTCCATCGGGTACAAAATGACCTTGATTGTTCCCTATCGAGAGCTTTAATATGAAACAACTTCGATTTATCTCAGCCATATATGACGTTTTGTACTTTTGTGTTGCCAGTTCATTTTTTAAGTGGCCGTTGCTTGAGATTTTTTTTCATTTCAGTTCACATTCATTTGGTTCACATACACATTTTCTAACCAAATAATTGTGTGAAGCAGCGTAGGGTGTAAAAAAATTCGTTATATCCCATGGAAGTAAACAGACTGTATTTATGAATAACAGCAGCCACGCCAACAACATTTAAATAATGATTAACTCTTGGTATTTTTGAGAATAAACATGTAATTTGTATGATCCACTCATGTTTTCGAAGACGCCTCCTAAAAAAAGCCAAACAAAAACTTAATTACACGTACAAACTACAATAACGATGGAAGAGAGACTTTAAGCAGAACCTTCCGCTTGTATTTCGTTTTCATCGACAGTCTTGTTGAAGTAGACTTCCTTTAGAATGCTAACCAGCAGTGAAATACTGGCATCTTTTAAAGAAACTACAAAAAGAACAAATACAAACCAATAAAATGATTAGGAACTGGAATTGCAAAATATGTAAATACACACTCTGTATGGAGGGTGGCGAAGTGCTGATTTTCTTAACAGTGGAACGACGTTTTTTAACTGCAGCGAATAAAAATAAAGAGGAATTGAGTTTTGGCTTTATCACTCGCAAGTTAAAAGGCCATCAAATGTTGCTTTTAAGTGCTTCTTGTCGTTAAAAGATTTTAAATATTTCTTCCAAAAGGTTAATTTTATTTTATACAGAAAATCAATCTCAGGTAATGAACTAAGAAATTCCACTGAAACGTCATCACAAATTATTAGTCTATTCTTTGTCAAACTCAAATTCAACAGGTATCAAGGGTTAAAAGTTCTTTTTTGAAATCTCCCGTATTAAACCCGTCCTCTCATTTAATTAGCAAGATAATTTTCATCACACTTTTTGTTGGCCGTCATTTTTGAATGTACGTTCTGTTCTTGATGCCTGTTAAGTTGCGGTTTGTCCATCATTGTGTTCTCAATGTCCTCCTGTACACAACATACACACACTTCTGGTCTCCAGAGGTTGAAGAGAAGAGTAGCATCGAGCACACACTCGTATGAATGCGTATTCATTTGCAAGCATTTTAAAGCAGCTGTCTTCACGTTCACAGCAACTCAAATGCAGGACACATACACATTTGCGATGCGATGCGTTTTGCAACAACATGTTGAATTTATTAAAAGTAATGCGTTTATTAAAGAAGACACTCACTTTCACACCTTTACACTTGCCGTAATATGACTTTAACGCATGCATTAACCCTTGGTGGTCCCATATCATAAAATTGTTCTCTGCATTATTTTTATTTGGATTAGTTATTGCAAAAGGGAGATGGATACAGGAGATAAAATATTCTCATTGAATATAATTTCAACAGTTAGCCATAACGTTCGTAAACTTCTTTAAGCGAAACACCACTTTTATATAAAATATTTCTTGTAATTTTCAAACTAGAAACACTTTCCAAAGTGATGATGGTATTAATAATGGGACTTCACGTACGGTATTAAATAAAAAATCTCTTTGTAAATCTATCACTGCAGGCAAAGGATAATTATAATTAGCCAATCTAGGAGTGTATTTGTATCATTAACAATTTCAAATGGCACGCAATTTGAAATAATAGTCTAATGAAAATATAAAAATGTTGCAACATTTTGTGTCACTTAGATGCGCCACGACTGGTTAATGCTTCCTCTAAGTTTTTCTGTTGCTTGCAATTTGGGAAGAACATGATGCCCACATTTTCGACACTCAATTTAAAATCAGGCATGTCTAACTCAAGAACAATTCGGCTGATATTGCACTGAAAATATAGAAAACTTACAACTGCAATAGGGGGGTACGCATTGAAGAAAGAATTATTTTGCTTATATATTTTAATAGGTTGTGTCTTGAATTTTCTAAGAATATTAAGAAACAAATTTTCGTTATTACAATTTATTTCATTTTTGTTGAGATTATTTCGAGTTGAATCAGTTGACAGGCTTTGGGATAAAAAGTTTGGCCGCAGAAAAAAGAAAGGATTATCTTACGTTTTGCTTGATGGGTACCTATTGAACAATTCTAGAAGTCACATAGAATTTGCGTGTCTGTTTTTCATCATGAACAACGGAATTTTAAGAAAAAAATTGAATTTTAAGAAGAATGATATTGATGTTTGTTTTTAAAAGCTTTATGTGGGAAGTAGTGGCGGGTGTACGTTTTCGATCTATGATAGTATTTTCCCAAAATGCTAAGAATGCTCTTAATCTATTACACAAATTGATTGTATGAATTGTTATGCGTATGTGTTTGTACCTGAAAAATGGTTAATAACAACACGAATTGCGACTCTATATTTGCAAAAAAGAAATTTCAATATTTCGTTTGCTTTTACTGTAAAGGGATATGAATGCTTTTGCCATATTGAATAGAGGAAAATAAAAATTCGTCAGCCAATCAGAATAACAGGTTTTCAGCGCCAAATATTCATTAGATCAACACACATTCAAGGTTTAGAATTTATTTGCTACGAAATCCAAATTGATTCTCTTTTATTCGAGTTGGAAGTCTTGTGCTGAAGTAGTGATTTACATTGAAATAAATATATGGGAAAATTTTCCCTCTCACAGTCATCAGCGGCAAGTAATATTTCAAGCCAATTCACTTCCTGAAGACATCCGAGTAATAATATTATTAATGCAGCTTCATAATTAAATAAAATAAATTACGTATAAACTGAATTTAAAAATAAGCACTTTGTTACCAAAATTAGTTGGACACATTTCATTGCTTTCCTCGTCAATTATTCAATGCCGCAACTTGCACAAACACAAATCATGCTCCAAATGGCATTTCATAAATTGCTAATCCTTATAAAGCGGCAACCAAAATATGAAACGATTATTTAAATATTAATGAAGATGAGTTGGGTTGGAGAAGGCAGGCTGTCACCAGGTGGGTACACGGAAAGAAGTGGTTTAATTTCAAAAAATTGTCTGTTTGTGATTTTAAATTGGCAGGCATCCTGGCACCTAAACATATTTGAAATTTTGTCTGTATGCGTTTGGCTCTGACCCGTTTTTTACCCATAACGATGTTTGAAATGTCTCATCTAAATAACGCGGTTTTTGTTTTTTATGAACTTAAACTTGTGTCAACTGAAAGTTAATGTGGCAGGGAGCTGAAAGGAATCACAAAATGATTATGGGATCAGTTGGTGAACAGAGGCATTGTTGTAATAAAATACTGTAGAAACAGCTGCAACACGTGAGAATAGATTTTATGACTGATTCACTTAGAGAATTATGAAGTTTCAAAGTCGTTTACACGATAAATTCTTTTTAGAAACATTTTATTTTGTATTCTGCAATAGGCCAAGTGTCAGAAATGTGATTATATTTTCCTCCTTATTTGTATTTAATACAACGTGTTCACAACTTGTGCGTAAATATTGTTTTTATATGTTGACATTTGGTTTAATGCGGACATTTTTTCTCTGCATTCAGATGATCTCCAAAGTCTGTGGCAGTTTTTATTAGGTGGCTTCCTCTGACTTTGTATTAATTATTGAAATGTGGCGTTGTGTATTCAAAAGTTGGCGCTGTGGTAAAATATTTATATCCCAAGTAAATAGTCTGGGGGATGTTAAGGCATGTTAGAGCATGAACACCATGGCCAGTTAACAAGTCCGTTGTGTGAAATATATTACTTTGTTTAATGGAACAGTGCTTTCACCGGTTGCATAAAATACTGTACTCGTACAGTTACTAAAACTGTTGATGCTCTAAACAACTTTTAAATGGAGAATGATGATTTAATTCTCTTCGTGGCCTCCAATTTTCCCTGCCAGTGCCTTTTCTTGTTGGGCTCTTACATCATCATATGCCGGATATAAAATATACTTCTATTTATGGTGTCCTTGCATCCTTCCTACTAAAAAATCATAAAGTTGCTCTTGCATATCACAATCGTTATTGGTTTTGTTATATTTCATATGCAAAGAATGGGACTCGTTGCATTCCTGGCACAGCACGTGGCAAAGTTTGTTGTTTGACTTGTTAAGCAAATCGTTCTTGGAAAATAAAATACTGCTCGTACACTTTCGAAGGTGTTGTACAGTTTGTAAGTATGAATTGAAATGAAAATGAATACTTTTATTGAAATAAATATTATGGGTAATTTTATTAATATTTTGTAAAATTCGGGGGTATTTTCGGAGGATTTCGTCCCTTCGGTATCTCTCAGGCTACCCGATACCTCGACAGTTTTCCAAGCAGAGATTTATGCCATTATCGAGGGAGCATTAAGGATTGATGGGGTCAATTTAGAGGCAAGAACTATTGACATTTGTGTGGATAGTCTGGCAGCAATCAGAACCTTGGACTCGGAAGTAATAAAGTCGAGATGTGTACTGGCATGCATTCAATCTCTGGGCAGACTTAAAGGACATGACGTCAAAAGAGTTTGGGTTCCAGGGCATGAAGGCATTCAGGGAAATGAAATGGCGAACGAATGCGCCAGGGCGGGTTTGGCCTTGGATGAAGCAGCATCGCTTAAGGATATTGACATTCCCTCAGTTGAGCTGCTGAACAAATTTCAGGAGTGGGCAAGGAGGAAGGTGACAAGCAGGTGGTCAAGTATTACCCAGGACTAGACAACTTCTGATTTTTGGGAAAAAGCCGTTGGCACTCGTGGTAGGGGTCTTGACGGGGCACTGTGCAATTGCGCACATGTCAGAGCGTTTGGGCTTTCCCCATGATGGCCGCTGCAGTTGCTGTTTCGATGAAGAAAAAGAGGAGTAAGCACAGCATTTCCTTTGTGACTGTCCGGCCCTGCAGGAGCGTAGGCTTAGACATCTAGGCTCTCGTTTCCTGCGACATCTGGACTGCCTCAGCGATGCACCGCTGGCTGCCCTGGCAGGCTTTGTCAGAAGTTCTGGGTGGTTCTCAGGAACCACCACTTCGTCTTGAAAGGCGTGTGTAGGGTATAGTCCTCTGGCCATCACAATGGGCCTTTTTATGGCCTCCGAGTGTTTTTCTCGTTTACTGCGGGCGACCCTTTTAGCCTAACCTAACCTAACCTTACCTTGTAAAATTGCAAGGAGTCTATTTTGATATTATAAAGTCATTTTAATTTTTATTCTAATTTAATTGGTGGACATTTTAAAATTATTTTATTTATTGTGGGAGGAGCATGAGTCTTATTTACTCTGGGAGCTAAGAGGTTGTGGAATTTTTTAAAAATATCCTGATAATTTGTTGTGAGAGCCAAGACTTATATAGACATGACCTGAGGCATACAAACTACGGTTTCTGTTTTAAATCATACATATTTATATACTTTATACTTTTCATACAACTTTACCACTCGATATAAACTTTGATTTAATGTTTTGTTTTTAATTTCTTAAAAGTAATAATAATCGTATTTGACTTCCTTTATAATCATTCTTTCACCATCCACATCATCCATTAAGATATTTATTTTACTTAAACTGTCTGCAGGTCCTGTTTATGGAACTGAACTCGATTCGATGGATATTCTAATAAAATCAAGATTATTATATTGAATACTCAAGGTCCGACTGTCTTTCAAGAATTTTTCAACTTAATAATTTAATATGCAATCGTATGTGTGTGCCCAGCAAAAATATATTATTTCTTATTATATGCTTTATTTCTGGCTGGTGGCCACCAAACTCAATTTCAATTGTTCCATTCACAGGCCTTGTTGTATCGTTTTAAGTTGTATTTCGGAAAAACAGTCTCACACAAAATCTCTGAAAATAAACATATTTTACCAATAAGCTGATTTTGCTGTTCGAGGAAATTTGTTTCAAATTGTCCCATTAAATACAACTCGAAACGATACCACAAAACTTGTGAATGGTTCTTTTCGTCGGTTACTTTTGTTGTATGATTTCTGACGTTGACATCAGAAATGACCATGAATTGTTCATCCAGCCAAAAAGGATCACAATGAAAAAAAAAGAAAAACAAAACAAGCAAAAACTCAAACAAGTAATCAAGAAGCCATACAATGAATGGCATATCCAGTTAAAATATACTCGCATACATACACAAGAACACAAATACATGCTTACAGTCATGCTTATTGGTATAATAAAATGGCAAAGCAAATATTCCTCAGCTATTCATTATTTTCCATGCACTTGCCGTCCGTAACCGCTGCACGTACATAAATACATATTCGCATATATTCGTATGTGTGTGTGTGTGGACCTGTTTATGTAATAACTTGATTGCGTATTAATTTCATTAAATTCCTAAACAGCTTTAACCCTGGAACGTCATCCTTATTTTACATACACTAACGTCATCCTTCGTCATTTTGACTACGGCATACTTCAAGAGACTATAAAAACATTCGTGAGCATAAATGGATACCAAAATAATTTTCTTATGTATTAATAGACACTTTTTAATGAATATTTAAGGAAATTCATTTATTTATTTTTTAACATTTAATAAAAACTTAACTTTTCATAGCATTCCTTCAATTGGCATAGATTTTGAAACAAGTAATAACAAAACATAAAAAAAAGTAACATAAGACAATTTTTTTAATTCAGTCTTTAATTTTCTTAAAGTATAAGTATTAAACTAAAAAAAAACATTAGATTTGAGATTATATACTTTATATAAAGCACTAGTCACAAACTTCAATTTTGTGCTCGCCACACAGCCTATTTTGGCACTTTGCACAAACAACATTTGTCATTCTTCTTTTTGAAGAAGGGCAAACTGCACATATCTTTATTTTTCCAGTTTGATTTTGTGTAGAAGTTTTCTCGGAATCTGTGGAGTTATTTATTTGCAGCTGATTTTGTATACCTTTTCTGAGATTAGACGTTATTGTCGGCATTTCAAGCCTGTCTGCCATGTGATTTTTTACGAGTCCTGAAAACAGGTTTTTTATAAAACTGATGCGAGTTAGAGGCTTTTTATCATCTTGAAGCATATTGTGCGCATAAATTATATATGAGTTAATAAATGATATGTTTAAAATTCCGAAAGATTGACATAACGGCCAACTGCTTGTTTTCCTTGAACAGCTCATAACACTGCAAATATGGTCGAATGCATTAACTCCTCCTTTCGTACTATTGTACAATTTCACCATACTGGGTTTATTTGTTTTGAGATTTATAGTACCCTGTTCATTACAAGCCATGCTTAGCTTGGGCTTACAAGACAACAGGGTTAAATTATGGTCGTTTGATGTGGTGGTATTTCCAACGGATTCTTCTTGATCAACTTCAATGTCAGAACCTATTTCACTGAGATCGCTTTCAAAATCATCGTTGTCGTCAGCCCTGGAGAGAAACTGGTCAATTTGTTCATCAATGAGAGATCGCTGATTTGCCATTTCAGAAAAAACAAACAAAATTTTTCATAAAAATAATACACGGAAGAAACCTGAAAGTTACACAAAAGTCATCCTTCGTCATTTTGACTACGAAAAAAAATTAAAAGCAAAAAAACAAACACTTACAATGTGCGCAGGTCGCTGAAATTTTACACTCAACAACAGCTTGCGAGCGACTAACGCTATACAAAATCTGAGAACAAAACAAATATAACAAACTGGTTTTAATTTAAAAATAAAATCTTCCGTAGTCATATTGACGAAGGATGACGTTCTAGGGTTAATACTAAACCTTACATCCCTAGAGAATTAAAAAAAATTCCCTGGTTAATTTAGCTTTTTTTTGAATAAAATTATTTTATATAAAAATTTATGGCAGCTGAATATGAAGAACGTTTCATATGCTGCTATAGTTTGTTTCTTTTCCCTTACAATTATTTTCCGCATTTTTTCTCGTTAAAGGCAATTCTCATTTGATTAAGTATTGGCTCCTTTCCTTTTATTATAAAAATTTTTAAATATAATCAATGCTATCGCCCAAAGATTTTAAGTAGAAATCAATTTGTATGTTTTATTTGTGCAATAGAAAAGCGACTAGAGTCTGCTTGCCTTTCTTAAATATTGTTTGCTGTTTCACAGAATTGCTTCGATAATATGATTGAAGAGATTTCCTTAAAGAACTGCCTACACTGAACAGACAACAGATTTTCCTAAAACTGCACACTCTTGTTTTATTATTTTATTTCGGTCGAAATATAGTTTTCCTCTTAATTTTTAATATCGATTACTTGTATGCCCTTTACACAGATTTAGTCATAATATATTTTAATTAGCTCTAATTGTTAACATTGTGGGATATATTTTTAAAAAAATTCAGGCGAATTTAACGTGTAATTTCATAGCAATTGTAATAGAAGAATATGATATTAAAATACAGATGAACTTTAAATTGTAAAAATATATATATATATATTTTTATAGCGAATTTAAATTTTACATGCACACGATTAAAATGAATAAATTACACCGTCACGATTCAGGCATTGCAGCCCATAACATTTTCTGTTGTAATATTCATAGTTTCTACATATAGAAAATAATGTGTGTAATAATTGTGCACATGTATGTGTGCATTTGTATGTGTGCTCAATGTAATTTTCATGTAGATTTTGTCAGCCTCTCACATTTTGTTATCGAAATCATCGAAACAAAAAACTATTTGCAAAATTATCCAAAAAATTCAAATCAACGTTGAAACAATACACTCGCATAACAACATAATGAAAGTATACGACAAATACAGTACACGACAAAAAATGATTTACAGTGGCCCAAATCTGATGGTGGATTTAAAGAGACAATTTCAACTAAAATCTCTCCATTCGTTTTTTTTTCTTATCTGCTTTAATTATTGTGATTCTTTTCACCATCCATCATCGCGCTACGAATACCATCCCCTAATTTCTATAGTTCCTACACAAGGCAGTGAGTGCATAGACAAAGACCATTAATAAAATTGTAAAACGTTCACATGTACTTAAGTAAAATATTGAAACCTTTCTTGGTTTGACTTAGGTAGGGTGGAGCAAAAAAAATTCAGAAAAATGGGACATGAAGAAAAATAATCAAACGGTAACACGGGTATTATAACAATAACATGTTAACATCAGTTTGATACAGTTCTCGTATCCTTTTTCACAATAAAATTTGTGTAAATAGGAACTGTTATCACATTCAACTAAGCCACCTAATAAGTGGTGACAAACACAATACACATGAGCACTGATGATGAAAGGGTTGCGTCTTTCGAAAACAGCTGTTCTGCTCTGCTGTGTAAGTTGAATAACAAAAACTGATGTTGACTTGCCTTTGTGCCTTGGAATATTTATCATGTCTTTCTGAGATTTAAATTAAAATTTCGAACAATCAGCCTATAGAATCTTAATTCAATTTAATAAAGACCATGTCCTTTAAACGCTATTTCATATTCACAACTTCTTGCGATACGCTCGTATTGCAAAAACCGTCCTTATCTTGTTAGCCCGTAGTGTCTGTGCACTGAACTTGAATGCAGTAAACACGATTTTAATTTAAAAATTATTTCAAATTATTATTGAATCATTATGCAACGAGTGCTTTAGTACGCTTCAGTAATTCTGTGTGTTATTATATTTATTATTTTTTATATTAAAAATAAACCAGAATGGTGAAATTCGATTAAGTTCAACATGTGTGTCTGGTTTCCAAGTGCACCACCTTCTTGTTTTAATTATGAACGGCAATCAGCGGATGCCCCCTGCTAATGCGATGCAGTGTGCTTGGATCCAGGATAATTTGTTATGCAAGTAGGATAGGGGATCCGCGATCCCCCCATCAACGAACATCACACTCGACATTTATGACAAGAAAATTACGATCTTTTGGTTCTGCAATTTTTATATAAATGAAGCAGCGTAATTGGATTGGATCTTACGAACACTACAATCCACCAGGCCATCTTTTAAAGCAGCCGGAATTGAAGAACCGAACTGTTTCGTTTCTTAGCGCTGTACATCCATATCGTCACTTGCAGAAAACCAATAACTACCTCAGTTTTTCAAATTTCAACTGTTTATACTTCAGATTTGAAAAGGACAATAACAATAAATAACTCTAAACTTGTCTTCAGTTTAATTTTTAAAAATTCCTACTTAGAAATTTACAACGGACTGCATGCGAGTACACAGCGGGAAATAAGTTGTTCTAAAAGTCAATCAAACAGATCGTACAGCTGCTTCTTTTTGTTGTTTCAGCTTAACACTTAATTGAAGTCAGTCGTTGCAACAAGGATTCACGGTAAAATTAAATGCAATCCGTTGTTGTTCCGTTAAGGCGGACGGACTGCACAAAAGTTATTATTTTATCTGACCATTGGTCCGTGAGTAATGACCTCCAATTGTTGTTGGTTTATTCTTGCAAACAAACTACTTTTTGTGCACACAAGCTCGCACACTCAGTTATTTCATCGCCTCTTTATGTGTATTAAAATTGTATCTATGCAATAAAATAAAAGAGATTTTAATGCTGTTGGTGGTCAGTCGGGCCAGCAAGTTTATGAGGCAAAAAATAACAACAATCTGCACTTTCGATGCACATTCTGCGCAACAAATATTCTCACATGAGCCACATACATGAGTTCACTTTTAAATCCACGGCACATGAATAAGCAACATGACTGTCTGCATATGCTTTATTATACTCTGTCTGTCTGTCTGTCTGTATGTATGTTTGTATTGAAAAAGCTCAATATAGTGATGATTCATGCTTTGGAATTGTGTGCAATAGCATTTTTTTTTCTGAGCTTTTGTGTTTTTGTTTTTAGGTCTATTTGATGGAATAATTGAATTAACACGAGCTCAACTTGTGGATGCTGGAATTGTGCAATGATTGAATGCCATTTGCGCCTGTTACCGTTTCAGATCATTTTCATCTGCAGTGAAATAACTGCAACGCTTTTGGTTTTATGTAGTGAAAAGTTATTAATTCCATTCCATGTTGTAATATTTTATTAGAAACGGCGGCGAGTGAACACAACTGCCTGCAACTGCTGCATTAAAGCGTTTTGCTTCAATTTGCTTGCCTTGGATCAAGAGCTGAATACCTCGTATGCTTTTACGCTTGTCTGCAAGAGCTCAGCAACGCGGAAGACATGTTTAGCCTACAGGGTATTGTCTAGACTTCTTGCAGACACGACTTGAAGAGGTTGTAATGACAACAACAGCAGGAAAATGTGCATAGCAAATTTCATACAGAAGATATTCATGAGACACATTGTTTTTTAAAGGGACAAAATAAACAATTTTTAAAGAACATCAAAAATACTTACTTTGAAGCATAAATATATAATTAAATAAATAAAATTAAAGGCAGGCAGGCGGACGTAAAATTGTTGACTGGCAAAGCAGTTCTTTCCACTAAAACTTATGCAGTCGTATGTAAATACTAATAATTTACTTAAATGTGACCAGACTTTTCTTCCTTCCATTGTAATAAATATATTCGTTAAAAATCTGTGGAAAACATTTTTCAATCTTTCATACATAAATTAGCAAATATGGAGCCCAGTCAAGCTATTGCAGAGGCTGATATCATATTTACCACAAAGCTGACGAATAATCATTTATCGAAGGTTGACGTACTGCCGTGGTTTCGAACGATCATGAATCCCATTAAGAAGGAATTGAGGGGTTACCTGTGAGTGACATCTAAAATGGAAAGGCTCCCACTGTATATTTTTTAAATATTATTTTAATTTTTTTGAGTTTTTGCTTTCAGTAGATTTGTAAAAATTGTTTCATTTCACTTCACAGACTTTATGGGCACTTGGCCATCTCGCAAACGTTTTTTTTTCGTTGGACATATTGTCCGTTTGGTCTTCTTTTTGTTCTGAAATTCAAGGTTGATAAGAATAAAATTTTCACACTCTTCGAAATAAAAGTGCATTTTAACCCAATAAAAATTGGCACAGTGAGTGTAAAGAAAATAACTAGAATAAAATATATAATAATTTTAGAATTTCTGCGAAAGAATCAAATCAAATTACCTCTTTGACAGAATTTTCCTTCAAAGTTGATCAAAAGTTGATGCAAATAACGCAGAATATACTTTTAAAATGAGATGTCAGATCTCTACAATTACAAATCAATCATGCAAATCGTCCATGCATGCGCAATCAAATTATTATCAGCATTCATTTTGCCGGCTTTGTTTGGAATATAAAAAAGTTTTACAAAAAAAAAAAAACTCTGGCGATGTGTTTTGAGAAAATTTAAACGAAATCCTTTCTTAAGCAAACAAAAAGAAAAAATGCTAAAATCATGCCATAATACATTTTAAAAAGACAGATAAACTTGCTTCAGCACACACACGCTCTCACACACTCACATGCGAACGGCTGCATGACAGAGTGCCATGTCACCAAGCGAGTACATTGTCTAAGTCTTCCAAAGTTTTTTTACGAATTTTTTACCTGCCGGTGCCGATTGCTCGCATCCTGCACTTTCAAGTGTGTGAGCCAACAACCTGGTGCAGTGAAACACACAACACACTCGTGCAACTTGTTTAAAACTTTTTCCTACAATGCGGAAAGTTCTGTTTTTTATACTCTACCCCATATCACATCGAATATCCTCATGAAAATAGCAGAATGCATGAGTTTAATTCTTTAAATCCAAACTTATTTCTGGAGCAACAATGTGCAGCATGCTGTCACAGTCACAGTCGCAGCCACAGCCACTGCACAGCTTCTGTCTTTTGCTTTACAAAAGAAAAAAAAGTTTTCTTTTTATTCCTTTCAATTGTTCATTTCTGTCCTTCTAAAGCGTGTTAAGTTTTATATTTGCAGCGGGATTATCTGAGAGTGTGGACAAGTTTATATTATCGAGGTTGTCAGGAACACGCAGTATGTGTTTCAGTGGCATTATTTTTACTTTTCACGATTTTCTAAGATTATGTTCAGGTTTGTTTTTTGTATTTGCCAGCAATAATAAAGGCATTATGAGCGTATTTATCACTTACTGTATTTTACTGTGTCAACAGGAACCAGTGGCCCACAAATGGGTCATGGGTAGCGAGCGGCATATGTGTCCTTGTATTTAATTGATAACAGTAACAACAAGTACAAGACGTTACAAAATATTAACTGAGCAATTCATTTGCATTTGAGATGTACTTTTTCTATAGTTATAATGATGTTTGAGACAATGATGTTCATAATTATCACAACAAATGGCTTTTAGATATTTACCACAAGTTTATGCTCACATATCGGTCGTACAGTCTTACCATTTGAATTATTTGTCTTAATCTTGTTCATCTTGTTGCATGCATGAGTGATGTTTGAACAATCTAGGGGGTGGGGCTTCAGTTTTATTTTTATTGCTGATGTTGTGTTACCTTCCGCAATTGTTGGCACACCTCTTCTTCGTGTTGTTCAATTTTTGTTGATGTTTCACAAGACTATTTGAGCGCAGTGGGCCATTGACGCTCACACCAGGTTTTTATTTTCCATTTTTGTGTTAATCGTTGTCATATTAATAATAATTATTTAACCTTTACTAATTGTTATTTAACAAACATTTTCTTGTTTATTTTGATGTGTTTACTTTTGGTGCAATTGTTGTTTCTTTGCTGGTCATGCAACCATCGCGTTACTTTGAAATAGTTTAAACCGAAACCTTGTGTTATTCACAAGATATTTGAGTTGGAAATTTACATTTTAGATGTGACTATTATTTGTACTTCAGTTAACACACATGCATACGTGTAGAACGCTTTTTCGGCGGGTATAACAAACATTTTGAAACCGTAAGTCTTCACTGTTTCATGTGCTGCTTCAATAAATGATGACTTGCACTTTTTACGATGACTTGCATTTTTCATAATGACTTGCACTTTTTATGATGACTTGCACTTTTCATAATGACTTGCACTTTTTACAATGACTTGCATTTTTTATAACGACTTGCATTTTTTATGATGACTTGCACTTTTTACGATGACTTGCAGTTTTTATAACGACTTGCATTTTTTATGATGACTTGCACTTTTTACGATGACTTGCATTTTTTATAACGACTTGCACTTTTCATAATGACTTGCACTTTTTATAATGACTTGTGTTTTTATGATGACTAGCACTTTTTACGATGACTTGCATTTTTTATAATGACTTGCACTTTTCATAATGACTTGCACTTTTTATAATGGCTTGTATTTTTTGTAATGACTTGCGTTTTTTATATTTACTTGCACTTTTTATGATGACTTGCACTTTTTACAATGACTTGCAGTTTTTATAACGACTTGCATTTTTTATGATGACTTGCATTTTTTACGATGACTTGCAGTTTTTATAACGACTTGCACTTTTCATAATGACTTGCACTTTTTATAATGACTTGTGTTTTTATGATGACTAGCACTTTTTACGATGACTTGCATTTTTTATAATGACTTGCACTTTTCATAATGACTTGCACTTTTTATAATGGCTTGTATTTTTTGTAATGACTTGCGTTTTTTATATTTACTTGCACTTTTTATGATGACTTGCACTTTTTACGATGACTTGCAGTTTTTATAACGACTTGCATTTTTTATGATGACTTGCACTTTTTACGATGACTTGCAGTTTTTATAATGACTTGCACTTTTCATAATGACTTGCACTTTTTATAATGACTTGTGTTTTTATGATGACTAGCACTTTTTACGATGACTTGCATTTTTTATAATGACTTGCACTTTTCATAATGACTTGCACTTTTTATAATGGCTTGTATTTTTTGTAATGACTTGCGTTTTTTATATTTACTTGCACTTTTTATGATGACTTGCACTTTTTCTAATTACTTGCACTTTCATAATGACTTGGACTTTCTATAATTACTTGTACTTTTCATAGTGACTTGCACTTTTTACAATTACTTGCACCTTTCATAATTACTTGCACTTTTCACAATGATTTGCAAGTTGCACTTTCTATAGTGACTTGCAATTTTCATAATGACTTGCGCTTTTTATGATGACTCGATGTAAGAAGTTATGTTACTGCTAACTAAGAACGGTTTACATGACACAGTAAAAATATATCATTGAGATAACATACACTTTAGCTGAAATTCCACATATGCTTCGCAGACAAAGTCGCGGGTAAAAGTTAGTAGATAATATATTCAAGGCAAAATATACTGTTTTCAGAGGCCACAATCAACATCATCCACTTAACGTTTATCTATCTCTTTTTTTGCATGAGTTTTCATATTTTAGGAAAACAATTTATTAAAATTGTACCTAAACTGGCTCTTCTCTAATTGCTGTAACTTTAAAAACGTTTCAGTGAAGGCACATAATTTATGCCATTCGAATTATTGCTCAACCTATGCACTTATTTATATTAATATTTATTTATGATCTACATAATGAATGAACGGTTTGTGAGAGCTGATGAGTGCAAATTAGTTATTGCTATTGAAAACATTTGCTTTTTTCTGCACCGAGTTTTAGTTTGTTGGACCAATTAGCATGAACAAATTCATATGGGAGTAGTTAGCCAGCAAACTATACAATATGGATTTAATGATGAATGGCTTAATTTATTTTCAAACATTCACAGGTATTTAAATTTAAGCGTTCAGCTGTAAGCTGAATCTGAAAGAGATGTCGGAGGTTAGAGGGACAACTTTATAAATATATTTATTGAAAGTTCCTTAAGCAATTAATTTTTTTTTAATATGCAGAAGTATTCTAGTTCGCTTCTCGTTAGTGTGTGCTAAAATGTTAGATAATATGGAAAGGAAATAAATTTATATTTGGGGAATAGTCTTGTTAGCGAATAACAAGTTAAGCAGTTAAAGAAAAGGCCTGCTGAGCGTTAATTAAAATTTGCAATCGTTTGAGCTGTTATGTGATTAAAAGAAAACTGCTGTATAAAAGTTCTTTTACTTATTATTTGAAATAAATATTTCTTAGCATTTAGGCATACAACAGCAATCAAAATTTTCCTCTTCAACAAAAAAAAAATTATATTCAATACTTCATACATAATATTTAAAGAGCGCAGAGCAGCAACAGCATGCCGTGAATGCGTTTGCGTTATTTGTTTGTATAGAAACTCAAGTAGACGAAGAATGACTTTGTTTTCTTTTCCCAACGATAATTTATCTTGTCCATCAGTCTCTATTATAAAGAAAATTGCATGCGGAAGTCTTTAAGAAGAAAATAAGAAAGGAAAATTGAAATAAAAGCAGCTTTTCATAGTTGGAATTAAAAAAAAGCAAGGCCTGTAAAAATGAAAAGAATGAAGCCCAAATCTCATTACCAATGCAAGCAATTTCTAAAGAAAAAGAGCCTTTAAAAAACTCGAAAAAGCTGCAATAAATGGAAATAAAAGCACAGGCTTTTCTTTAGTTTTATGAACTCTTGTCTGTAGTTTTCTTAGAATTCATATGAAATTTGGTGCAAGCGTAAGGGTGCACCGTGATGCCTTATGTGTTTCACAATACAACAGAAATTGAATTCCAACGAAATTTGTGCAATCAAAGCGATATTATTTCAAATTTTATGGAAAGGAAAACTGTTTGTTTGTTTGTCTGTCTGTTTGTTTTCAAGGACAGTCATTTTCCAATGCGAGCCTTGAGTGTCGGGTTTATGTCAGAGTATTATGCAAATGATACGACACTTAGAAGTGAATACTAAATTCGGTTTTGCTTATTTTAGTAACGAGTTCGTGATCCTATTTAATTTTCTATTGTTATTTTCAGAAATAGCTTTCCTCAACTTCTTGAATCAATTGAAATATTCAAATATTTGTTACAATTGAAATATTTAATGAGCTTCAACTCTTTAAAATTTATAATTGAATTGAATGATTGATGCAAATCTTGTCAAGGTTTTATTTATCCCAGTACTTTTAATATCACTTCATTCAAATATTATGGATTAGATTTCAGGTAAAAATTAAACTATTAATCGCAGTGGTGCCAACTTGGAATGAATATCAAAGAAAGGAGTATTCAATTATAAGAACTGATTGGGAAGTTTCTACTTTTTTTGTAATTAGGACCGGTACTCAAGGAATGATTCCTACTATTGCAATCAATTGTTCCCGAACTGTGAAAACAGGGGAAAAGTGTTGGAGAAAGAATTTGAAGCAGCCATTTTATTTCGCAGGCGGTTTTGTTTTTCTACAAAAGCGATGTGTTGTTTATATTTTATTTACTAAAAATAGCTGAATATTTTCAGACACAAAATCTCTTAGTCTAGGTCATTTTCTGATAAGATATAAATTTTTTATTGACTATTGGAGAACCGATTAAAAAATTGTATATATATTTGGTTTTGCCGTAGAAGACAATTTAAGACAAATTTTTCTTCAAAAATTCAATATAAACCTTGTGGCTTAATTTAATTAAAAACTCTGCATCTGAATTTACATTTCCCATAACTGTCACCATCATCATTAATTCAAATCCATTTAAATCACTATTTTACAGACTCTAGATACTAAAGAGAACTCTTTTAAATTACTTTTATATAAAGTTTTAGTTTAATCAGCAGTTAAACAAAATACATGCAGCTGCTAGTCTTTTGTGATTCTCACATTAATCCAATAATTAATTTTTTATATTATTTTTGGAGCCACTAAATTGTACCGATGATGCCATAATTCAATTTAATTCTTTGCCCTTAAGAACTGCCACAACCTCAGCAGAAACGTTCGTTCGCTATTTTATTTTACTCAATTGTAAAAAATTGTTTTTGGAGAAATGCATTTTACTTAACCAACACACCGTCCACAGGTAATTGGAGATATTTGTTTATTACTTGAATTTTGATTAGAAGCTGCACTGAAGTTCTATTAACTTCACTCTAACAAAATTTATGTTTTATGTTGGAGTGTTTGTTTGTTTGTATAGGCACATAATGATTTCCAAATAACACTTTTTTTATTCTTCAAGTCAACTGGGAATACTGCGACAACATAAACAATCAGCTCAATACACTAGCGGCCATTAACGTGACATAATCACAGAGTTTTATTGTTAAACTATGCCTTCGCATTTTATTTATTTTTATTACTTTGAGCTAAAATATTCTAAACATTCTAGCAGATATGAGCTACAAATTAAATTGAATCTGGTCTTATTTCCCTTTTTATTCAAACGAGTCATTGTGTCCTAAATAAACGATTCGTCAACAGCAATATTCGAATAGTTCAATAACATGCCGTGACTAAAAATACAATAACATGTAACAAATATTTAATGAAATAAGAGTAGCCACTGTCACGTATGGCATTCAATATTTAATTTTTTCACCCCGTCTGAAAGAAACAAACACACTTTTTTTTCATACACATTAAATATATTACGGCGTATCTTGCTAGCCTCGATATTTTATTAGTTTAGTTGAAGTTTATCGTTCTGAAATTAATAATTTTTGGATAAATTTAAATTATTTTGCTCAGAAAAGTTAAAATCGCATTTGAGTTCATAAAATAAATTCAAAGAAGAGCGACATAAAATCCCGGTGAATAAGTATGCAAAACTGAACATTTTAAATATATATTAAATTGAATTAAGATTCATAGGCCAATTGTTTGAAATTTGTTTTTAAATTGCAGAAAGACATGATAAATATTCCAAGGCACAAAGGAAAGTCAACATCAGTTTTATTCAACTTACACAGCAGAGCAGAACAACTGTTTTCGAAAGCCGCAACACTTTCATCATCAGTGCTCATGTGTATTGTGTTTGTCACCACTTATTAGGTGGCTTAGTTGAATGTGATAATATTCACAAATTTTATTATGAAAAGGAATCCGAGAACTGTATCAACCTGATGTTAACATGTTATTGTTTTTATACCCGAGTTACCGTTCGATTATTGTCTTCATGTCCCATTTTTCTGAATTTTTTGTTCCATCATACCAGTCAAGTCAAACTTTTTTTACTTACTACATATGAACATTATAAATTTATTCAGCGAAATCTCTCTTCGTTAGAAGAAAATCGCCAATCCTTAACTCATCCAAGGTGAGCTCGTAATCATTTAAACTTATTTTGCAACAGATTGGATAACTTTTAGCTTTTAAAGATACAAGTTTCATTTGACCTTTTTTAAAATCTCATTTATTATTCAAACTAAAATAAAATATAAATCAATATGAAAAAAAGGAACAAAACATTTAGCCAAAAATATCATTTGTAGTCATGAAAATTTAATTACAAAAACACAGTCAAGGCAAGAATACAGAGCTGAGATAAAAATAGTAGGTTTTTCGGATCTTCTCTCTCTGTGGAATATGCAGTTGTTGTTTTAAAACAAATGAATGACATGTGAAATGCATTTGGATAAAATGTATTTTCGTTTGCTGCTTGTTATTAAACAAAATCAGTTTCCATGGAAATATTTCAGTGTGGGTTGGCTAACACATACTTTGAAAGTATGAGACTTCTGGTATGGAGGACGGAGTGACGTTTGCATAAGACTTAAAGACACACATGCCAAATATATTTCTCATAAATAAATTAAAACCATTTGGAAATTAAATATTCATTTAAACTGCACGAGGAAAATAATAATCGACTCCTCTTTTCATATTGGAAATGGAGGCAAGTCCAGAGATTTTAATTGCACATGTAAATGTGGTTGTTCTTTTTTTCAAATCTGCATTCCGTTTACAAAAATGATCAAGTTTTTCAATGTTCAATTAGGCTACATAGCTTAAGCTTTAAAAATATTCCCTCAAAAGTATTCATAAAAATCCAGAGTTTTAATATTTGACTGGAGTTCTATAAAAAAATAATACACGATAATCATCAGAACTGAGGGATATTGTTTTCATACTTTCCCTGCAAAATTCCCCAGAGTTTTTTTTTTTTTTTTGTTATCTGGTTGCGTGTGACCCATAAGTAATTTTGCTGAAAGCAACACTTTTACAAATTGATTTTGGGATTAAATCTTTTTGTTCGAACATTTTTCTTTAATCACTGATGTTTCTTCCCTTTCCTCTGTGTGTTTTCTTCTGCTTTGCTTTTAAAGCGTAAATAATCTTTAAAGAGGTAAGAAAAAGGATTTTTTGTAAACATTTTCTATACCTCAATTACATTTGAGGCTGCACAATTTGAAGTTTCATTTTATTACGTGGGGTTTCCCATTAAGACATTTCGTTTCATTATTGCTGCAAGAAAAATCGTAATTATAATCACTGATACAAGAAAAATCAATATTTGTAAATTAGTTTTACGTTTCAGTTAAGGAAAGCATGACCCTGTTCACGAATTGGGTCAAAGTCTGTTTCCATTGTAAATAAATAGAAACAAAACCCTGAGCAGATAAACTTGAACGTCATTTGAATGTGTTCGATATTGAACGTGTGCTGCGATAAGCTCAGGAAGGATGTGGGACTAATCGACTATTCAATAATCTTGGATAGCCAGATATGATTAATAGATTAACAAGAATATTTTGAAAATTTTTTATCAACTTTTCTACTTGAATCAGTTTAAAACAGCCAACTCTATTCATTAGAAATATTTTACGTTTGTTAATTGCTTGTCTGACAAATTTCTATGAGGAGTTGGTCATAGCAGCTAATAAATATAAAATATTTGCTACGAATAAGACCACATGCGTTCCTTTTATTTGCTTGACTAGAAACCCAGATTTTTCCACCGGGTGCTTCTGTTGTGGGGAAATAAAATGTGCCACATTCGTTCACTGTTCTGTTATCAATTACAAATTAGTTTTGGTCAGAGTTTTCAAAAACAAACGAAATGATTTCTAGTGAAAATAATTAATGAATTCTTCATATTTTGCTGGCTGTTTTGCCTCTTGTATCATTAATTTTATTGAAATAGTTGCTCATATTTGGATTTCTAACAACAGAAAGAAATTTAACAAAAGTTCAAGTAAAGCATTACTTTGCAAATTAAATCATTTATGGTTTGCTTTTTTCATTTAAAATAGCAATTACTTTCATCAGTGCCATGAAAAATGCCAGAGCAAGCAACTATTTAAGCGCTCCGCTTCCCTTCTACATTCAATTGAAAAGTTCTGCCATTTGAAAACATGCAACATTTGAAATGTCGTTCGGTGGTCGTTGTGGTGAAGTGTAACAGCACAGAATTATAAATAAAAATACTTTTTCATTTCAAGTACAATTTCAAATTTATTATAAATCAAGTTGGGAAAAGTGAAAAAGACGGCAAAACGGCAAACTGTTGTTGTACATATTCCATTCACTAGTATTTTGAATATATCTCCCTTTTAGCCATACTCGCCGCGTTGGTGTGAGTGCGAACTCTTTATTTTATATATTTTTTTTTGTATAATTTTTAATTAAAAGGGCAGTTTTTAAAGTGTACATCACTAAAGTAATTTATCACTTTTGAGTTGAAATTTTTATTTCCTTAACTTTTTGTACAAAAACCGTAATAAAAATCATAATAAATTAAGATGCGGCATCCAGCCAAAATGTTTCTCTCACTTCGACTTTTCTCATTCACAGTAAATGGAGTTATAAACTTAAACTATTTGCATAAAATTCATTAAGAGTCGTAAATTAAGCAATCCATTGGAATTGAGTGAATCTCATATGACACACGAGATGGATATTTGAACTCTTTTATGTGAGTTTTACAAAACAAATTCTGTAAAGTTGTTTTATAGCTTTCATTCGTATTCATTGAAGCACCAAAAACCTATTGAAAATATTTCTAAAGTTGTAGTCGTGCTCTTACAGAAATAAAAAAAATGTATTTACTCTGTTAAGAATTTCCAAGACTTTTAAATTGATTTGGACTCCGTATTAAATGTATTTGCCTCCCGTTCAACGAATACTGATTCAGTTGCCATGACCAGGATCGGCATCTGTGCTTCTCTTGAGGATCGACGACTGTAATTTCTGCGCGATCTCTACTTTACCAATCCGTCAGAGTTTTCGAAGGCCAGGCTCAGGTGCTTGGCCTCTGTATTAGAATCAATAGGTTTAGTTTGAAACTCCATTGAGCCGTGTGATCACGACCCATCTGCTTACTTCCCCAACATTTTCGACGTGTCACTACTTCACATTTCAGTTCGTCCCTTTTAACAAGTACGAAGGACTATTTTCTTCCTCTTATCTGCTTTTTGTCAGCAACATGCTCACGTTACATTACCACAGCTATCTCCTGCTGCGATATTCCTCCTGCATATACTCGTACGGATACACGTCCCAGCAATTGTTTTTAAAAATACTCGTCAAATAGTATTTTCTGTGTAATTACAATTGCAGATTATGGACCAGCTGAAGAAACAGCGCAGCTTGCTTTACGCTTTACGTTTCATTAAATATTAATTTATTGCAGAGACATTAAAGAAACAAAACCGCGGCGATATGCTTTGTTTTCCTACAATATTTTCTCGTGTTTCCATTTTCTGATTGCATCATGCAATTATGGACGGTAATGAAATCATGTATTTAAAAGATGAAACGATTATGTTGATATTTCATCGTCAAGGGGAAAATGACAAGTTTCAATCTTTCATATAAAGAATTGTAAGACCACAACTGCCAGGTGCATCGCAATGAAATCTGTTAGCAACCACAAGGAGAAAATACATAAAATATGCGCCTACGAATGGGTATTTCAGCGTCATTTTATACACAAATTAAAACAAAATAATTCAGCAAAAATAAGACAAGACACTACAGAAAAATTCAAATTATATTTGCTTCTCTCAGAAAAATATGTGTGAAAAGAAGCCGTATCTGATTATGAGATTTTTGATTTCATTGAAAAGTAGAATGAAAAATAAATTGAAGGTAGAAAACTGCAAAGGAATCCTTTTAAGGCAATGGAATTGAAATTATAACAATTGTAATGAAAGTATTAAATTGTAATTTGGCTTCAATTTACTTCAGTGTGCGCTTTATGTTTTAAATATTTTGAAAAACTTGGAATGCTGGAGCTTTTTACACTCTGCTTTGACTTCATTTTCAAATGAAACAATGCTGTTTTCGGAAGCTTTCACACTCCCGTTATCAGTCCTAATATCTACTTTTGGTTATCACCACTACCAGCTGACCTAATTATTCACTTCACTTCATACACAAGACAAGCTTCGCTCCAACTAGGAGTGAAAATTCTACACTTGAACTCTCTAAAACATTTACTTCTGTTGCTAGTTTTTTTTTACTGGAGTACAAATACACGTTTTCCTTGACCACACGGCAAACAACGCATTATGTTTTGTTTAAACATGATATATAATTTCATTTCTTGGTGTTCACAAAAATTAGTGTGAATTTAAAGGACTGAATTTCAAAGACGGTGTCAACTTTAGCTGGGCCTTAAACTAAACATTTACAAAAATATTTATATTTTATATAAAACAAGAAGAAGAATAATAAAAAAACACTCGTGTGCAAATGCAAAAGAATATGGAAGACGCAAGTGTTTATATATCATTTAAAAATTCAAGGAACTCGAAGGAAGTGTGTTTGAAAATGCAAGTCGAAAAAAAGTCGAATAAAGTTTGCCTACGAGTGTTTACTGGTACACAGAAGTAAAAATTTATTCAAAGAAGTTGAAAGAAAAAACAGTTTCTCACCTTAAAGGCAAAAAATGGCTATAGCAACGATATTTTAGATGTAAACTGGCCCGGTAGAAAATATATTTCTATGATTGTTATTGAGTAAATGGGAGTTTTTACAATTATTTTGAGTTAATATGTCTCTCCTTGTGTTTACAAATAAATTTAGATAACAAGTATTGATATTGCTAACGTTTTTCTTATTCATTTCAGAATGGACGCAAACCTGTGGCTGATAATGACTTCCGAAAATGATGTTTCCATAAAACAATTTAAGTTGCAGGTAAGTATCAAATCGTAGTTGAAACACGGCAAGGAAATCCATAAGTCCTTACCAAATGCACCCATTCACTGTGGAATAGAATTAGGGATTCTTTCATTTAATCGATTAAAAAATATTATCAGGCACAGCAACATTGAATCAAAATTAAAAGAAAAGAAAACAGTACAATACTGAAGAAAGTGCAGTTCTAATTAACTAAAATTTGAGTAAACTGGAAATAAATTTAATTATAAAGTCAGCCTTATCACAAAGAATATTTTATATAGAAATTTTCGAATGTTTTAATCGGAAATTTTTATATGTGGAATTCATGATGCGGCTGATAAACTGGTACTTTTATTTCTAATAATAGTTATTTGACATTTAAAGTAATCGTTTAAAGAAGAATTTATAAAAAAAAAGTCTGAAGCACTGGCTAGTGGAACAAATTTTACAGCGACAAAACTCTCAAGCAGAGTGCACACGACTGCTATTATATTTACTTAAATCACCAACTGTGTGCGTGCAAATACAAATGCACGTTCTTAAAGTGTGTGTGAGTGTGCGTTGCTTCCTTAAAAACCGATTCGTAGAGGGTTGCATTAATAATGCAAGAGCTCTAACAAAAATATTTAAAACGCTGTAACAACTCAGTTCAGGTGTCTCTTTAGTGTTTGCTTGCTTGCACGTATAGCGCAAAGGTTTGGATAATTTGATTCATTTGAACAAGAAAATCTGTTTAAGAATATAAATAAGAACAAATAAGACGAATCTAGAGCAGGAAGTTTAGTCTGGCATGTGCATTTGCATCAACATGGCAATTGAATCGACTAGAGATCCAAGACGAAAGAGTCATTAGCAAAATATTGTTAAAGTACGGCAGTTGTATGTTTCGGTTATTTTAAAAACTTATGGATTTCTGAATAAAATAGTTTTATCTCATTTAATCTATTTTAAGATTCGGCTGGCTGCTCAAAATATTCGTCAGTTGGTCACATTAAGTAGTTGTTCCTCAAAAAATACCCAATTGGACTGGCCTACAAAAAACCCTTCAAGTCATATTTTAATGCATGCAACAATCGAGCTGAGACATGTTTAAAACAAACCGGGCTATAAATTTAAGTTACTTAATGATATAGAATATCATATAAAATATTCCAATATACACGTTAGATTGAAAAGTAGTTGAGCTATAAAAAGTTACGGCCTTATAAATACAAGAGTACGAGTATATCAAGAGGCCAATAATTGCTGCTAATGAATCCAAGTGTTTGCAAATTAAGTGCCACCGCATCTATTGTTGTTGCTCCTTTTGTTGACTGCTGCTCTAAGTAACGACGAAGATGCACTACAATGACGATAAGTAGACTTGATAAGCGCTATTGTTCCCAAGTCGCCTACAAGTAAATGTAAAAGTGCTTGTGTGAACATATTTTCTATTCATTATATACTCGTATACAGACAGATTGTTCCGCTCATAATATTCCTCAATTGCTAATTGTGTTTATTTTCTTTGGTTACGATTCAATTATTAAAGGAAGCAATTCAATGTGTGACTTTTTGTTTACTGATCTTTTATTTCAATTACGCTTTATTGTCCCAAATTCGTACATGCATCATAAACAATTTCTTTATTTAACAGTTCCATTAGCAGATACTGCAAACATAAATACTTGTATTTTCGGACTAATAAAAGGCATAAAAATTAAGTGCGACACAAGCAAAAACTATGCATCGATTTGCTTTAATTAAAAAAGAAAAAGAAGAAGAAGAGGAAAGGAAGAAACTGCAAAAAGTGAACAACCAAAATTAGAAGCAGTTATCTGGCAAATGGCAGATGCAAGATAAAAAACAAAAACTAAATTTTCTCCGAATGTTCAAATAGAAGAACTTAAATAAATGATAATGGAAGTGTGTCTTCTTTTTTGTGGTTCTTCTTTATATTCTTTCATAGAAATATATAAATAAAAAAAATGGAATTTGCACGACATTGTAAACGTACTTCTTGCTATAAAGTTCTTTGCAAGTCTGGAAAATTAAAGCTGCTAAGTGATTAGAAAGCAAATAATGTTCTCTTAACTCCATAAATGTCTTCTATTCTATACAATGTTTGATTTCTTGAGAAACCCGAAATAACTTCTTCATTAATGTATTTTATTTTTTATTGTGTGACGAGAAAAATGAAACTCATTAATTTTAAGATGCTAGTGATTGCTCGCTTTGCTTAACACGAGTTTGTGTAAAGTCTGGCAACCTTGTTTGCTTATGATGACTCGAGTTGGAATAGCACACATTTTTTAAGTGAGTTTCGGCACTTGGCTGATCGGCAGGAACGTATTTAGTTCCAATATGTTTCATGATGACATGAACTATTAAACTCCTTAGCTCCCCCATCGTTCTGTCTGCCAAACAATGTTTTTTTTTTTTGGTTGCAAAACAAGTTGGCTTCTTTTAGTTCAGAAAGTTTGCTAAAATGCAATTTGTGTGTCTTTTTACAAAATTGTAATTCATGCATGGAGTAAAACAGATAAAGATTAAGAGTTTTTAATGACCGCATACGAGCAGCAACCCTTAAGATATATTTATATAGTTTTTTGAAATCTTAGATATTATTTTGAGAATATTAGTTTTAAAATTGTTCATCTAAAAAAGCAGTTTCAGTCAAACTATTTCTGGCAAATATATTTTTTACTCATCTATGTGTTCGTTACTTGTCGGCAAAGTTTTATTTGACAACGTCACAAGTAAGTCTGATGGAATATTCATAAGCCAAATATCTGCTTAAGACAAGCAACTTTGCAAGAGTTGATCAATTTTCGAAATTCAGTATTTTTGTGCGTCGGAGCGTATTCGTGTTGGTGAAATTATTTTACTGCTGTGTGCATCATACGCAACGAAGCACATGTGCCAAAATTTGCATACATTGCAAAACTGTGAGAAATGGGGAAATGGCCAAAATAAAAGAGATGCCGTTAAAAATATTTATATGGGATCTGGGAGAAAATTATTAAATTCAAAATCAATCGGAATTTGTGTAAAATTTTGAAAGACATCTCCCTCTCTCTCTCTCTTTCGATTTCTGCAGGGTTCTTCAATTCTTTTGTCGTAAATTTCGTATCGAGATACAAGCGTGTACTAATGCAATGTTAGTTTTCAATTTTTATTTCGTTTGAAATTGATTAGTTGAGAGTAAATACACTAGTTAGTAAACATTTTTGTGTATAAATACAACTTTGAACTCTCTTTTATTTCAGTTTTCTCTTATTGTAATGAATTGTTTCCTGCTTCGTGTATTTTCAGACTTTCCGTAACTTCCTGTATCCTTTTTACCCACATTATTCCACAACATTTTTTTATTGTTGGAAATTTGAAAAACTATTCTTTTCAAATTAGAAGAAATTGCGTTGGTTCTATTTGTGAAACAAACAAAAGTTATTATTGTACAGACCCAAATACGCAATCTTCGTCCTTTCGTTTTAAAAAAAATCTTTGTTTGGCTTCAAATTGTTGTTTTTTTTTCAGTTGTTTTGTATTTTTTCATTGTTCTTTATACGCTGGTCTTATTTCTTTATTATTATTTTTTTTGCTATTCTTACTTCATATCTTTTATTGTCATCGTTACATTATATTCCAAGGCTAATTTCGTCAATGTTTTCTTATATTGCAGTCACAACTTGTAGCTGGATCATTATATTTTGTGGTACTTTTTACAATATTCCTTTGCTCCACTCATTCTAATAAGTTTTCATTTATTAGAGTATCAAATTTGTGTATAATGAAGCTGTAAATCTACAAGAAAATGCATACAAGCTGTTACTTATAAAAATTGAATTTCAACAGTACAACATCATGTCTGTAGTGGCACTCTGGTACATTGTTGTTGTTGTTATTCATTATCTAAATTAAAGAACACGCTTATACATTGAATTTTTCTCCTTGAATGGCTGCAAGAAAAAATGCCTTTCCTACAAATATTTTTGTCAATGTCAACTGAAACACCTCTTTTTTTTATAGACTTGTAAGAAGCGAAGATTTTCTTGATATATAAATTTTGTAATAAAATTTCATATTAAAAACGTCACTACCAACAATACGTCCAAAATATCTGAATAGTTCCCAGACTACCTGCTTTAGTGTAGCATCTCGTTACTATAACGATTCATTTAAAGGAGGTATTTCTGGTGAATTTGAATCTTTTCACAAAAATATAAAAACTTTTAAATCAGCTGACTGATCTTCTTACACACACTTGCAGACTGACACACATACAAAGCTCAATTATCTACATACATACTTCAATTCCGTTTGCTAAACTAAACTTGGGCACACATTGTATTTCCATTGCATATTTTAAGGAGTAAATGTAGATTTGTAGAAATCCCTTTAATAATGTCTGCGTAAAAGAGTATTTCTTTATTAAGTATAAAAATGTTTTTAGCTAAACCCAAGCACAAATTAACCTAAACAAAATTGAATATAACTTTTTTGAATATGTACTTCATGTATCTATGGGTCGCTTAATGGGAAACAAGTGAAAACACCTGCTGGATTAATGCAGAATCAGAGGACTTACTTCCCACACACTCAATTAATATTACATGAACTTTTGCAGCCTTTACTGCTGATGGGAAAAGGGCATTACATCAAATAGCTTTGTGGCATACTTTATGATTGAAATTTATTATGCCTTCATTAACTATTATTCCGAACTCCATTTATCTCTTTAGAGGATAATATGTTATGAATATTTTCCATTTTTGTTCTTAAGTATCAATGCAAAGAAAATAAAATAATTATAGTGCCTTTAATTTAAAAATCAGAAAAATATAATAGCCACGCAATGCAGTATCTCAAATTGTGCATATGAGAGAAAGTAACACAAATTCCATTAAATACTTATACTTTTTTTTACATAAATATGAATCCAGATAAAATTATTTTATGCCGCCAATCAGAGTAAATAATTTGCTTGAAATAACTGAACGTGCATCACAACGCATTAGCGAGCAAATCATAAATGAATTCATTGGCAGCATTTAACTACAAACAAATGCGCCTAATCGATTTCTATTCATTTCAAATTATCTGAGAAAATGATAGTGATGAAATGATGATGATGATGATGACTGAGCAATAGTTTTTAACAAAAATCCACATCCAATTGAAGCGATAAATTTTTCATCAAATTAAAAACTATAATTTTTATTGTAGTTATTGCCTATTCAATAAATTATTGAAAGCAAATGAAATTTCACACATACGAAAATTATAGATTGTAAGTCACATCATTTTACCCTGCGTTTCTGATGGCTATTAATTATTTGTCAATGACACTGTAACAGACTTGCATGGAAGATATACCTCAGCATGTCAGGTGGTAGTATAATAGAAATTGGCAGCAAAGTAAACCTGTCTAGTTGCAAATGTGTTGTCAATTGGATGCACATTCGCCAAATTCGGACTGCTGGTAAGTTCCTGTGACGCGTTTGCATTCAGTGCATCTGGTTAGCATCAATTTTCAATTACACTGCTGCATTAAATTTGTCATCTCCGTTCTTGCACAATTCCGTTTCCGTACATTCTAAGCAGAAGAGTGCAACAGCAACAGCAACAACAACACCTAAATCATGAATAATATTTAAAACAGGCGATGATAAAGTGGCAAAATGTGCACAGGAATTGTGTGTAGCGAAGTGCACATGCATGTCATTATGTAAAGCATTCCCGCACATTTTCGTGATCTGGTTTAGGCATCTCCTAATGATGGTATTGTTGTAAGTATTTTGTGTAACGTTTATTTATGAACAATTGCTTGATAAGTTCTAATTTGCAGTGCAGTGAGAGGAAAAGGTTTGTTTAAATCTTCTAAGCCTTTTTGCACTTGTATTTGAGTGAAATGCTTCATAAAAATTATATTTCTGATATTTAAAATATTTGGTCCTTCTATTCTTCACGAAAGAATAAAAGCTGTGACTACAGATGTATTTCTTCAATTCATAAGCTCGCATTAGAGTCGTATGTGAAACCTAAGCCAGTCGTTAATTGTTTTTTTTATTTTTTCTATTTGCACAATTCAGTTTCGCTTATTTTGACTACTTTTCTTTGCTTATCGCGAAAAGCTTTCTATACAATTCTCTTTAATTCACTGCATTGAATGACATTTTCAAAATGTGTCATTCTGAAAATAGGATAGAAAATCAGTTGAAAAAATTTGTCTACTGACAAATACACAAACAAATATTGTTTTCTTAAGGAAAAGTAGGAGTGTGTCTTTGAATGGAACCTGTCACTTTAATAACTATAAATACTTGCGTGCGTTTTTATAAGCATACGCTTTCGAAGTTAAGGTTTCCAATAATATTGTTTGAACGTTACGCAGATATAATCGATTCCCCTGTTTTTGTGGAGTGACCCGGACTCGCCCATGTATAATATTTTTGACACGCTAATCATTTACAAGTGCTCTGGGTGTCACTGAAAGTGTATACACTGGAATGGAATATGATTAATGTTGAATCAAAACAAGTTAAATGGGGAAAGAATTTGTTTAATTAAAAGCAAATTATGAAAATGATAGTTATTAATTAGAGATTAATGTTAAGAGGGGCGACTCCTGTCCATAAATTAATAATTGAAATATTTTATTTAAATTATTTCACTTATTTTGTGTTTAGGACTAATTTGTATTTAGCGGCACATTTTCATATGGAATATTTGTTTCAAAGAAGCATTCGTCTGGTATGATTTTAATTTTAATATTTACTTGGCAGGTTAAATGTTTCAGCGGGAGGTCTTTTTAAAATTTAAAATTTTAGCTTAATATACAATTTCAAAATATGCTACAATATCTTTAATGTATCAAGGTTTCATTGTAATAACATCATAAAGTAAAAGAAGAACATTTTGCACAAAAAACTAATAAATATTTTTCAAAGCTCAAATACCTCTGTGCTTTTACATAAATGACAATGCAAATTGCCTTTCTAGCAAAATGGTAACAATTTAGATTTAGAAAAAAATTAAATTATTGAATAATTTGCGAAATGTCTGCTTCATTATGAACCCTAATCGTACAATAAATTGAGCCGGAAATAAGAAGAATGGGGAAGTAGTTTTTGGAGAATATATTTTGTGAAATAATAAGAAAAAACAAGTATGTGTACTTTTTACATCGTCCGCGAATTTTTTCTATTGTACCGAAAAAAGTTCATTTCGTGAGAGCAAAATTGATGTGAGGCAAGACTCTTTCTGCTTACTTGCAGAGGGGTACTCATTTCTGCAACATGGAAACCAGTAAAGAAAGAAGGGTTACGCTCAATCGAAAAATATGCATTCGAAAACCTCAATACGTGGTAAAACTTGCCACATTAAAAGTAACTAAATTGAAAGATGAAAAAAATAATAATAAAAAGGCATTCCAGGAATTTCTAAAATATTCAACTCAGAATGCAAGAAAAAAACAGTTCAATGAAAAATTGTACTCAGATTTATTTTTTTATTTTTCTTATCATTGAAATTGGTATTTATGCAGCGTAAACTCCGCGATATCTTTTATGTAGATCCAAAAGAAATAAAAAAAGCTTTTTCTTGTTACTCCAAAATTAAAGTCAACCTCTGTTAAGGAGGCTTTCATAAATTTGATGCTTCTTCCGCAGGCATCAATCATTTCGTTTTATTATTAAATCTTATTTTAATTTGCCTGAAACTGACACTTTCAGCTCTAAAAGCATCTTAAATTTGATATCATGCTTTGCTGAGGATTTCTTTCATACACGAGTATTTAAGGTAAAGAGTGACTGACGTTTATTGTGTTTGACTGCCTTTTTTTCATAACTGAACTCTACACCTTCTACCAGTTTCATAAATAGCTTATGTTTTTCATGTGAATTGTGGCAGTAACACAAACAACCCTCTGCCGTTGTGTGACTATTTTACAGCACAGAATGGTTTATTGACACATTTTCCGATATTAAGTTGTGCAATAAATGAATAGATATTTTTCTATAACAGACCAAAATTAGGAATTATAAATTAGAAAAATTATATTTGAAAAACAAGACCAGTTGAGGAAATCGATACAGTTCTGTACTTGCAATTTATCACACATCAAATGTATTTTCTTTATGTTGAAGGTTGCTTTTTCAATGCTTTTGATGCATGTCTTTGGCAAACTTGTGAACCGTGATCATAATTTGCAATTAGTGCAAAAATTGTGGATTCGATTGTGTATCCTGCACCTGTTGCATCCAGAGACCACAATGTGACGTACAAGGACACCATTGGGTTGAATTTATCAATCAAAAGTGGCAGACAAATTCCTTTGCATATTTGTGCCATTTGAATATTACCTCACAGTGTATTTATAAATAATGATAATGGCAGCTCAGCTGTTGTCAGGCAACATATTGCCGTTAAACATGTTAAGTTTGGTCTGCAATCTAACGACGAATCGACTTACAAACGAACGAAGCTTGCAAAGTTTTTAATCTTATTATCCAATTTCATGGTTGGTTAAGAAAGCGCATCGTGCTCATTTCTGCTTGAATGGATATTTGAGCAAATCAAACTGCCGTTTTTGGTGTGAAGATCAGCCAGAAGCATGCGGATTATAGGCCGGTGGCATAAGTTTTCAAAGTCGACGAAGGCGGGGTCGTTCTTCTTAAATGTGCGGTGATTACAATTTTTTTCTTTTTGCCCGAAACGAAAGAGCTGGACTTGACTGACTTGTCGCTCAATATTGAATAATTTAATTGTCAGAATCCCAATGGTATATTGAATAGAGTACGCCAAAATTACACCCGGTGTCTCAACCATTTAGACTTCTTCACTCTTCCAACAATCAGTCGAAAATCAATGGTGCCCATTTTCTAAGCTTGATTATATATTTTGACTCGTTCGTAACTCATACTTTAATCTAGCAGATCAGATGCAGCAAAATTTGAATTACAGCTGTATTCAATACTAATTTGAGTCGTCTGGAAACCCGCCTAAATTGTGTGTGTGTTTGTGCGCTTATTGCCCGGAGGGCTACACTGTTTGGTTTCTTTTGCTGCTAATGATGGTCTTTTGTGTAACTATTCTGTTCATAGTTCAAAATGGCTGGCAATCTATGCCCTATTTCTGCCAAATATATTTCATTACAGTACAAACACACTGGGAACATAATTTTGTTTGGTGCATAAAATAAATAGTTTCAACCTCCGACTCCAGCAGCGAATACATTAATGGAAATTGCATTATTTAAATAACATATAAAAAAAATGGGAGAGAGACGTACAATCAAAAGTTACTGCCAAAAGCGGCCTCCAGCACATTTCGCTGCTGATAAAGACACATTCATAAGCTGGTGCGTAGAACACAAAATGTAGTAAAATATTATTATCTAGTGTAAATGTGCAAGAATGTAAACGCGAGTGTGTAAAAGAAGTTTCCATGTAACCTTATCGCCATATGCCCTTTTCGCCTTTTGACTAAATCAAGTTCACTTTCCCTTACACTCTCGGCGGTTTGGTGTGAGCTGCTTCCACAGTGTGGTTGTGTGTAACTAAATTAAGTAGAAAGAAGGTGGTTTCCATGGTAAATATTTCTGCCTGAAGGTAAAACCAAAATGCCATCTCCTCCAACAGTTTTTATTTTTATTTACAGCAAAAATTTAAGGTTCAAATTTAAATGTGAGTATTTTAATTTAAGACAGAATGTTGAAGTTATTATTTATACGAGGAGTTGCAAATCCAAGAAAATGCTTTTTATATGTTCAAGTGAACTAATTTAATTTTTAATTGAATTATGTATATGTGAAACAAACGACAATAGCATATAGTATATTTTCGAATAATTTACTTCCTTTCGGGAATCGAAATCACTTTAGTTTTAACTGCAAACTCCCAAGCTTTTAGCGATATGAGGCCGATAGAAATAATGTGTTGTATAACTGAAGTCATTTGATTTGCTCTTATAAATAATTATCTTTATGTGATATTTTTCCCCCCTCAAAAAAACTTTCCATCACTCAAAAGTGTCAAGCGATGCTTGCAACTGAACTGAGTGTCATAGGATGATGGAAGTTGCATAGCAACAACTTTATGTTTGCGCCATGCAACTAAGAAATCAATCGCGTTTGTATACGAAAAAAAGTATTAATTTATTTAATGGCACGAGAGAATGTGTAGGCAACTGCAACTCTGATTGCAATTTAGGAGACGCATATCGTCAGACGATTTGAAATGCTTTCGATCACATATTATTGGGAACCTATTTAAGTCTCATCTCAGAGATGTCATTAACAGGTAATTAGTTATAATAAATTATTTCATGCGGATTTGAAAACTAGTTGTCCAGAAATCATCACGTGTGTAGAAAAAGAAATATATCTGTAAAAATTATAGCTGAGCTAAGGAAGTAGAATAACCCAGACCTGAGAATTGCTATTTGCAAGATATGATCCCACAAACATAAAAGAAACAAAAGAGCCAATATATCCGCTGACCAAATAATAATCCGTTAGGAAGCGCTATTCATTTGCAGACAATAACTTCTTGCACTTAAATATTGAAAATTTGCCTAAACATTCTAGTTCAAAGAACTTAAATTTTTTTTACTGCGCAGAAATTAACCTCAATCTGATGAGATAAAAATATCAAGTGCCAAGAATTAAAAACAAAAATAAAGACTTAAAAAAATTATTGCCGCCAAGACGCCGAAGAGTCTGCGACAACAAATTCTTTGCCTTCTTATCGTGAGTATTTAGTGTATTTTTATTGGAATATATTTTACTTAATCATTATCATCTGCAAGCAGTAAAATAAAGAAAAAGAATCAAATTGTTTGAGGACAAGAGAAAAAAATCTGTTGGGTTTTTGCTCTGCTTTTGTCAACTCAGCCAAAATGGAGTCTTTTATGGTTTCAACTTTTAAACGGCACACAATTTGAAAAACTAAACAAACACACGAAAATTCCTTAAAACTAAAAAAAAGTCTGTAAAATAATTTGGCATAAACAAAAACCGTTTCATACACGAACTGAAGGATATGATGATATTAGAACTCATCTGCAAGTGAAGAGCAAAGCAGTAGGCGCGAGTAGAAGTGAATGTTTTGGCCCTTTAAGCCACGTACGACTGGTAACAACCTGACTGTGGTTAAGCTAAAAAAGAATTTTTTAATTGCTTGCAATTACAAAAATGTAGCAAGAGTTGGCCAATTCAAATCTTTCGGCCTGCCATTTCGTCATCCAGTATCTGATGGGGAGATTTCATCCTCTATATTCAATTTTACTTGAAGATCAAAACTCGTGCCTGTGTGAACTCTATCTAAAATCCAGAATATTTTTGACTTTCAGCTGTGATATCGGGAGAAGCCAATGGATCATCACTTGCGAGTTTTGTGAGAGTTTGAACAAAGCGAATGCAGACGAGGCTTTTATTCAAATGTACTATTCATATATTTATTTCCATTTAAGTCTTTTATGTTGCAAAGTATTCTAGTAAATAAATTACTTGAAAGTTTTACTCGTAGCAAATTACATACGACTGAGCCCGTATTTCACTCACACATTCACTCATATTGAGCAGCAGCCAAGTTGTGTGTGTTTATAGTTTCTTTCATATTTCATTTCGGTCCATTCATTATGGCGACGATGACAAAATTTGTCTTATTTTTTTTAATTTTCAGTTGGCATCCTCTCAAATTTGTGTGATTCGACTGTAAATGTTTGAGCTCCAGAACAGATTTGGTAGGATCTCTGTCGCCATTCAATGGATTTGCAGTAAAGACATTAAAGTATTGCCAAAAATTATATTGAATAGTTTATTTGATATGCACTTACGATGCACAAACTTACATGACGCATACGGGCATGCCATGTGAACACGTACTCATATTGTTCAGTTTGCAAATTTGCGAAGAAAATATTAGAATTTATTAACATTAAAGAACTGAACAACTTTTTAAATTTACAGATTCTAATTGCATTTTGTTTGTACAAAATGTGTCAAACTTTGACATAAATCTCAAGCTGAGTATGTGTGTGTGTGTGTGTGTGAATGTTGTTTGACTGTGATATGTTGCAGCCACATTCGTGTCACATTTACAGTGTGCAGCTAATTTTGCCGAAGTACAGGGTGTTTTTTATTGAGATATAGAACTTCGAATTGAAATAAAACACAAGAAAATCGTTTTAATGTCCATCAATTTGACTTTATTGGAAGGATAATTTTATGCCATTAATGTTTAAATATGATTTCGGGCATGTGGCCGCCGCGGCTGGCTCGAATAAAGCCAATTCTACAGGTCCAATTTTCCACCACTTTTTCGAGCATATGGGGCCGTATGTTGGCAATAGCGCCACGAATGTTGGCTTCCAAGTCCCCTAACGTTTCTGGTTTGTTGGCGTAGACGAGCGACTTCACATATCCCCAAAGAAAATAATCCAATGGTGTCAAATCACACGATCTTGGTGGCCAATTGACAGGTCCATTCCGCGAAATTATGTGCTCATCGAATGTTTCCTTCAATAAATCGATTGTGACGTGCGCTGTGTGGCATGTAGCGCCGTCTTGTTGGAACCACAACTCATCCACATTCATGCCATCCAATTCGGGAAAAAAATAGTCGGTTATCATGGCTCTATACCGGTCTCCATTAACGGTAACTGACTCTCCAGCATTATTTCGGAAGAAGTATGGCCCAATGACTCCACCAGCCCACTGCGCACTGTTCGACGTCTCTGCGGATGCGTATTATCACATAGAGTAAACGTAGTGCGAAAACGATCGATGGTTAACCGAATTAATTGCTCTGATGGACGATTATGTCGACCATAAAATGGACGGAGTTTGCGGTAAACTTCGCGAACTGAACCATTACTTTCGAAATAAATTTGCACGATTTACAAGCGTTGTTCTTTTGTCAACCTGTTCATGATGAAATGGCAAACCAAACTAAATATTAATCACTTGACAGCTGACAAAATGGCCGCCAGTTAAAAAAGTGATGCCAACTTCAAGTTCTATACCTCAATAAAAAACACCCAATATTAGAGCGCAGAAATAGCAAAATCTTTCAACTGGATCTACATAACAAAAACAAATCATATATCCGCCCTATGGCGGCTTTCTCTTAGGAATTTCAAAATATAAAAAATAAAAAGAATTTGCAGAAATATTTTCACTGAAATGCAAAATAAAGACACAGTTTTGGTTCTCTATAATATACGTGTACGCCTGTAGCGATAAAGATCTTATTCACAAATTACTTTCTAAATATTGTTCCGACAAATTCTGCACTATGGGACAGTGCCGTCTTATTACCTATACTTCTCCTCTCTGTCCTTTTTTTACATTCCTTAGCTTTCAACATATTCGATTACTGTCGTGTTATGCTATTCTTGATTTTTTTTTTTTTTTTTTTTTTAGGAGTAGGACCAGCACTCAGGGGATGACCCCTACATATGCAATGCATTGCGCCAGAACTGAAAACGAGGGGATAGTATTAAGGGGACAGATGAGGAAAGATGAGAAGATAGACAGTTTTTTTGTAGCTATTTCAACCTTTTACTTCGCAGGCTAATTTTTGCTACAGGGCCGACGAAGGTGGGTGCTGTTACTCTGCTTTTTAGTACATGATAGTGTCAGTCGCCGCCAATTATGTTCAGCGACCAGTGACTATGCCTTCATCATTGAAACAGGCTGGCAACAACTAACACAACCACGCACTAATGCTGATCAGAAGAATTCAACACAATATTTCATAACTCAGCGCGGGCTCGAACTCACGACCCTCCGCTTCATAATCCCGTGTTCTACTACTTCAGCCAACAGCACCCACATTGATTGCCTTGCGATTTATTAACTTTTCATTCAATTACTTCTAGATAAGAAAATAAGAAGCTTTCATCTTTCTTAGTATTTTTTAGAATTCAATTGTTTTTGCATTTTCCATGGGTCTGTAAAGGCAACTTAATTTTTATCTCCATAACTGAAAAGAAAAACTTTTTAAGCACTCCAGTTATCAGATTGGAAAAAGTTTTCAGGCGAATTGATTAGACCGACTCATAAATGGAGGATCATGAAATTTTTTTAAAATAAATATTTTATGCGGCAGGTAACACTCAACATTAAATCATACGCTTAAATTTTAATTGCATATTTAAATAGTTGCGGCATTATTTTTCATATATGGCTAAAGGTGACAGAATATCTTTTTTTTGTCAAAAAGCACAAGCCTTGGAATTCTGTGTTGACATGTGCAAACGTCACATTTTTTATTCATTCAATAATTTATTGACGCAAATACGTGAATGCATTGATACGAACTTATTTGTTAGCAGTTTTATTCAACTACAAGTATTTATTGGTTGGGTTTAATTATTCCGAAATTACTTAGAGCTATTAGAGGCAGTTTGGATGTTAAGTAAAAGAGAACTAAAACATATTTTATATTTATAACATACGACTATAAATTTGCTTCTACAAAACTTTTCTACTGCGTGCATTAAAGTATAGAAATGCAAACATCCCATGCAGTACGAGCAAGTGAAACCATTATTTTATTTACAGAATTTCAAAACCTATTCACTTAATTGTTTTAAATAAGTTTTTCTATACGAACTTCTTGTAGTTCTTACGAATAAACTTGACTTCAGTTTGGTCTTACTGATTGATCATTCCCAAGGTTTCTCTTAGCCATTTCTCACATTCATTTAATGCTGGCCAATAAACTTTTCCTGAAAGCATTTTACAACCACTCAACATTTACACACACCCGTGCTACTGCTTCCCAACCCTATTTATTTGTAAATATATATATTTCTTTATCATATTTTATTAACATAAAATTCTGGTTGTTGCCATTTTTCGTTCCTTTGGTTTTAAAAACTTTGACCACTGCAAACTTAGAAAAAAGAAAAAAGAAAAAGAAATCTAAAAACCTAATAAAAATTATTGAAATGAAACTTAAAACAAGTAACTTGCCAACGAAAGAAGTTTGCTAACCCTGTTAACAAAAGAAGTCCCGCAGTTGAATCGAATTTCCAGAATCAATTTGTTTGCAAATTATTTTATGAAAAAGGAACACGAATAAAGAACAACTAAGAAGCGAAATAAAGTACAGGAAACAACATCTATTTCAAAATGGACAGATTGTAATACAGTCGCAGAGAAAAGTATGGGACCTAATGAAGTGCTTAAGACATGTTTGAAGTTTCCATATGCATGATTTTATTCTGTTTTATTTAACTACTGCACCACACAAAAAAATGTGTTTATTTCGTTGCCAAAAAAGCAAACAAACCCAGGGGAAGTGTCTCATAAACGCACAAATCCAAAAATCTAACTGAGACTTGCCCCCTCCATTAGATTTACATATTATCACTTCTGTTCACACATATGAGTCCTATTTATGTGTGTGTGTGCTTATAAGTGGTCAATGATTTATTGCTTTCCACAAACGCACCATCTCGTGTTGATTTTGTTCAACTTGAGCAGCTGAAAACAGTCAACAAACGGATAAGAATACAAACAAACACATCAACTGACTTGCAACAGTTTAATTGGAATCAAGACTGATTTTCTTATTATCTTTGAAGTGTAGGGGAAGATTTGCAAACTATAATGCGACATCGCGAACAAAATATCAATGGGCTTGTCGCTCTACTCACTCCTTACCAGTGCGATGTGTTCCCTAGGCAAATGGAAAAGAAAAACGCAGCTTTCATAAAGCTTTTTGTACAACTTCCTCCTGCCCAAGTCATGAGACAAATACGTTTAAATCAATTGACACAAATTCCCGCAAGATTGTTATCGATGTTCATTTGCCCGCGTGTGTGTGTGTGTGTGGCTCTCATGCGGTTTTCTTTTCTTTCATGTTGCAGTCCTTGCCGAAGCAGATTTCGGTTTTTGTTGCATCATAGAATGGCAATCGACCTTATCTACAAGAGTTACTTGACAAGGTACGAGCTGCAGCCAATAAACCAAAGTGTTAATAAATGTAAGTGGATTAGTTTGACTTGCTATTCTGATTCTCTGGCTGTATGAATACATGAATGTGCACTTAAATAAGAGCACATCGATTGGCTCGGATTACAGTGTAGATTTTTTACGTTTAAGTTAAAATCGTACTCGTCTTAGGTTAGAAATACATTATGAGAATATTTTAAAAGCTTAAAGGTGGATTATTTTGTGCCAGTGCCACTAAGACTCTAAGTGACCACTGAGTGTCTTTCGTAAAATATTTTATGGGATTTTTGTTTACTGCCACAATTGGGTTAACGCCTAAAGACTTATTGCCTTTGTTGTTATTATCAAGAGTTTTTTCTTTTTAATATAAGTAAATGACAAAATGCAAATCTAATTTTGTAAATGTAGTCCAAGCCAGATACTAAATGATTCAGTCGGATCATGTCTTCTCCTGTTATTAAAATGCAAGTAATAAAATTCTCTTAGAGCTTTCCCTTTTGACCACAGGGAAATTATTGTATTCCCTTTAGAGGGAATATTTTTGGAACATTTGGGTAAGGATTTCTTGGTGATCTGCTTGTCAATTGCTCATTTGAATTTAATCTGATTTTGTAATTTAAATTTGGCTTTGTAGAAATAGAATGTTTTTTTTAGCCTTTACTAAAGTTAAAAGTATTAAAACGGTTCGCTTCTCTTATTTTGCTGGATATTTCTATAATCATGAGTAAATTTTGTATGGCGCATGGATTAAGAGCAAAAGGAAAACAGTGTTCTGCTGGAGCAAATAAATTGATTGATCTACTTTTCACACTTGGCCAATGCACGTTTAAGATAAAAAGAATATTCTTACAAATTAGTCCCACAAATAAAATGTCTATAAACTCTAACTGAAACTTACACATTTTTTTCCTCTTTCTTAAACGAGTTAGTAAATTCCTCAAATTAACAGGCAGACGATGTCTTGAAAACAAATTAGTCAACTTAAATGTGATTAAATACTGTGTGAAAAATATATATTTTCGTACCTTAAAACATTTTTGACAAAACTTAAACTCTCTGAAGCGCTGTCTTGTTTGCGCAGATGAAAGTTATTTAACAATACAAAAACGCTTGAGTGTTTTCCCCGAATTTCGTTGTTTGTTGCGTTTAAACCAAAAACACAATCACCAGCAATTATGATAAATTAAACGTTTTAACACTTAATCACTTAACGACTTATTTAGTGTCACTAAAAGCTCTTGGCAAATAACGACAATTTTCTAATGCAGTCAATCGTTTTTAATGCCTCATTTGCATAAAAGAGCAATTTAAAAGAATTCGTGCCACCACCAGCTTCATGGAGATGTGTTTCAAATATTTATGGAGCTTAAAAACTTAAAACATAAATATTGGTATCAGCGGTCAAATGGTGGCTCAAACTTTATGACTGTCGTTTTTATTTACAAAATTTCAAGGTATTTATGGCTTAATATTCAAATTGATTGTCTGATTTACATGCACAATGTTGAACAGATTCCAGCTTCAAACGGCCCAATTTGGGCACAGCAAATATTAAAAACGATAATATGAATAACAATAATTTATAGATTTGATTTTAGAGTTAAACTGCTGATTAACTTGGCAAGATTATTGCTGCCTGTTTACTTCCTTTCATTTCCAGTTTTACTACAAAAAATATATATTTTCCCTCGGTTTGTTGAGGCTGTAGACTGTGCACTGAATTTGGGAAATATCACTATTTTGTTTGCAACAACAACATTTTATGTTGTCGTAAATCGTACCAGCAATATTTTATAAATTCTTCAGCAACAAAAACAAGCGGCAGATATTTCACTCTATCTCAATTGGCTGATTATAAAATCGATCACGCACATTTTATAATCATTGACAAACTTTAGCTTTTTGCTTTCGTTCACTTGGCATCCGCATTACGGTTGCTTTAAGTTCATCTTGAGGTTTAATACGAGTGCAGCAAATAGAGCCACCAGTAAGAAATCTTGATATTTAAATAGCAGAAGGAAAGCGGAGCATCATGCGGACCAGATCTGAAATCACAGATCAAAATACACTAAAAGGAAAATTTATTAAAACTTTTATTTAAAAATTATTTTGAATATAAAAGTTCTGGTCATCCCTTCGCTTGTTGTTTATTAATGTTTCATTTATTTTGTTTTTTTTTTATTTTTATGTGAAATTTTTAAGGTTCAGTTTTGTTTTCTTTCCAGATTTTAAATACGTCACGTACAATACCTGACTCTCATTTCCAAAATCTTAAATGAACAAACAAACAAACTTTCAGTACAGTCTTTTAGAGGGTGGAGATAAAATGTCTGTCCTTGTTTTTATCAGCCTTCATATCGCAACAATTTCACTTATTACCTTCACGTAGAAACAGTGTTGCCGAACTCTGTGAAATATATTTGTGTATGTGCTGTTATATATTATCTCATATTGTATGCACGTACAGATTTTTTTCTTTTAATAAGAATCATCAAACGACGAAACAGGAAAGCCAAATATTTCCTATCAGTATCACATTCTTATACACGGCATTACGAGGATGTTGTCCATTGATAAGAAAATTTTAAGCATCTCTATCATAATTTTTTTATGTTATACCATCGACAGAAGCTCTTTCACGTTAGCAATACAAGAGGAAAATCCAGAACAATGGGCATAATTTGTTTTCAAGCGGCCCTTATCTGCTCAAACTAAACTTAGATGAAACTATTAAATTGAGAAAATTAATTTTTTGTCTTATTTTGCAAATAATTTCTATTGAAAATATGAGCAAAACCTTTAAAAAAATATTTGAACTTAATAGCTACACGGCTAGATTTATCACGTTTTCAAAATTACTTAGTGAAAAATTGGTTTTTTGTGAAAATTTTTTTACATTTTCTCTTACAATATTTAATTTAATTTTGCTCATTGAATACATTTAGTTATCACGCTACTTGAAATGTTTCCCTTACTTTTAACACGTGGGAAGCCCACCTTTGGCCCCACTGCAGGTCGGCACAAATATGAAGATTAGGGGAACAACTTTTTTACAATTTTTGAAAATACCAAAATGGCCCTATCCATACCATGTACTCGTAGTGCATAAAGAAAGAATAAGAACTGCATCTTTAGATTTTCGATATCGTTAAAAAAGGTTTCGCGTCAAATGCAATTAAGTTTGGGATCAGTAAGCCCTAAAAAAATAATAATATTTGCTTTATAAATTCATAAATGATAAATAAATTATAAGTTTTTCCATTAAATATTGAATAATATTCTGTATGAATTCAATTAATCGTGATAAAATATTGCGACTTATGCAAATTTTGAAAAAATAAAAAAAATCTTAAAGGGCTTTCAGAAAACGGCTTCGACGCGAAACGTTTTTGTTCCGAAATGACCTGAGGACACATATTTCGGTTTCAGCACAACATCGGCTACAGCGTGGTGATAGGGTCTTATTTTGGTTGTGGCCCTAATGAAGAGGTAATAACCGACAACACCAATAATAACTAAGAGATACCAAACATTATTTTCAGAATCGTCATTTATATATCACTCGTTAATTAAAGTGTGGACTGATACCGGCAACACCTCGTATAATTTCTTATTAGCCACGTGTTAGATGCTGGAAAAAACGTGTTTGTAAACAAAGTTGGTGGCACCTGCAGCCACTACTCCTGATCGATTACTTGGTACGCAGTATCTGTGTGTGTGTGTGTGTGTGTGTGTACCCACTTTAATGAGTGTGTGAAAATTTATTTTCGCCAAAGTTGAAATTCTAAATTCAAAGTTGATGTCTGTCAAGCTGTTTAATTGGCGGGCCATAACTTTTGCTAAGATCCCTGTAGCTGAACATGTTCATGTTTTTATGAGTTTATTTTCGTGCGTGTGTGTAAAGAGGAAATTAAAAATTGTAATCCTCCGTTGGAATGATATCTGCACCCAAACGTTTATTTCAAATACGCCAGTGTATATTTAAACACGGGATGTGCAGGCAAAAGTCGAATATGAACAAAGACAAAATTGTTCTTTATTGCTCATCCAAAAACATGTTTGATGAGATATTTTAACTTAAAATTAAGTGTGGAAATGAAACGAACTAAAGCCTGACACTAATACCTCTCATAGGAGCCAGCGACCTGTTTCCCTCATGCTTCATACAAGAATTCGTTATTACAAGGAAAAAATACATATTAATTTTGTTTTTGCTTGACTATGAAATGATGTACGAGTACATGGTTGTCAGTGCGCTTACGCTTTTCATGCTTATTTATGATTTAATTAACAGTTCACGTTATTAAAGTATTCCTTAATTTGCTTAATAAGCGCGAGTTGTAGATACTGGGTTCGAGTAAAAATTATTTCGGTAGTATGCAAAATTAGCTCAACTTATTTTAGAAATTTTACTTATAAAATATATTTTATTTTATGTTCTGAACTAGTCTATTTGCATGTTTGAATGAAAAGGATATCATGCGATCACTAAGTATGCCTGTCGCGCGGCTGTGTGAACTGCTGCTCCATCTAGTTGGAACAACAATTCTGAATTGTTCTCTACCTCGGGCCTTGAAAGATGTTTCATCATTTCCAGTTATTGAATGGCAAAGATTGTGGCAAATTTTGAAAGAGAAACCCATGAACATGGCTTAAGTTCTTGCCAAACTTTTATATGTAAATCTTGTTTGCACTTCTCTTTACACTATTCAATATGAATTAATTTTTTAGTTGTTGTATTTCATTTCTCTCTGTTGTCTGGTCAACAGGCTTCAACGTAAAACCATGAGTTGGGCTACTCACTAAAATTAATTTAACTGTGGAATACGCATCGAGCATCGCAGGCAGTTCGAAAAATAAAATGAATCGACAGCAAATCGAAAAATAAAATGAAGTGTAAGCCAATTTTCATTTTCTTCTTAAAAATAAAGTACAATATATTTTTGCCTTAACAGCAGACAACGTGACAACCGAAGGACAGGCGTTCTTTAATAAATAAAATATGATTAAATAGTTAATCTCATGTATGGATGTGTATGTATGTGTGTTTGGTGTTGAAGGGAAACTTTAAGTCAATAATGAAAATTAATATGAAAATTTCTTTTGCTTGTCCATCGGCAGCCGCTCTTAACAACAGATTATAGAAATTCATTTACCATTGAACAGTAATATTTTGTGTATTTATTGACGTGTAAAATATGATTTAATTTTCCTTGTTTTCCATAAATGTTTGGACTAATACAGCACTGCGGAGGATATGAAATATATTCGCCAGCTACTGGAATTTATCCAACGAATTGAATAATCGATCACACTCAATTGCAAATACACTTGAACGATGTGGGTTTCCTTTCATTCATTTGCGTTCCACTGAGTTTAAAGTGTTGCCGTGGCTGTGCGCTATTTTGCGTCGTTTGCTGGAAGCTGCAGTTGAAGGCTTGGCTGCCTTTTCGGAATTACAATGAAAACCAACTTAATTTACTTTCGCGTATTGATGAATGAATTACAAAACAATTATTATACGACCTATTGAAAATATTCTAAGAGTTTTTGTTTTTGTGCTGCTATCGAATTACAATTCTGCTCTTAATTGATTTCATGTGGTTAAGAAGAGGCTGACAAGTAAAACAAGTAACAGTTTGCAAAGTGTAAACGTTTGTTGACTGTTGAATGGTTTTTTTTCTCAAAAATTAAAAAAAGTGTGTAAATTTCTATTATTCTGGAGAATCCAATAGCAATAAATTTCTCACAACTCATTCATGTTTGTGCATCAAAAAATTAATTTGAAATTTATTTCAAAATATTTAAATCTCCTATTAAATTTAATTTGCCCAAAGTTCATCAACACACACGATACGAACAGGATATTAAATGGAGTGTTTTCAATCACGAGGCATATCTTGACGAATGGAGTTACACTGGTCTGCAACAAAAAATTTATTTATAAACTCAGAGTTTTCAAGTTGAAGTTTTCCAAGTAAATTGTACTCCTCTAACCGGCAGATTTGTCTACGAAAGAATCGTTTCCGCTTTTAAGGTTTGCCAGGGAATTCATTTTATGTTGTCCATCTTCAACTGGAAGTTTAAAGGAATGAATGAAAGTCTTTTTTCATTGGGATCATTTTATTATCTAATTTGAGTTAAAATAACAAATAAATGAAAGTAGCAACTCGTAATACCAGAACTTTAAGCGTTTAATAAATTTATGGATTTCCTTTTAACTTTTTCATTAGTTTCTTATACACAATATCTCTGTATGTGAGAGTTTGACTTGGAAATGTATTCGATTCTTCATCATTATTTTTGATTTACGAGCAAAACACTCAAACTTATTTTTCAAATTACATTGAATGCCATGACTACTGCTACTATAGATGACTGCCAGCCTGGTTGTGCTGGAGAAGTTTTCTGATGACGATGAGGCTGCCGATAGTGCCGAGAGCCACGATAGAAATGACATATTGACATTTCAACATTCTTGGACAAAAAAATAAAAATATATAAAAGTGGAAGAGAAACTCTTATGATTCATTTCAGTGAATGAAGTCGTTACAATAGTTTTAGTTAAAGTTGCGAAGTAGCAATCAATAAAGTAATACTACAACTATAAGTTTGATATTTTATTCCATTCAACAAATTAATCAGCTCTATGAACAATTAATAAAAGGAAAAATACTTGTAACTGATTTATAACCATCAAATAAGCTCGTCAATACAAAGTTTGCCTGCACAGAAGTGACATGAGCTATTTTTAAATATTTTTACGTTCAGCGACAGTAAATCAATATAGTAAAGTGATATAGCAAAGGGCATTTCCAGTTAATGAACTCCTAAATTTGCTCAAGACAAACGTCGGCACTTGACATGATTGCTGCTGCATCCCTGAGGATACCCCGAATTTGCACTCAGTTTACTCGTCTCTTTCACGGGCCACACAAACCGTGACCAAACAACTTGCTGAGGTGCCCGAGCAATATTTTTCTATATATGCGCATTAATGCCCTACAGCCAACATTTTAAGCATACAATACAAAATAAATTTGGTTTTTATTCCACTGCAAGGTGCCAAAGGAAATTTTCATTTTACTTACAAAAACTCCTGCTACAACTGCAGCAACATTAATTTCTTGCAGAAAACGCAACGAATAGAAGAAACAAAATTGTATTAGTTACAAAGCATTTTATGTGTAGCCAAACGTCTTTATTGTTGTAAATGAATATCTGAAAAAATTAAATTAATAACAGAAATTTGCTTACAAGTGCCTGGAATTTTTAGTAACAACTCAAAAGAAAAGGTCACGTGCGAACTGAAAAAAAACTGTAAAGCAATTCCCTTCCAAGACCGAGATGATGTACTTAATGCTTAAATAGATGACTCCTGTATCTCCATGTGATGACTTTCTTAAAATTCCTTGGGAATGCCGTGTCCTGTAGAAAATTATGAGCTGCTGTTTAAATTTATAAGCGAGTGTTTGAGTTGGCGATATCTAATGTTTGAGTCGGCCGTGCGAAAAGTTAACAGTTTCAACACTTTATGCATTAAGCACATTCACGACAGCAGGCTACCAACTACATGGCTACAGATATATAAAACATGTGTTTATAGGGAGAAATTAGCGCGGACAACAAACCTGTCGAGTGGTTGTGAAAATAAGCATTCCCACATAAACACAAGTATTCCATTTCTGTGGTCGTGTAGCCGGTAGCCTGTTGTCTTCAATATGTTTAATGCATTATTTTCAGTTTTATTATTGCCGCTGCTAAGAAATAAACTCGTTAATATGTTAGTCGTGGATCGCTATACCAGGCACCGTCAGCAAACACTGGATTCATGTTTCTTCGAATGTGTTGTTCAAAATGTTTACTTGCATTCTTTGCATTGTATCTTCTGAAGCAAGTAGTTCTTATTTAATGTATTATTGTTACAATTTTACTGTTGAGGCATTTTATTGTTTGGTGCGGCACATCGTTGCGAAATATGGGGAGGAAATTGCGGCGCTGTTTGCGTATAAGTGAACGCTTGCTGTATACGGGCATTCCGTGTTGTCTGAGGAGGCCTTCTCTGAGGCATTATCGGCCACATGGGACAGTAAGTAAAATGTGATTCTGATGCTGAGTGGTAATGAGAGGAATACCACGGATGTTGGAATGCCCAAGGGGTAAATGGGTAAGAGGCATAATTAGGTGACACAGGCACAGGTACTGGAATATAATGAGTTGCTGGACAATTCGAGGCTTCGTTGCGTTGACTATTCAAATCTGTACCTGCGTGTTTGCGGCAACCACACTTTTGGCTGGGGGGAAGCCTAGAAGGACTCCTTACTTTATAGCTTCTATTAACTCTTACGCCGTGATGATAGCGCTCTCTACTTCGCGGGCGGTCTCTCTTTGATGGCAATTCATTATATAGATTCGACTTACTGTTACTGATACTGTTTTTGTTTGCAGATGCTGGAGAGCTGCTGCGAGGGTATGAATGGCTATACAACCGCCTTAAACGGTCCCCTTCACGTTCTGCGTTACTATAATAGGGAATTTTTGCGGTCGACTTCTGTCTTTCTGCTGATACTGAAGAAGACTTGTTCCCGCTTCGTGTTCCATCGCTACTAGTATTTTTACTGTCTGCATATTTGTTGCTGGTCGATTTGGCTTTTCGATTTAATTTGGATTTGTAGTCCGTGGTGTGCGCTTGGCCTGCACTATCGATAGTTGATTGGCTAACTACGACGTCTTCATTTGCAAATAAACACTTTGAAGTTTCATTGAAACTGTAGCTTTTGGTAGTATCAGCACGAGGGCCTCTAACTAAGATTTCATGGCCTTTAAAGTTGGGTGCTCCAAGAGCTGATGGTGATGCTCTTGACGCAAACGTTTCCATGCGGTTATTGCTGATATTTATTGTTGAAAATGTAAAGCCTTTCGCTTTGTTATAAACTTGAACTGAACAAGAATCCTAATGTTTGTAGCAGTTTTATATTAATTTATTTAGTCCCATCAATTAAAAATTGAGCGAGTAATTAAAACTCTAGCATATGACTATTGTGCGCTATTGTTTCAATTGTTAGTTACGCATCTCCGTTGAATGTGTTGCGTTAATTGCTTTGAGTTGTTTTCTACCTATTAAAATATGGGGTGTTTATTTTATCGTGCCCTTGCCATTTAATAAAACACCTTCAACAAAACCAAATATGAATGTTGTTTAGATGTGCGTCATGCTTCACTGAGTTTTAATTTTTGTGTAGTTTGCATACTCGCCTTTTTAGCCTAATGCCAAAACAACAAAGATTCGTTGGACTAATCTACTGATATGAACCCATGAGAGCAAAAGCGACATAACCCATGTACTTTTCAGGAACATCTTTCTTAAATAACAAGCCAATGTTTCAATGTTCTCCAAAAAGGTGTGCAATGATTTTAAAAGACTTTTGAGATCGCAACGCAATACCTGCTGCGTTGTGAGGTGCTCAACACTACCACACCAAAACAAAAGGGATGAGTACTGATGATGAAAGTGTAGAGCCTTTCGAAAACAACTGTTCCGCTCTGCTGTTTAATTTGTAATAAATGAGAAATTAGTAATAAATTCAAGGGAAAATGTATTTCGCAATTCTGCTTGTATTCATTTACTCGAACGTACAATTCCCTCTTGATTTGCTAAGGGTTTGTTTCTACTTATTCTCTTATACTCAGACCGGCTTTCATCGTATTTTCGAAAACTGTGAGGGATGTTTTTCAGAAATTGGTATAAATGTTACTCAATAAATGTTCGTGCGTTTCTTTAGATTCTGTAGCCCAGGTGCCCAATCGGATTGTTGCAATTAGTTTTACGGAATATTTTACTCTTCTTCACTAGAGCGTATCTCTTATTTTCCCATTCAGCTTAGCCGCCACAATACGAAAACGCATTGCAAATAAAACTCATGTAAGGGAGAATGCAACATTAAATGCATTGCGTACGATCTGTATTCGTTGCGTGTGCCCACTTAAGTGGCATCACGATCAGTCCACATGAGCATTTATTTTTCTGACGTAAAACAGCTGACATTGGTTTTGCACATCTGAGTATCTTCTAGTAAGAATTCATATACTTAAACGTAATTTGGATATAAAAAGCAACCTGCCCGCCAGTTTCCTTGGTTCCGTTTCGGTAGTTCAGTTGATTTCCTTTTGTAAAAGAGCTCCACGTACCATAAGCCTGTAATATAGAATTATTTTGCGTAAAAAGTCATGACATGGACAAAAAATTAAAATATTTGGGCAATCACAAATCTACTCGTGATGATGTGAAAGATAATGTGGATTCATTATGAAGATAGCAGAAATGTCATAATTAGTTGCGCCGCTGCTGCGGCCCAACCGTCTTGTTTCGTTGCCCAAAAAATACCTGAGCCATAGATCTTATTCTGTGCAACAATAATATTCATTTAGAAAGAATTATAGCGAACAGCGTTCGTTTAAACTTCCTTCGTTGTACCAGCACAACAATTTGTTCTACGAATCACTCATAAAATTGAGTGTTTTCTTGTAATAAAATAGAAATGCATGTTATTAAAGTGGATAGATATTTTTGTAACTAACATTTCAATCTTCTTCAATTTTAGGAAATATTTTTTGTTTTCAAATAATATTTCGGCTCACTAGAATTCTATTTCTCATTGGATTATTGTCTAAGTACATCCTTCGTAATGTTGAGCACTGAACTAACTCATGCATATCATTACAGTCCTTTCCAATATCAATCAAAAATCTGACAGTCCTAGTTATTATCCTTTAAGGATGTCACAGTTTGATATGCCCTGTTATATTTATTTCTACTTGCGAGTGCTGGAATAGTTCAGGGTGAATCTTAGTTGTTGCCAGTAATGCCAATTTAGCTGTAATAAACGCAATTGTTTTTTATGTCTTCTCCTTTTATGAAATTCACCTTCGGAAGTGGTCAAATATAAAATAGTATTTCAGAAAGCAGAGTTTGTTTCAAATGCACATCTAGAAGTATGTATTTTAAAAGTATAAACATTTTTATTTTCTTATGTGATTCGTTATATACTTCGATAATTCCACCTTTTAATAGAGAAAATGAAGAATGTACTTCTATGCTGTTTATTTCAGATCGCTTTATTTGCTGACTACATGAATGCATTTCATTGCCTGTAACCCCAAGTAATCAGAAGATATCAGCCTGATTTTGAAAAGGCCAGAATTAAAGTAGGCAATAAGAATATTGAAGCATTCAGGCATGTTCCAGAAAAGTAAAAGTAAATGAAGTTGAATTTTTTAAATTTTTATTTTTGATTTTCTGCAAAACTAATAGTTTGCTGTTACATTTTTCAGTTAGAAATGAAAAATTATTTAAAAAGCATAAGGAAATTATAGAAAAAAAATAAAAAAAATTTTATTTAAACTCAAAAATAAAAATTTAAAAAATTCAACTTCATTTACTTTTACTTTTCTGGAACATGCCTGATTGAATTTTAATTTATTTGAAATATTGTCTCAGTTAATTTATTAAACGATTTATTAATTTATAAACGATCGCTCCCAGTTCAGATTAATCTGTGAAATAATTCCGACGAATATTCGATTCTAACTTTTGCAAGGACAAGGCAAATATACCTGAAGGGAAACAATGCATTAGACAACATGAAATATATATTTTACCGAAATTTTAGCTCACAATTGAAAAAATTTCGTATATGAAATTTTAGAAAAGTGGGCAGATGATCAAAATTTACCGCAAATTTTCACACAAATAATAAAAAAAATATATTCAGCCTATTAACTAAAAAAAGAAACAGCTTTTAAATGAGTTCAATTGAAAGCAGGAGACAATAAGATTGTGTGTTTTTAAAAATACTTCGCCCTTTGCTGAATTTTCCAGCTTCAGCGGCGCTTTTGACTTGAATATATTGACAACAATATATAAATTAATGAACATTTACGGCATATCAAACGTTTTACTCTTAAGAGTTCAAAGTTGCTCAGTCCAGCTTGGAAACGTTGGAAAATAATTTGTTCCCCCATATAAATTTAAGGGTTGATTTTCTATTTAAAACCATTCACGTGAATATTTCACACACGTTTGGAATGAAGTTTTAGTTCGACGTGCACAATTGGCAGTAACTCTTTAGCTTCAGTAGGCAGCCAACAGCAAGATTTCGGCAGGCAGCTCTGGTTGCGAGTCTTTCTTTTTTTCGTTAATATAAATTGACAGGTAAATATTAATTCAAAATCAGTGTTTGTGTACAATTTCGAGCTTTTACTTTCTAATTTTGTTAATGGGGTATTTCATTGAAACTCATCTCAAGGACATCTTTTTAACCTAAAAAAATTCATTTCGAATTGTGGCTTAAAATGCAAATTCCAACTGTAAAATGTATTTGGACACGTTCGTCATTCATACAACAAAACTGGAAGATAGTTTGTATAAATAGATACATAAATAGTGAAGTAAAGGATGTGACATTTTATTTTGTAACCCATTAAAAAATTTTTAGGTCAGTCACATATTAATGGATATTCAATAAACAAGCAACAATGCCAACAATTTTTGTGTATGTGTGTGCATATTTGTGATCTTTTTATCGTCCGAACGGGTTGTAATCCACAATTCAAATATGTATTTTCATGTTGTGCAATTTCATTGTTGTATTTTTATTGTATTGTTCGTATTTTGCTTGCTTCTTTTAGACCATTTATTTGTGTACTTTTGACAGTTTTTTTTTCTTTTGTTGCAAGAGCAATAGAGCCAATATAAAACTGGAAGGACACTTGTTCGTTGCTGTGTATGTACACGCATGATGAGAACAACACCTCCTCTACAGTAATTTCCATTTGTTAAGAGGTTTTTATGTTGATTTTTTTTATGGTTAATATTTTCGGCTTTCATTTTTTTTTTTTGTATATTTTTTTTCATTTTGTATAATCCTTGCTGGTGACAACGAAAATTACCATGAATTTTACATGTGGCTGAAAATGATTTCGCAGCACCAGAGAAAGGAAAAAATGTACGAAAAGTAACAAAAAACTCGACGCGGGTTGAAAAACACAATAAAATATATTTGATTTAATTTGGTGATTGAACTTGTTTTATTCCTTTTTATGAGTTTCTGGCTAAAATAGCACTTTGCCAGGTACGCAATTGTATATGCCATTTGCTAATTTCTAGTCATGAAATATTATAATTGAAACATTGTCAACTTATATTGTTGTCACCGCCAAATTTATTCATGAAATGCTCTGAACAAAAATAATTAATATCATCAAAATGTATTATTATTTCATTTAATCAGTTTGTTGGTTCTTAACAAATATTCAATTAATAACACAATTGGAAGTTCAAACTGACTGTTTAATGGAAATAATGTGTCTTTTTTTATTAAAAAGCTAATAATAAAAAACAAAAACGTGTTACATTTAAGTTTTTTGAGGTTCACTAACAGGCAATTAATTTGTCACTTAAATTAAAGTTTTATACAATCTCAAATCTTTTTAAATTTTTCTATATTTAATAACTCCTATATCAATTTACTTATATTCTTCACAACTGATTCGACTCAAATAACAATTACCAATTAATTTGTTTTGTGGTAAGAAAAAGAGTTAGTGCAGCGTTTAAGCATTTTCCTTTATTAAACACATTCATGTGTTTGTGCATTTCAATGAGCTGTTTAAAAATATTCAATAAATTGAAAAACGTTTTTGTGTTCAATAGAATTTACAGAAAACCCAAACCAGTTGAAAAAAATACAGAAAAGTCAATTTTGTTTTTTTTCATTTTCTGTATTGCAAGAAATAGAATAGAAGACCAGCTAACAATACAAAATTTCATACCTCGACACAAGCACGTGCATGACACAAAACGAGTTTCCCTTATGACAAGTTCAGTACCATCGGATTAGCTCTGGATGTGTGTGAGCATCACGAACAATATCATAGCGGATACTAACCCAAAGTAGATATTAAATTGATATCGTATAAATAAGGAAAGAAATAGATCCAAAGCAGCCATGAAACATAAGATTCAGCTGGTTAACCCTTTAAGGGAGACAATACACAAGACCAGAAGGCAAGTGAGCATTTTCTTACCGGTAATTATCTTCGTAAGCGCATTAGATGGCACACATTTCTTGTTTCAAACTTGTGGGTGCTGTTGGCTGAAGTAGTAGAACCTGAGTTCGAGTCCGCGCTGAGTCACGAAATATTGTGTTGAATTCTTCTGATCAGCATTAGTGCGTGGTTGTATTAGTTGTCCCCAGCCTGTTTCAATGATGAAGGCATAGTCACTGGTCACTGAACATAATTGGCAGCGACTGACACAATCCTTCGTTGGCCCCTGCAGTGAAAAATTATACGACGAAGTAAAAGGTTCAAATAACTACAAAAAATTCTCTATCCCCTATCTTCTTCATCTGTCCCCTTAATATTATCCCCTCGTTTTTATTTCCGGTGAAATGCATTGCATATATAGGGGTCATCCCCTGAGTGCTGGTCCAAGATTAAAAAAACAACTAAGAGCACGCAATGAATTCTGTGTATTTTTAATTTCACAATTATCTTGTCGTTGCTGTACGTGGTATTTAGCAGAATAGTTATTACATCAGTACGGTGGCTTAATTATGCGAGGGTTATTGTCTAGGAGTGTTTGCATGAATAAATATGTTTTCTTTTTAAAGCATTTCATTGACAAAAACAAATTCCGATTACAAGTGAACTAATTAGCGATCAGATCCAATTCAATTGCCAACAAACCATTACCTCCTTTTTTGTTACTATTGCAGTGCACATTAGGCAAATATACTGATCGCCTGACATCACAAGTTTTTGATTGAGATATTATATATATAGAGGAAATATATTTGTAAAAGAAAGAGATGCATGTTACTGTCCACTGTACTACGAGAAACCAAAGGGATATTTAAACTGCAGAGCTTGTGAAATGGAAGAAGTGCCACTCATTTTGTTTTTTTAATCATTGTTGGAATATAAATCGTAATCACTTGCAACATATTCATATTCACATATTCTTTTCAAAGAGTTTATATTTAAATCTCTTGAGTTCATGAAACCCCTTTTTGAGAAAACAATATCTCTTCTATTGAATAACAAAAAAAAAAATATAGAAATATTGTCAAGTCATCCCCACTTTTCGTTATCAATAATGCATATCGCACCCTACATCATAAAAAGTTACAATTCAATATTCAGAGATATTTTAAAAAGTAATTTCTTTCCTGATGCTTACAAACAATTATTAGTGGCCTTAATTACAACAGAAGAAATTACAAAAATTGTTTCAAGAAAAAATTTGTATCGGCATAAAAAAAAACTTTTTAAAAAAGTCAAAGTCAACAAAAGTCAAAGACTTGTGACTGTTTATTGTTTAGTGTGCGATATGCACTGTTTTTCAGGAAGAATCACTTGAAGTTGTTCGGGCAATCGTATCAGCCTCAAACGTTTCCCTTATTATTCACTGACATCGCAAGTCTACCTGTTGTGACCTGTTGTAGTTGAATGAATTGTGTTGTCTCTCATGTTTGCCGCAAAATCGTTTTCCTTTCAGATCGTCTATGCACATACGAGGTCAGCAATGAATACCGCCTTAAGATTCATTCTTAAATCCTTAGGCTTTTCCTCCTGGAAACCATTTCGTAGCCAGAAATTGTATCTGAAATAGTTGTCGGTGTTATTTTCATTGTAGCGCTTACCTACAATTGCCCATTAAATATAAATGAGTTTACTTAACGCCGAACTAAATAAGAGAGTGCTCTTATCCAGGATCCAGGCTCCTTCAATGATTTTGGGCTGTCGTATTGCTAACATTTACAAACTTTTCGAATCAGTTTAACAAATCACTTTCAGAGTCGTCCTCGTAGGCCAGCCAACACTGGCAAGCACTAAAAAGGAAAAGTACCCACTTGACAATTTCATAATTCAAACTCATAATAAACTGGACTGCTTTAAGTGTATCTGTGGAAGTGAATGAGTGCGTATAAATGGGAATGCATGATGGTGAAATCAACGTCTTATTTTGATCTCAATCTCCTTTCTTTTTCCACATTGACAAATGACCATTGATTTCGGTTCAAGTGATATTTTGCTTTTCCCTTGTTGTCGTCATTTGTTGTTCAAAATCCTTCTGTGATGTATTTAAAGCAGCTTCAAGAGCCACAACAATGACATCATTTGCAGTTTCTGTTGCTGATGGCAGTGTTTCAATAACTATTAAAACAGTTTGCTTTAATTTTATTAAATCATAAGCGCAGTATATTTTTCAAGTCCTTTCTTGGACTTTGGTTGATTTTTCAAATTAACTGAGACAACACTCACACACTCACACTGTAGCTTTGGTGTTTATACGATAGATGTAATTCTTATTGGATGTTTACTATCAATTTTAGTGCGTAATTAATATTTAATAATGTATCTTGTCATAAATAATTGACAGCTAAAACGAAAACAAATAATCAGACTTAATTAGTCAAAACTTTATGTGTATGAGCCAATCAAATAACTATTTCAAATAACTGAGGAAGAATGAAACACTTTAATTATTCATAAGGAATTGAACATGAACTTTTTGTTCTTCCTTGCGGCATGGCTGTTTAAGGAATTTTAGAATGAATAAAGAAATTAATGCCTTCTGCTTTATAAATGTATTGTAGCAATTTCCTTTTGTTAAATTAGGCACTTTAAAAAGGCTTCATCAATCTCCTCACTATATTTATGTTGTTTCAATATATTAATATATATTTTTATATACTTTAATATTTACAAGAACTAGAGCATAATAAAAGATCTTAGAATAACTAAATAAAAGCAACGGTTGCACACCATCTTGCTGACTACATACGAGTGCGTTACAAAGTCAATGCATGTTCAGGTCTTCACAAACCCAATTCACAATTTTTTTTGTCAACAAGGAAAATCTTCGTATCCGTTATTTTGTTATTAAAATCACCAAAAAGGTTAAATTAACAAATTCATTCACTCCTTCTAAAACATTTAAGGAACATAAAAATATTTGGAATTTTTTAAGAGGCTTAATTTCAGTTTCTTTTCAAATCGATATGCCACAATTTAAAAACGCACACGCACACTGATTACACTGTCTTACATTCAACGCAAGCTGCACTTTCCTATAATAATTCTATTTTGTCAGCGACTATAAAAAACGAATGTAGCTGATTTCGTTAATCTGAGCGCTACTGTCTACTCCTTTTATCTAGAACCGGCGGCTAGGAAACAAATATCAAGGGATAGGGTTGCGAGGACAGATGGAGGAAGATGATAAGAGGAAAAAAATTTCGGAGCAACCCCGATTATATTTTGCTGCATTCAGAAGACAGTCTTAATTATATTCGTACTGCAGAAACACTTACATCACTGAATTGCTCTACGAGAAGTCTTCTACACATTTTCTGATATTTTTTGTATCACAGTGTTATCATCGAAAGCATTGTGCGATATAATTGCTTGTACTGTGCGCAATTGAGTTTTGTATCAATTTGTATATCTTCAGCACTTTTTCCTCCCTTACAAAAAGTCCTGCATTAAAGCTATTATGATAAAACCAATACTCGTGTGCTGCATTTGCTTGCATCTACTCGTATTTGCATTTGCATGCGATACAAAAATTTCATTTTATCTGCCAATTCGGCTGAAGATAATGGCCTCCAATTGTCGAATGTTCATGACCACACGTACATATTTTACATCTACATTTACAACTCATTTGCCCATGCATACGCATGTAGGCGTATGTACATATTTATGCAACAATTTGCAGACTTTAATGTATTTGCGTGTCAGTCCGTTGAGTCAAGACAAAAAGCGAGATACATTTTTATTAACCTTGTAAAAAAAACTATTGTTGATCTTTATAACTTTTTTAGTTTTCTCTGATAAAACTACGAAATTTGTCAGGAAAAACACGAATCATATATATAATACGCTTTTAGGATTAAACATCTTCAATTTTTTCTCATAAAAATTTATAATAGAATAGTTAAATACATTCTCGTGTAGATAAAAATGCAAGTCATACAATTGATGATTCTCTGTGGAAAGATACAACTTTCCCACAGACATGTTTAAGATAAGTTTGAAATCCATTTATTGGAAGCAGCTCGTTGCAAGTGTTACAATGTAAACAAGGAAATTACGTTGTGTGCAAAGCCGCGTGCTTCCCAAAATCAATAAGCAAACAAGAGTTGTTTTTACTCGTATGGTCTTCACTTAGTTCAAAGCAAACAAATTGTTCAATTATTCATTAATTTTAATGGATCTGTTGTTGCTTCATAATTGTGGCTGCGTTTACTTTTCGTACACGAATGTTTGTTTACGTAATTTTTAAATAATTTTTCATGGATAAATTAACAACTAGATCTTTAAAAATTATTCCACTTGGGCTAAGTTTTTTATTTATTTTTTTAATCTACTTACATATATGAATGAAAATAGTTGTCACATAGCTTCTTTCTGTGGTTTATTCCCTTTAATGTGATTGCTTAATAGGCCTATAAATTAGATTTAGGAAAATACAGTTTTTTCTCTTGTAGAATAATATTTCAACTCAGATATTCAACAGAATAAGTTGTAATAATTCTGGGCTAAATGTTTCCGGTGCAACATTGCAAACATAAAGTGAAGTGTGCAACATGATGCTGAAACATTTACTGAATTCAATTCACCAAATTTCGATGTTTATGCATTCACTTCAGTGACTTAACCTGCACACTGAACTTGTTTAGGCAGTCATATTTGTGCCGTTAGTGCAGCAATACGTTCGCACACAATACGCTCGTGTTTTATTTAACGGAACGAAAGCCCACACTTGAGGATTAAATCACAGAATGTTTGAAAGAGAATAAACTTACGCACACATACTCGCATCTTTATGTATAACGAGGTGAAATTTGATTTCCTGACTTCCGCTAAAGTCATGCAACTGTGTTGAGCTTACTTCTCTCATTGTTTTTGCACTTGGCTCGTGTATGAAGTTCGTAGCTTTTTAAAACTTCGTTTGCAGAGAGCTTTGCACGAAAGTGCGTGAGCTGTCAACGTTAGTTTTTAAGTGATGTTAAGCAAATGAAGATGTGTTTCGTGCTAACCGCGGAGAAAAGTGAATAAAAATATATAATAAATAATTTACAAAAAGAAATTATATATTTAAATGAAAAAGCCAAAGTAAATGTGAAATAAATATTTACCAATTATTAATGGTTTTCGCTAACCTGTCAGATGTGCTGGAAAAAATCAAATGCTGCCAAAGTATTCATTGCATTTTTCGAATCCGCTGTTTATACAGATTGCAAGCCACAATTAAAAAAATCTGTTACAAAAATTACACAAAAATTTATTTATTTTAGCAAATAGGTTTATATCCTGATCAAGTGCTTTATATAAAAAATAATCTATTTTGCTATTCAGTGAAAAATAAAGGACAAAGAAAATGGCAACAAAATATTTATATAACATGAGATATTTTATTGCCGCGTATTCGGTTTCCTATCTAGAGTAAATTTTATAACATTTTAAGACGGATAAGAAATCCAAGTGCAACTCAAAAATAACCAAAGAAATCTAAAAAAATTGATTTATATGCAGATGCTTGCGTCGCAATAAAAGAAAAAATTTAACAACTAAAAGAAATTCATGCAATAAAAATTCATAATAATCATTTCACTTCCTCCCACTACAAAAAGAAAGTGTCACCATTGAATATATGATGGCATAAAGTAACCAAAAAATAGCAGCAGCACACAACACAACAAAACAGCATCGTTACTCTATTTCATAAGGATTATTCTGCCAAAAAAAAGGATTATCTCATGATTATATAAGAAGAGGAAACTTCTTGTATACGACTCAACTCATGTTAAAGTAAGTTTCCTACTTTCCTGTCTTAAATGTTTTCAATCACATATTATTAAGCTGTTCCAAAAATAGAACCCAGATGTAAAAGGCATTTCAAAATTCAGATAGAGGCATTGAAAGATTGAAGGAAAACGAAGTAAAACATCCAATCGCGAATCGTGAATACTCCACCAAATTATTCAGCAATTTTCCGTATTTGCGATTAAAAAGTTCTGCCACAGATCACTTTCAGAGGCTGGCTGTCGAAACATTTCCGATATTCCAACTGAAGAATTGCCATTCATATCTGGCATTTGCATGGGTTCCGGCAAATATTTAAATGTTATCAATGGGCCTACATTTTCCCACGGTGTTGCGCAGGTCGAAACGCCGAGGAAATAATTTTAAGCAGAAGCTAACAGCACGACATGCTAATCTTACTGTCAATTAGAAATAAATTAAGATTAAAAATCACATAATTATAATAATTATACATTAAAAAGCACTATGATGTTGTACGACTACAATTAAAACAACTTAATCTTTTCACACTGAAAGCCAAATTTTTTAAAATGTATGTATTTGCTTTAGCTTAAAGTAAGCCATTTGTAGTTACTGGACATCCTTCTGTTTAGCTGTATAAGATCATAAACATTCGAAACCGTCTTCAGACAAATTGAATTTCTCGCTTCTTGCAATTGTGAAATCGATCCAAAATAGGCGGAGAATAGGCTGAATAGTACAAAACAAAAATGTACATGCAATCGAATATCAGCTTTTGGAAAAACTGAGACTAAACTTTGTATCAAATGGGTCGTTTTAAACATGAACCACTCTTTTCCCACTAAATTGCTTCTCAAGTTACGAACAAAACTATGAATCATGTTTTCTATTGCGGTTCAACTAGACTTGCACTTTAAGTGTTTGCGAAATTAAAGAAATTTTTGGATTTTCATTTAAAAGAAATAACAAAATGTGTGCTTTCCACACAAAAACTAAAATAAATTGCCAAACTTCTATTTAAACTTAACATGTTTATATCCACACACACACACACACAACGCACACACACACGTTCTGCAAATAAAACACAAGAAATTGTGAACAAAAAAATTACGGGCGACGTAAATAACTTTGTTTTTTCCAGGCTTCGTTTAGTTTTATTTGCGAAAGTTTTGCTGAAAGTTGCATGCTGAAATAATGCACATTTCTTATTTCTATCTTTAATTTAAATCTAGATTAAAATTAAAGACTTTTAAGTAGATAACAGAAGTGCTTTATAATTGTAAATTACCAAATTCTCAATATGAAATAAACAAGACCAGCTTAGGAAAGACACTTTTTTTCGCAAATATTGTAAAACTCTTCTTTAAAAATATAAATCATTTTCCTCTTTCTCAGTAGTGGCTTCAAATTAGCTCAAAGGATTTTCGAAATATGAGTTATATATAGAACACAATAAATCCTAAACAATTTTCATTTGTCTTCCATTGTCCTCCAAAGTTGTCAACATGACTATTATGGAGCTCCAAAAAAATATAAAACTTTGACTTTAAGGTTTTAATTGCTAATCGTAAATTCGCCTTTTCCCCTTCACATAATAGATGGAATAGGAAATTCTCCTCACTACACTATCAAATGAAACATCAAATGAAGTTACATAAGGACATTTATTCGTAATTTTCTACTATATACGGCACACTGTGCTTATTGATTTTACTAGGAAAAATCCTATTGATTCAATATAAGAATCAATCTAAAGAAAATATTTTTAAATGTAAGAATGTGTGGAATTGTACTCGTACATATTTGCCTGCCCGCATGCCATTAACATTCACAATATGAGGTCATATTTGTTTTTATCAAAAGCATACGAAAACGTTAAAGATATTTTGGATCTGCTGTAGCAGCTGCCAGCAACAACAGTTTCAAACATGTACAAACTTTGGCCTTTGTCAGTTAGTTTTGGCTTTAAATAATATATAAGATTAGAGATTTCAACTGCAGATTATGATTATGGAAGTGAACTTTAGCAAAGGAACGACAACAAGCAGACGAAAGCTTTCATATAACTGTTTAACAACTACGAAAAAGCTTTCAAAAACAAGCACATTATTGCAGAAAAGCCAAGATTATTATTAGTTGGATTTCCAAAAGAAAAACACTTTCCACAGTAATAGATTGGAATATATTAAAACAAATTTCAAATATTTTTTTGGTTAGGCTCGAAGAGAATAGTTTTTTTATTGTTTTCAATTTAGCGACACGAATTTCTCAGGCTCTGTGCAGGCTTTGGCTAGACAGAAACTATAAAATTACTACATTCTATTTGTGCTCTCAACTGTCGATACACTGTGTTACAGGAGTAGGGGTAGAGGTGCGGTACACAATACATACATTTTCGGAGCAATCGAAGCTATAAATCAATTATAAAATTAAACTCTGACTTTTTTAAAGTTTCTATTCGGCATATTGTCTCAATTAATATATTAATATTGACGTACTTGACCCCATAAGAAAGGAAAAGCCCCAATATCACTAAACTCTCCATAAATGTCGAATATTAAGTCGACCTCTAGCCCTTTTGAATAACACAATATAAAAAATAAAGACCATTATTTTCAAATAACCCCTATTCTTGACCAAATCTATTGTACACGGGATGACTGTGTTGTCAAAACACGAACGGCTAGTGAACAGGTGATACCGAATTATTCTTAAGCGCTTGATACCAACCGTTACCAAATGGTGTCGATTTCGGCACTTCTCCATGACTTTTTTCTCTCTGTGTATATGTAATAATTGAGTGCATCGGATGATTAGGGCCTACCAAGAATTGTGTAATTTTACCATCCTGTTCGCCACACATTCTTTGTGATAGAAATTCAGTTCTTTCCTCACATCGTAATATTTGCGAATTTACAGATCACAATAATACATCGGCACTGGAACTTAAAAACGGAATTTTTGGCTTCAGTTGCTGCTATTAGATTAGATAAGATAAGATGCAAAAAAAATAATTCGTACATTAAATTAAGGTCCGTTACGTATTAAATAGAGGCGGACATGATAAATATTCAATTTCAAATCTTGCAATTAAATTTTCAATTAAAAAAATGCAATTTCTATACCCAAAAAATTTCTCTTTAGCTGTTTCGCTATTCAAAAAGCATAAAAACTATTGCAGTGGAAAAAGGAAACGTAATGCAAAAGTCAAGTACTTCTACATTGTTTAGCAGTGATAATTAAAAATTAAAAGGGTCTACGTTTTCACTCCATTATTTCCATTTGTCTGAATGCCAAGACAAATGAAAAATTGAAACGAAATAAAAATTGTGTATTAAGGCTACGAGCAAAGTAATTGTCCTTCAAGAAAGAAAACTAAAATAACACAAAATCACAAAAGTTTTGTGTTACGATTGTCAACATCTCAGTGCTTTAGAAAACTCTTAAGTTGGAAATGCCAATAATGGAAAACAAAGAAACAATAAACTACTGTAAACTCCGATTAACATGGAAGTTGCCAACAATAACAACAATTGAAGTTCCTTTCGTGTTATGTACGAACAATGTGCAGTGGGTATGGCAGGAAGCAGGACTAAGTCAATAAAAGTTTTTGTTTCCTTTCCAATCATTTGACTGTTTCCAGTTCTCTTCTGTGCCATTGCAGCACTGAATTTAAGTACAGCAACATAAAAGACCAGGGATTTTTTTCGGAAAAATTTAAACTGCCGTCTATTTCGAATATTTATTTCTTAGAGGAGAAATGAAATAAAAATCGATGTAATACTTTTTTAAGTGCAGACACTTGTTCATTAATTAATTTGTTTTCATTACATCTGCGAATTCTGCAATCGACTTGCATTTCAAAATGTTGTGTCTGCTACATGACGCAGTGTGTGTAGTCATCTATAGCTTTTCTTTTTTGTTCTTGAAATCTTAGCTTGCAACCAAGTCATAAGACGAAGTTCTCTCTTCATCCTATTCATCCTATTCATCCTATTCATAGGATATGGAGTCTTATTCACATGGTTGAAAACAGTCTTTCTTGGATGCCATAAATGTTGTTTGCCTCAAAGTGGGTTATCGGATTGAGGCGTCACATTCTGCAAATAATTCATATACAAATTGACGTATGCTTACTTCCTAAATTATTGGTTTTGATTCCACAATATCTCAAGACAACTTTGAATCATGCTGATGGAATATGCAGGCCATGACGAATCCTGCTGAGTAAAAATTATATTAACTTTGGCTTTCACACTGAGCATATATTTCTTAAACAAACACGGTGTTTGAACGCCAGGATAATTTCCGCTTTTGAAACCACAGTATGTGCTATTAAAACTTTAATTGTGACATATTCAGAGAATAATACAAAAATGGGCAAAGACTGGAAGAAAGAAAGGATGATACAACTTCCCTTTTCCCCTTTTAAAATTAAAGACTTTGCAAAACTTGTTTTTGCACATTTTTGTCATGCTCATGTGGTGGTATTCCACCTGCAGCGAGGTAAAGCATGTGCTGCAATTTTAGTTCCTTTATTTATTTTGCTTTCAAGGATTTATTTTGAACCAAAGGATCAAAATATATTTGAAAGGATATGCACGACGGAACAATATACATTACTTCCTTTTTTTCCCAACTTTTTATTTGTATATTTTTTTAATAAAACTCAAAATGTCTACAATATTTTCTTTTGTTGAACAATTTTTTGTTTTTTCTCAGAAGTAACATGCAACTCCAGATACATTTCAGAAAAACAGCAAAAAGAACGTCTTAAGGGAAAAGCATAAATACTTAGTCTGAAAGGAAGTTGCTTAAGAACCAAACACATGCAACGTTATTCTATTAAACACATACATACATATAGAAATGTGTGCGTTTAACAGACATTTACTTGCATGCAAGTCTGGGTGGAAGTGTGTGAAAGTGTATGGCATGCCAACGTGCATCCTCTGCTTTCCTTTTTTCCTTAGAAAGTTTCTACTAACTTTGTGTCACATTAGCCAAGTGCTGGTAGTTGGCTGGCATCCTGTGCATTTGATTGTGTGAGCCCCTAACCTGAACCTGGTGTGTGCACGAAAGAAACACAAGTGTTTTAAAAATTCCCTGCCACCGACTGTGCAAAATTTTTTCCTTAAATTTTTGCTCTTTTTGTGTTGTTCTTTTGCTGGGAACGTGTGTAGAAGGAATTGTGAGTGCATAATTCTCCATGCTTTCGAGAGTGTCGTACAGCAGCATTGAATATGTTGTTGAAAGTAGCAACATTTTTAACACACTTCTTCACGTATGCATAAGTTTTAGAGTGCAAATTCCTTTTTTGTTGCAAGCTCACATATTTCGAAACGCAACAATATGTACGCAGCAGCAGCAGCTCCTACTACATATTTTTGTCTTCTGTTTCGCAATAGAAAGGCATGTTCTTTTAATTCCCTTTCGAGTATTCAATTCTCTACAAAAAAGAAAAAGTCATTCAAGAATATGTGCTTTCTTTTATGTTACTGCTAAAACTGAGGTAAACTGAACTGAACTGAACTGCAAGCGCTTTTGGAGAAATTATTTTTAAAGTTCTATTTATGGTCATCATTATCTTTAACATCTGGCGTTGGCACTTTCCAAAAGTTTTCCAACAAACTCGAATCATTATCTCATATGATTCCAGCAGGGACTTGCAGTCAACTGGACTTAGTGCCATGTTTATGCGAGTATCAACATAAGAAAATGTTTCCGAAAATCATTTTTAAGAGCGTCCTATTGCCCATTAATTTGGAACAAGTTTATAAATGTAATTTTTACCTAAACAAATTAATACAAAACGGCGAAAAGAGTAATTGCAAAGAATGCTACAGCAATCGATGCAACAAAAGCCGAACAAAATTAAACTACAAGTATAATTTTTTCATAATTTTCCAAAAATATAGACGCTTAATTGCTTAAACGTTTCAAAAGAAAATGATCTCATGTGTACTGTGCAGCAGCTCTTTGTTGGTTTTATTTTAAATACAATTATGCTGTTTTCAACTGCTACAATGAAGAGAACAAACAGTGAGAGTAACAGCTTTTTGCAAAACATTTGAGGCAATGGACATTTTTTGTAAAATTTGACGTTTCATATCAAAATCCAACCACGACCGTCACTCAAACAACAACATGAATTTGCCAAGAGATTGAATGCCGCGAATTGCGCTTGCAGCAACGCAGTAATTCAAATTAAGATCAATTGTTAAATACAAAAGAACAATTAGCAAAAAAGGAAAACGCCATCAGCGAAACGTAATAAACAATAATTACAATTACCCGTACGTTCACATTCGCCTTGAAAAATAAATCTGAGCAAATAAAAAAATTTACAATTCATGGTTATTGCTGCCCGTTTCTGTCAAGTAGTGGAAAAGTATTTTCGGTTTTCACTTTCATTATTTACAAGAGTCTGACTGCGAAATAAAAGTTAATTTCCTGAAGAGAAAATTGCCAAAAGTGTTCATCTAGAATATCAATTTACTCATACTATTTATTTGCTGGTTGTTGCAAGTTTCTCATTAACTTGTTCTCAAATCTTTTAAATAACTTTTTCGGATTTATTTCAAGATGATTATTTCGCTATAATTTGTTTTGCACACATGTTCAATAGTTCAAGGAACAAACGCACATGTCGTTCCAAACATAACTTCGTAAAGTTGGCTTGAAATAAACAACTGAAACTATCTAACGAGCTAAGACTTTACATTCGAACAAATAGTCTAAAGTTTAATTGTTAAAAAGTTGTTTATAAGAGATGATTGCTTAAATATAAATATTGTAAATTCAGTATTTCTCAATAAAGTTCTGGCTGTATTTAAAACATATTAAAAAGAAAAGCTCAGTTGGCTTTGTCAGTACAAATTTTATTATATTTTCAACTTCTTTTTTAAGCAGAACAAAGTACATGACAAATTGAAATTAATTTATAACAAGTGCTTCAAATATACAAATATATTCAATCAATTGCTTAAGACTTAAAAATCCTTTTTTTCTGAACTTTAATTGTTTTTGTGAAAGCAGTCAGTTGACTTGTCTTTAAGAATTTGCAAAATCAGTTGAAAAGTCTCATTTTTGGGAATTATGGAATAACATATAATATGGATTTGTATCAAAAACTTTTTCGCAATATGTTTCTAATAAAGTGTTTATGTGCCTTCTTCGGAAGGCTACCTTTACTCATCGTTGACCCCAAGTTTGCTTGAGTTATGAGCTCTTTCTGTAAACAGCTCTTGAGAAAACGAAAAGTAAAACCGTTTCCTTCATTCCGGATCTAGGTACGTTTACACAAACCACCACCAATACTCGCGCTAAGATTTTGGTCGAAGGTCAGATATTGACACTTATTTCATTGTGTTAAATTTTGCAAAAAAATATTTATTGCAATACAGCGCCCTTCCATCATATATTTTTTCCTGCATAATACAAGTAGTGCCTGTGTTTGTGTGTAAGCATTTAATTTATTTTTTTCTCTCATTTTATATAAACCTGCGCTAGAGAAGTTAATTAATTAATTAAGTCATGGTTTCAGAGAACACACTCACAGGTCTGTTGAATTAAAACCGCAAAACCACAACCGGACAAAAATTTAAAACTGTACAACATGTGTGTTTTATTTCTCATAAGTGTCTACAGTATAGTAAAGTTATAATGAACAAATCGAATACAAGTTATGGAAGAAAATGCCTGCTCATGCATAATACATCCGTATTTCAGTTTAGATAAAACATGCTGCAATCACTGCATTGTGTTTATCACATCGTTTGATTATTATATTAATTAAACTTTAGCTACTCGTTGACACACACTTAAAAATGACATCTTTTGATGTCAAAACGTTCTCACAACATTATTTAGTTTGCTTTGCAACAACACCGCTGAGTCTAATATTAAGCACATAAATATTATTTTTCTCTGCCTTGTTTTATAAAATTCAAGATACAATATACACATGTAAATTTGTGCGAGTATGTATTTGTCAAAGGGAATTTTAAAATGATTACAATCTGCTCATTAAACCACACATTTTGGACTATAATTTTAGCACTTAACCTTAGCATTTTATAGACTACCAGCTTTTACTCACGACTTTGTCCGGAAAGAATATGAAATTTTGGCTATTGTTTATGTTGTATGTCAATGATGTGATTTATTTTTACTAAATCAAAGTTTAAAATGTTTCTGTTTAATATTTTCATATGTCTTTACAAATTTTCGATCACCCTTGACCACTCAATACGATAATTTCCAAAACCAAACACGGCGGAATAACTCTATGTTATTTCCCGGATCTTAAACTATGCCAAATTTCATCTAATCGGCTCAGGTAACAGGCAGCCAGAGAGACAGAATTACTTTCATATTTATTACATTAGTAAGGAAAAATCTGCAAGTCATTATAAAAAGTTGCAAGTCATAATGAAAAGTGCAAGTCATTATAAAAAGTGCAAGTCATTATAAAAAGTGCAAGTCATCATAAAAAGTGCAAGTCATTATAAAAAGTACAAGTCATCAAAAAAGTGCAGGTCATCAAAAAAGTGCAAGTCACCATAAAAAGTGCAAGTCATCATAAAAAGTGCAAGTCATCATAAAACGTGCAAGTCATCATAAAAAGTGCAAGTCATTATGAAAAGTGCAAGTCCTTTTTTGATGAAAAGTGCAAGAGAATTATATTTATCAAAAATAATTGTAAAAATTAGTACAATAATTTTCTTTATTAAAGCTTTTATTATTGTTTTGCTCTGAAAGAGTTTTTTCTTAATATAAAAAATCTGTGGGCATTTACATAATTTATTTATTTCCAGCTGAGAAACTTTTTTAAAACGTTTTAAATATTTAATGTATGTACTTATACGTAAATATGTCCGATAGGAAGGGTCGAGGCAGACAGTGGCGTAAGTAGGTCCTTTCTGTTATTCTGCAATTCTCGCGGATCTGCTGCTCCCCGTTTGCAAACTTGCAAAATTGCAAATATTTTGTTGGGCTGCTATGATTCTTCTTATGATTATTGTTGTTATTGTTGTCAATAGCCTTGAATATTCTGTTTGTTGTTTGCATTCATTCAAAGAGATTTTTTTATAATAAACTTTTTATTTGATAAAGTTTTTTGTCACTTTCGCTCATGCACACGTGCTTATTTGTGTGCTTGTTTGTATGGTTGTTCTCAACAGAAAGAAAAAGTTATTTATCTACAACACACGACGGCAATATATAAACTATCTTTATAATAAATTCTGGTTCTGCTGCTGTAACTTTGTTTGACAATGTTTCGGAATGTGTTGGAGAGTGTGTGTGTGTGTGTGAGTGGCGCAATTGTTAATACTCGTGTTTGTGCTCTTATCAGCTGGGATTGTCGAGTAAATAAATAACTTAATACTTTCGAACAATATCATATAATAACACAGCACTCGTATAATATAATATAATCACATATGTTTACAAACAATTTGTGTAAAGATATTAATGTACATTTACACACACACACACTTGTGCGATACTTAAGCTAGATTCAATCCAATTCATTGTATGACTTAATTTTCTTTCATTTAATAATCACACATTTTAATTGCTCCCTTTTACATTTGCAAAATGTTCGGCCACATCAAACATTTACTGAAATGAACACGTAAAGAATTACGCACAAGGAGACTTTCTTTGTGGCTGGTTAACTGAAACGTGCTGCCATTCAGGCCCGCAAGTGCTACATTATTTCCCACTTTATAAACAGTTTATCGGCCTGGTTTATATAATAGTACATAATTTTGCAATAAACGGGCTTCAATAATGTTTTCAGCTCTTAAATAGTCATTAATTACGGCAGTTAATAATTTTGTTTCAATGCCGTTTTGTATAATATGTGAATGATCTGGAAGATCATAAGCAAGTGGCATCTTTTAGAAGTTTAATAGTAACTGCCGCAGAGAAGTGGGGTACGAGGTGTATTTTTTCATCGTTTACTATAGGATTTGCGATACCGATGCCATTTGAAATAAGTTGCAGGAATAGATTTTGTCGCAAACATGTTTGTGTCAATGCAGTCAATTTTATTAATTTCGCATGCATTTACACAATTATTTAATTACCAATTTTGTCATTGTTCCTCAATGTGAATTGCTGTCGAAATGCTGTACATGAGTTCATTCAGTCAATTCTTTTCAAATCGCCCAAAAATAATATAACGACTGAAATAAAGAATCTAAAAATTTTTATATTTACAAATTTCGCAGCTACAATTCAATCTATTCACATGAAATTTCCATAAAATGATAAAAACTATGGAATACACATAACGTTTGGCCGGAGTTGCTAATGCTGAAGTATTTGTTCACTTAGAATTTTTATGCCTAATTTTCCTAATTAATTTTTAATTGATATTTGTTTATTTGAACTTAATCTTGGCAACTTTGGAAAGATAAAAAATATTTTGTTATAGAAATTTATTGTAAATGTTTAAAAACAAGCCGTAAACAACACAAATATTTGGATTTCGTAGTTAAAATAATAAAAGCGCACCTTTAGGGCTTAGGAAAGTAGACAGTGTCAAGAACGGTGGAATTATAGTTGTGATGCCGACAATCAGGCAATATATTGCCCACATACAAATAACTTTTTTGACTTTTAACTAGTTCTACCACATGCCTGCACTAAAAAACTCGTCCAGCATTGATATTTAAACGTTAAGGTTGAAACCTACATGCTCACCACAACTCTGGCACAGTAAAGCAAATTTAGCTGGTGCAGATCATCAGGAGGCCTTCACACACAGTTTCTGATCGAAAGAAAAATAATCACAATAATACATAATGTTCTCTACACCACCAACATATGGTAATAGCGGAGCTCAGAATTTTTTTTTTTTTGAGTAGGACCAGCACTCAGGGGATGACCCCTATATATGCAATGCTTTGAGCCGGAACTGAAAACGAGGGGATAGTATTGAGGAGACAGATTATGAAAGATGAGAAGATAGACGGTTTTTTTTGTAGCTATTTCAACCTTTTACTTCGCCGGCTAATTTTTGCTACAGGGCCGACGAAGGTGGGTGCTGTTACTCTGCTTTTCAGTCGCTGCCAATTTAGACGAGGGGGAGTTGAAATCCAACTATTCCGGGTGCCACAGATCAAATGGCCCACTCAAATATCATGTCGTGTCTCTAGATATCTGGCTACAATATGAAACAATTTAACTACAGGGGCAAAATTATCGCATTCGATATCCATCGAAATTTCAATACAATTTACGCAAAATAACAATACAATTACGCAATTAAAGAACGTAATATTCATAATAAAAAGTAAGTTCTTTTTCACACACATCAGGTATACTTGATCAGTTTTTCTTCAATTTTCTTTCGAACCAGGGGGCAAATTACGGCACTCGTTATCGAACGAAATTTGTATTTAAATTGTATGGAAATTTCGATCGATATCGAATGCGGTAATTTGGCCCCTGCATTTACGTTCACACACGAAACGTCATGACAAGTTTTTCTTCATTGCTGAACATTCGTTTAATATATTACGGATGATAAAACAAAAGAAAATATAAAAACTGACTAGCTAGTACCGTCAGGTCTGTACCCCTTTTCACGCTCTTCACCGCTCTCTTCTAAAAGATCAAGACTTGGCAAGTCAAACCTGATGTGTGTGAAAGGGGTCTAAATAAAATACGAGTAAATAGTTATTTCAACCCGCTCACGTTCCGTACTAATAAAATATGCTCAAAAGCTAATACTCGTAGTTTAATAAATGCGTATTTTAACTTCTGGAAAATTAGTTTCTAGCCCGTTAAATCAAAAGTCATTATGGGCCGGTCGTGCAGCGCACTTGATTTCATACTTAAGAGGTTATGAGTTCGCCTTCCACCTGGGATGTAGAAAACGTCGCGAAGTTTGCCAAAAGATTAAATAAACGCACCTGAAAGTACTTAATAAAGAAGGGGTGAAGTATCAAAATGTGTTATCTGTGTTTTGTAATGGTTTTTAATTAAGACTGAAAAAAAATCCGCTGCCAACGACGCACGTGCTAAAGTTAATAATTTGTATAAACAGAAAATCAAACCTATTTGCATGCGTTTATAACAATCTGATAGATAATAAACGCAAATATTTAGGTGACGAAGAGGACAAAAATATATTTTTCTTTTCCAAGAACTATCACATGCGAACAAACAATCTTATCTGACTACAAAATGTTATTTCTTCTGCAGGCAACAGTATAAAAAGTATGAGGCTGCAGCACTCAGTCTTATTCAAATGTTCTGTAAGAGCACATCAGAGCAACACCAAGATGAAGTACATTTTAATTTTATGTCTCATTAGTTTAACTTATTTTGCAAGTCCTGCTGAAGCAGAAGTGTCGCTTGAGGCGTGCGAAAGAGGTTTGCGCGGAAAATTTGAAGAACTAGCCATTGCTTATGGCATAAATTACAAGTAAAGAGATGTATAATTTTTTTCTGGAATTTTGGTATAAAATTTGACGTTCTTTCAGAGTCGTTACAGTCAGTAAATGCGCAGCTTTCGTGATCTCCGAATTTGCTGTGCAAGTAACTGCTATTCTTCAGGATGAAAATGGTACAATAAAGCAATGCGATGTTCGAGTTGTGGATCAATCACATTTGGACAAAAAATCTACTCAGTTTGTATTATCCTGTGACTTTGATCAAGTTATTAGAGTTGGAAATTTATTCCATGGCGGTGAGCGGCCATAAGCTCTGGGCAGCCGGTATCCAAAACCAAAAAATTTCATCGCGTCTGGATTTTAATTTTAATGCTGTATAACGCATGAATAAATAATAAAATGTTTAACTTTTTAATACACCAGTGCACTCTTGCACTTTCTCAACTCCTTTTTATTTGTTGTTTTTACATAATAAAGCCAGGCCATACACATTTCTGAAAGTGATCAGAAACATATTTGATATATAAATCGTAAAATAGAACTTGTGTCAATTCGGCATCTAAACTACGCATACTAGCACACATATCTCAAATTAAGAACATGTGCAAATGCTTTTTGCATTTTTGTTGAAAGCGTTCAAGGTTTCCGGCGAAAATCGAGCGCACTTCCATTGTACCGATAACACAAACGGAATTAATCAATAGCCAAATGGATAGAGCATTTCATACCCATGTACCCATGGACTTTATCAGTTTTACTGGAATTGCTTCAACTGTATGTAACTTAAGGTGGATTCAGCCATGTTGTCCGAACAAAAGTTTTGTCCGGACAAAATTTTCTTTAATGAGAGTTTTCTGCAGCACGATTCACTCATTGAGAAAAATTTGTTCGGAAAAACCAAGCTGCCATACACATAAAAAATTAGTTTTACAAAATAGTAGTACTGCAGCGATTTTTTATATTTTGTATTGTTTTTTTTTTTTTTGATATTTGGATATTACATATTTTAAATTATTTTTGAGGAATTTGTGTAATAATTATGGACGAACAGAGAAAATTGCTTTTCCTTATGGCCATTGAATTGCATAAAGCATTGTTATTAGCAGAATACACATATAAAAAAACAAATTAATAATATTATTTACCATAATATATATTTTTAGCCTCACACACAATTTAATATATCAAACAAAAAGTGATACTTCAACTTTCAAGAAGAGAGAAGTCAAACAACATATAAAATTGATTTTGTCCGGACAAAAATTTTGTTCGGACAACATGGGTGAATCCGCCTTTAGGCACAAACTACCCACTGTCGCCGATTAATAACGGCAAGACTGAAGTATGCATGCGCAATCAAGCGCTGGTAGAAGCGTTATAGTCGTGATTGTACGCTTTAGTGTAGCGATATATATAGAATTTGATATGTTACTGTTTGTATTGTGTACGGCGAAATTTAATCAGTAATTAGAGTATTTTTTCTTATCCAAATAACCACTGACATCAGTCCTTAGCAAGTCCTCGCAAGTAATGAAAAGATTGGCTATAGATTTGAAATTCTTTGCTGATTGCAAGGATTTTGCTGCCTCGCTTAGTATAATTGAGCAACTTTACATTTTAAATTTAACGCTCTTCTTCTCCTCGTTTTAGCTCAAGACATGTCACGCGGCAACTGCAAAACTTCATCATGATTACTAAGAAAAGAAAAAGCAGATCATCATCATTATTTTCGTTCCGCACAATTGCTAAATATTCACACAGTCCATTGCGTTCAAATGCCGCGCTGTGGTCAATAGCTTTAATGGTAAGTACCTGTTTTTATATCAATTTCCAACTGACGTCTGCAGCAGTTTTGGTATTGGCGGCTGAGGTTCATTGATTGCAATACCATAATGTGTATGTCCTTTTAGCCTTCTTCTAGCAATTATAGCATTTCATTAGTATGTGGAAAATTGATCTTTCCGAATTTGAAAAAGAAAATTTTGAACGAATGGTTGAACCTCTGCACGGAGCATACAAGAATTATAGTTGGCAGTAGACCACTGCTAAAGCGAGTATGGCTTTGGGGTTCTTGGTAGCAATTTTGCAAATGCCGCTGATTTTGGGAGAATCCCTTGTGATTTTTATAATTTAATTGATTTGATTGATTGTTCCCTCACTGCTATATGACAAGAACTACAAAATTCTACTGTTTCGACACGATCCAGCTCACCAATAGTTTTCACAAATAAAACTAATGTTTGGTGTGAGAGGAGCACTAAATCTTTTTCTATAAACTATTTGACGATATAACCCTAACGCATAATTTCTGATACAACTTTTTATAATTTTAGGAAAATATTTTTAAAAGGAGCATGTGTCCATTTTGTCTTGCTTGCACTCGAAATTTGTGAAAAAAATAGTGATTACACTCAAATGTTTGATAGATATGAACGCAGCTTCATAACAAACACGAAAAATAAAACAAACAAAAGTGAAATTTATTCAAGGAATTTGTTTAATACCCAAAAAATACACACACACAACTTTGGCATTTACACGACAAGCACGAACGCCTTAATTATAATGGTGTGTGTAACGTCTTAAGCGGAAACTCTGCAATTAAGGACTAAATTCTCACTGATTTCTGAATGTGTTTTCAAGTTTTTGCAACGTAAAAGCCAGATCTACTATTTTTATGACTCGGGTCAAACCACCGTACACTGTCTGGCTGCCACAACGAAAGCGCAAAGGGGACCACATGCGACTCACACTTGCAAGCTACGAATTTGTTATCAAACTTGCTCTCCATTATAAGTTTATCATTTTGTGCGTGAGTGCTGCTCTGTGGAAATCACTTAACCTCGCATGTGGTTAGGAAGTCGTTAAGTACATTTATATTTCATGTCTCAGAATAATAAATAGATGACAGAATAATAGATTCACGTAAGCATACGAGTACACCAGACATTTGCTTTGTGAAAAGCACTCTGAACCTGCTTCTGCTTAATGCTCAATTACGTATTTGCGTTGCTTGCTTACACGTTAATACATCAAACTTTGCTCTTGCCAATTAACTTATCGAAATGCTAGAAACTAACTTCAAGGGAGCTCAAATTTCGGGGGGGAGAGCAACTGAAGGTACAATCCAAATTGCCATTTGCAGCAACTGAAAGACTAACCTCCAACTAAGTCTGTGAAAGTTGCCTCCCTGCAGTGGTTCACCTGTTAGTCACGCTTTCGTAGTCGATCACGCAGTGTGCTTGTTATGTGGGAAGTACTTTATCTGCATACAAAATTTGTGACTTCGTTCCAATTATTCGATTGATTCCAAAGCTGATCTTTATATGACTGTCATTATTAAGTATGAATGTCAAGTGACAAATTATCATTGTGTGAACGCACTTATTGTATCGTATACAAACTGCTGGGCAAAACCCAGTAAGCGCATAAGTGCTTTTTGGCTTGTTAGCTTTTTTATGCACCGTTTCTAGGCGCTTTCTGGAATATAATCCCACCGGCATCAGATTAAAGTCATTATCACAAGGAACTTGAAAAACGTTCATGGCATTAAGCAGAATAGAACGCAAATACAAACAGGCAAATTTTATAACATATATTTTTTTTTTATCTTGGACCAGCACTCAGGAGATGACCCCTATATATGCAATGCATTGCGCCGGAACTGAAAACGAGAGGATAGTATTGAGGGGACAGATTAGGAACGATGAGAAGATAGATAGTTGTTTTTGTAGCTATTTCAACCTCTTACTTCGCCGGCTACTTTTTGCTACAGGGCCGACGAAGGCGGGTGCTGTTACTCTGCTTTTAGTACATGATAGTGTCAGTCGCTGCCAATTATGTTCAGTGATCAGTGTCTATGCCTTCATCACTGAAACAGGCTGGCAACTACTAACACAACCACGCACTAATGCACCTCTGCTTCATAGTCTCGTGTTCTACTACTTCAGCCAACAGCACCCACATATTAATTTTATGTGGCGATTTTATATAACATTACACACTATTCCGTAAGGACGAAAAATGTATAAGAAAAACCGGCTGGCAATTTTCCGATCGACTCTTTGATTAAATTCAACGGAAAATGTTTGCTGGGAAATTGTACACTTGCGTATGTACGCGAACATACATATAACTTTGCTAATGGAATTGAGTTTGGACGTGTGAAAGCTTTTGTTGTTTATTATTTCCGCACTAATTCTCAGTGATCCGAATGTGACATGATTGGCAGTTTGAAAACAATTCAAACAATTCCATTTTACATGTACTTTTGACTCAGACAGGTTTAGTGCTCAAGTTGTTTAAATAGGCAGTACCGAAAGGCATCGTTTTAGCTTAAATTTTAAAATTTCTAGTGTCAGTACATATTCACGTCTTTGTCATAAGTGTGTACTCATATGAAGCTAAAATCGCGCAAAGTGCTCTAGAATTTGTTTGCCTGGCAACACCGACTGTTATTGTTGCCGCCGAGTGCCGGTCCTAAATACGCAAATATTTCCTTTAATTTAGTCATGCTTAACAGCTCTACGACTTGGCGCTATAAAAGCTTGAAAAGGTCTTTTCCATTTCATACATTTCAATTATTCACATCCATATTTCAGTTTATTCCAACGTACATTTTTCTACATTGAGAAAATTGAATTGAAAAGAAAACTGAATTTAAAAAATATTCTATATTTTTTATGGAAATTGCTCGAGCACTTCCTTAAATTAATCAATAATTTAAAACAATCAATTAAACTATTTTATTTGAAACTTTTCACCATTCACACACTTTGCTAAATTTTTACTTATCAATTTGAAAAAGTACAATAAAATTGTTTTTGTAGATTTACAAGCAGACATTCTTGAAGTGTATGAGTCAAGTGTGTGATGTTGTAAATATGACAGACACTAGGGGAACATTACTATGGCTTTCAGCTTCTGAAATGTGGTTAGAACATTACACTTTATGAAGTTTAAGCCATCACGTATGTTGCTACAAATAAGACATGGTAGAGACACTTGTCAAGCATGAATGAGCACATGCAGGCAATACCTAAGCAAGCATGACACGCAAACTAATGGGCTAGCAGTCGCATAAACAGCGATTGTATTTGCAATTATTAGTTGCTAATGAGTATACGGCGGCCTTCGAATCTTATGTCTTTCTGCCACTGCTGGTTGTATGATTGGCTTTCACTTCAGCCCTTAAAAATTTCTTTCCCAATAAAATTACTTTATTAATAAAAATTAAAGTAACAATAAAACATAGACGAAAGAATGTGTGTATGCATAAATATAGTAAACAACAATTTGATATTGTTGACAATTTCAGTTTTGTATTGCTGTCGGTTTGTCTGTCAATTTATTCTTGCCAAAATAAATTCCACGAGACTCATGTAAATTTTTCCTTGATTCCACTGCCGCATGCGATTCACATAAAACTAAAATATTGTTGTTCCTTTGGATTTCAAGTTCTTGTTTTATTTGACTTTTTTCTTAAGGACTCTTGCCTGTTCAAGAGTCATTAACTCGCTTTGAATGTACACAGAGTGTTCTTGAAAATGGTATGGGATCGTATGACTTTTATTTCATTTGGAATTTGCAAGAAGTTCTCCTCTTTCGTTTCCTTTTCTTTTTAATCATTTCCAATAAAAACGAATAGTTAAACTAAAATTTAAATATTCCCAAAATGGAAAGTTTATTATTTTCAGTCTAAATAAATAAGAAAAAGTCAAATGCTAGATGCCGAAAATTAGACACCATGACTTTAAAGGGGAAGAAGTTTGCCAATAAATTTGTGTATTTAGTTTTAGACGGCAGTTCAAAGTGATGTTCCCAAGATAAAATAACTTAAAAACGAGTACTTATCGGCAATACACGCATAATTATAAAAACAGCAAATAAACGATTTAATCAGATCTATTAACACTGTGACTGTTTAAATGCGTGAGAGAATTGCTTCACAGATGATTTAATATTCAACGTTGGAGTTTTTATAACAAAATTAAATATAATAAATTCCTTCCCGGAAAAACCCAAAATCTCTCGCAGCCATAAGTGTTCCTCAGACTCCTCACCCTCTCGCAATTAAAATATTATTTATCTGTTCAATCAGAAACGACGAGTGTATCAGAGACAAATTCTTTAAGTAAGCGGATGATCACTAGAACTGTAGTTTTCGTTTCCATTATATTTTATATTTCCCATTATTCTCTAACTATTTGTCAAGGTCACGTCAAGACAATATCAAAAATAGGTTAGTTAAATTCTGGTTGTGGACATGAACTGAACTGATAGTGCTGGCAGTCAGTGACAATTCTTGAAGGCCTAAAAAATAGCAAAATGCTGTTAAAAGTTGTTAAATGCCAAGAAAGAAAACTACACAGATATCTTAGTTTTGATATTGTCTTGACGTGACGTTGACAAACAGTTACAGAATAAGGGGTATTATTCTTTTGAACTCAGACCTCCCCTTTTATTAGAATAATTTAAAGGACACGTTTGACGGAATATGTTCTAGAATTGTTTTATTTGCAACACACTCTTCGCATGATCTCAAAGCAAAAATATTTGTAGCTTCAACAATGATAAAATTCAACTAAAAAAAGCTTTAAATAAAACTTGACTTCTTTTGCAAGGAATTTGTTTACTATATATCTCAAGGAGCTCCAGTTTTTCTCGTTCAACTACGAAATAAAAATTTACAAAATTGCAACAAACCCTAACACGTTGTACACTGTTTCACCTCCAGAACTGAAGGGCATTCCAAAATTAACGACTTCTATTTTGTGGTGGTCTACCTGACAACAGTATGTAACTGTAATTGTACGTGCAGCAAAAAAGAATACATGTGTGTGTGTGTGTATTTAGGGTTTATTTTTATTTCATTCGGTTGTACTTTGGGTTGCGTGTGACACTTCAGTCATTTTATTAAGAGCTACACTTTTACAAATTGATTTCCAGATTAAATCTTTCACTACATCATTCCTTTTGTTTCATTTGTTGTATTATTTGTGATGTCTTCTTTTGAGATTTTTTTTATTTCGTATTATACATAATCCATCAAAAGGGCAAAGGATTCCATTGAAGCATACACACTCACATACACACACACCGACACACATAAAGAAAGAGGCTCGCATTTTCTTTAGCAAATTTGTGGGTTTTCAGCTAACACGCTTCAAGATTTCCTTTCTTGGTTTTTTTGGCCACTTCAGGTTTCGCATGTGAATTGAGACTGCAAACCAAAATGACTTGAGCAAAAAGGAAAGAAAAGGAATAGCAACAGAAACTTATCGAAGGAGATTTGTAAAAACTCTTTTCAAAAAAATACAAAAGAGAACCATTTCGTTGTGCTCCAATAATTACAAATCAATAACGAAACAAAAAGAACGAGTTATTTATTGGTTACTTTCAAAATAAGTCAGTGAGGTGTTCTAATAAAAATCGTTCCTTACTCTTGCGTACCTTTTCCTCATTCATTACTTCAGTACAAATTCAAATTTTATTTTTTATTACATTTGAAAACATTAATCAATTTCTTCGCCACAAAGTAATGCAAATGAAAAGCAGAGTGCAAATTGAATAATTTATAACTTTTATTTGTCCTTTCAAGACCACTCTCATCTCGAACATCATTTCTAAAGCGGCTTAGTTAAAAATTTATAAACGTTTTGAGGAAATGGAAGCAGCCAGCCAGCAGCTTTTTATTATTTATTATTTCTTCTTTTACAAATATTTACCTCTAATTCAATATGGCTCACGACTGCGAAGCTAATCCAAAAAGAAAGTTATTTTTCTTTCATTAGGAATATCTTCCAAAACTCAAACATGCGAAATTACTGTTAAATACTACTGAAGCCTCTGAACGGGTCATTTTCTTTCAGTTTATCCAAATATTTAAAAGATTAAAGAATATCACTAGTCAATAACAACGACTTCAAAGTAAAATGGGAAGCTAAACAACAGAAAATTAGTGGGATATTGTAAACGGAGCACCGCCAAATCCCCGGTTTAGAGATTCGCGGAACAAGGTTTTAGTATTTTACGAGAAAAGGCATTTGCACCATTAAACAAAAATGCTCACGGATGCCGCTGCTTCAATTTAACTTTTTTTAAATTATCATTTTAACGCAACATATTCGTTACCCTATTCCAAGTTTATACACTAATGAAAGAATGTCAAAATACTCGTATAACAAATTTGGATGGCATTTACATTCGCCAAGTGGCATTGTAGGGTCGATTACAAAATTATTTTATTAATAACTCGTTTGTAATACACGATAAGACACTGTACTGCAAGCCCCAAAACTCCTCCACCGTAAATGTTTCTAAACTTGAACCTTCTGCGTCATTGATTCTTTCAGTGGCCTGAAACCTTTTAAAATCAATATTCACATACAAATACGAGTACATACATAAGTATGTATACATACATAGACTACATATGTATGTATATTCAATTAAATTTTTGTAGTCTTGCTTACACTAGCTTTACATATTTTCATATACATACGTCATACATAAATATAATGAATATTTTATGTTTGAAATTTATTCAAGTTAATTTTCAATGTGCAAGTATTCCGGACTCAAAACTGAAAAGGTCTGCATGTGGCTGTACTTGAATTTCCATTTTGATATAAAATCTCTTGCAAAATATATTAAAGGTAAAGCAATTCAAAAAAAGGCATAAATGGCAAAAGGCTGTCACGTCAATCAAATAAATTTATCAGTAAAGAATTACAATCCCCTCTCGTATTTCACTTTACACCTGTTCCGTGTATTTGTTATATTCCTATTGTTTATATTGATTTGTAAAAAGGCAGTCCAGTAAGTTTCTAAATAGAAAACTTTGTTGTCTTACACTGGCATTGACTAATAGCTTCTTTTTTATTTTTTTCCTATATTCAAACAGTGGCAATTAGCGTCCTAAAACATTTTAATATGAATTCATTACTCTTGCAATTTCTAAATTAATTTTCAGATTAACCCTGTATTCTCTAATAACTGAACGGTTATATGATAAGAGCAATTGTATGTACGTTGTTGTGTTCCTTTTAATCCACTTTTCTGTGACTTGTCAATGGAAGCGCTCATCCCTTGTCAAAGTTGTAGCGATAGCCTGCCAAAGTTAAATAGATTTGCCTACACATTCATACACACATACAAGTGCATACACATGTCTGCATGACTGTGGATTTTGGTAAAAGTGTTTAAAGGATAACGCTGCTGTTTGTACCGCTCAATATTCTCTATGCAAAGCAAACCAGAACAATGGAAAACCTCGTCTGCTGTTGGGACTTTGAAACATTATACAACCCTTTATTTTCTTTAATTGTTTATTTTATCAAATACAAATACATTTGCATGTTGTATTGAGGTTCGATGGCGCTCTGGGTATGCCAGACAGCATAACACGAGCTTTTAGACAGTCTAACAAATGCAATAACGTCATGTAATTAAAACTTTTAATTTCTGGATGGAAAAATTGTTAATTGTTTATTCCATTTTACTCCTTTTTTTCGAATTGAACATATTATCCAACTAAGTAATTTTAATTCTTGTGGCAAGGGATCATGCTCCAAGTCAATCGTCGATTCGTTGTTAAATCGAAAAGTTGCATTTCTCCTCCTGGTGTTTGTTTCAAAGAGCGACGACTACCCTTTTTATATCATTTGTTCGTTAATTGTCGATACGCAACATACTTTTTGTACTAAAAGTAAATGCATTCAATCAAATGCTCTTCAGCTATGTTTTCTTTGTACAACACATTAGACAATTGTTTTAGCAGAAGTTCCAAGCATCAACCCAGCAACTTAGCATTTAAGCCTCAATGTAAAACACACTTTTAAAACTAGTAAATTTTGAAAGTGGGTTGAAAACCAAAAGTATTCGCTGCTAGGGAACCATTTTCATACAAATTCAACACCTTAAGTTTTTGAAGTGCTTCAAAATCTAGACGAAGTACTGGACATTTGACTTTTCCGTAAAACATATTAGTTTTAGTTGTTGTTTTTAGGCATGAAAATGGTTCAAATTTGTTTCCTAATGGCTTAAGACTACTTCGTTTGTTTATCTGTAAGCCCTGCTTGAAATGCATGTGTAAATGTGTGTTGTCTGAAGTTGGGCACACTTTTATAAGATTTTTTATTGCTAGACACCAAAAGATTAAAACAGTAAATAAAGTTCTTTTACTCACACACTCAAATATATTCATACTAGTTCGCCCTTACAATTGCAAACCAACACTCAAACACATGTGAGTTGCCTTCGTTAGCAGTCGATGTTAAAAGGAAATGGAAAACGGAAGTAACCGCATGTTGCTCTAGACGCCAGTGCTTGCAACATTTTTCTGTACTGATTTTGTAGACGATAGAATTAAAAATGAATGGAAATAAAGCCAACAAATCACTGTATAGAGAACACACGTGTGGAGGAAGGGGAAGGGGAAGGGAAATTAGAATAGTTGAAAGCAGATTTCGCCTTATAAGCCTTAAGTATTACATATTTTTTTAAATGCGTTTTCCCCATTTACTTGCAGTTAATAATATTGATTGATAATGCCACATTGGCTAAAAACTTAAATGCCAGCCAAGCCTTCGATAATACCTGGAGTACAGCCACCGATTTGGAAAATGAACTAGAAGTAAGTAGTCAAACGATTTTTAATCTCTATTTATGAGGAACTGTTTAAGAATTCATTAACTAACTTTTAACAGTGTGTTTCATCGCAGCAAAAACGTTCAGCCAAAAGTGTACCCTCCTCCTCCATTAGCAGCAGCGGCAGCAGCAGCAGCAGCAGCAGTAGTAGTAGCAGTCCTAGGAATAGTCATTCTGGTGGCGGTGGTTGGACAACATGGTCTGAATGGTCGACATGCTCGCGCTCCTGCGATGGTGGTGTTATGCAACAAATACGTCGCTGTCAAAATGCCAATGGCTGCAAAGGCGAAAGTGTGCGTTATCGCATTTGCAATATGCAGCCTTGTCCCGAGAAATTAGACTTCCGAGCACAACAGTGCGCTGCCAACAACGACGTACCATACGATGGTACTCTGTACAAATGGACGCCTCACTATGACTACGTTGAGCCCTGTGCGTTGACTTGCAGGTTCGTTTGAAAAAAACCCACAAGAACAATTTTATATGTAAAAAAATATATTTTATTTTACTTACCTGCCACTTCTATGCTTGATCCTGGCACATAAATATCATGTGTCAAGCTTTTTTAAAAAACTCACTGCTATACAGTACAGTGGACAGTTTTTGCTGTCAAGGATCTGATAAATTTTTTAAGAGCCCACACACATTTCTTTAGTGTCCACTTGCCTGGAACTGCAACATTGGCATGTTGTACCACGCAATCCGTTTGCATTGAAAAGCAAAAATGCAACATAAATTAAATTGAGGTTTTTACTTTTTATTAAACAATATGTAAATAAAATTCATAAAACTAAATATACATATTTTGTATTTAATAGCCAACAATATGCCTTTTGAGATTGTTTGTGGCAAAATATTTCATTTCACATTTGTGGTCAGAATATTTGCATAAGTGTAGTAAATAATTGCATTTAAATAAAATTAAATAAATACAAATGGCTGCATCAAAGCCTATTAACACTTTGGGAGCTGCTCCAACATGCGTTTAATAAAACGCAAATATAAGTGCTTGTGAGACCAGACTTCTGTCTGGTTGGAACTTCTGAGTAGCAGCTTCTCTCCAGAAGCTTTTTATTTATAGTTTTTGCCGCTGTATTTTCGGATATTTAGTTTCCAAAAACATATATTTGTTGAGGACTATAAACCAGCCACTCATATGTGGTCTTTAGGAATCCCGTTTCAAAACATTACGGTGCGAGTGGTTGTATAAAATTTCTCATACATCAGATGAGAATTACTAAATTACCTGCTAAATTCTTCTGGTTTCTTGACCTCTTTTTAATTATTATTATATTCTGATATTTTTAAGCTTAAGGTCTCTTTATTTTAATTTAATTTTTAATTTCAATATTTCGTCAAATAAAATAATTAATTTCCTGAAGAAGTCACACAAAGGAGTGACGAAATATTGAAATTAAAAATTAAATTAAAATAAAGAGACCTTAAGCTTAAAAATATCAGAGTATAATACTAAATTACCTGCTGTATTCATAAAACATAATGGGGGCCAGGAAATGATATTTTTCAGCACATTATGATTTCAATTAGACATCATTTTTCCGAATACGGCACCAAAGTAATATAAATCCACAATCTTATCTCACAACTTCGAAATAACATTTGAAAACTATTTTTTGGTGTGAAACTAAATAATGGAGGCAACAGATATTCGAAAATAAAAATTTCTTGCTGTTGGAAATTAAAATGATTTCATATAAAAGAAGGTTTCTACTTTCTTTTGTTTCCTTTATCTATTGTCCGTCCACTTATATTTTGAAAAAAAAACGTTAATACAAATTTCTCAATTGCAGAGGCAGACCAGCCCATTTAACCGACGATGTATCGCCCGAAGCAACCGCCGATGATTCAGAACACTACGATGAACTAAGTGTTGTTGTCCAATTAAGTCCCAGAGTGTTGGATGGCACTCGGTGTCGTTCTGGCAGTTTGGACATGTGCATACAAGGCAAATGTCAAGTAAGTTGCAAGTACTTTGAAGTATAGATCCAATAAAAACATGCCTGCGCTGTTACTGTCTCATGACGACTCTAGACATTGCTCTGTCGCAGAATTTCATTTAATATAAAAATATCATTTTATTATTTTAGTTTTTAGTTGTTTCGTCCATAAATCCTCTATTTAAAGATCGGTTAGGGAAAAATATGCATACGGCCATTTGTTTTACTCCTTTTAAAATGAGTCGAATGAAGCATCTATCAAGAAACAATTTTGAAGCCATAAACTGAGTTGCACTGGAATTCAAGCAAAAGTGAAAACGTTTTGCAATTCATAAAAATTTTATTTGTACGCTTTTACGCCAGGATAACATCTATTTGTTGCTCCTACTTCCTGAGGATAATCGTTGTTTTTAAGTCTTTCCTTTATATAATTATTCACAAATATAGAACTTATGCTTTTCATGCTTTCGCGGAGGATGAATGTGGGTGAAGGCAAATCCAAAATTTATATACGAACGATATCTGTTTCTTCTATACTGATTGTTGATTGTTGTAATGCGCTGATTGTCTCTAAATAATATTTCTTTTTCCAAACTTGTCGTCCCAGCTCTACAAATAATAAATCCTTTCCGACATCCCAATTTATTATAATAAATGACAACATGTCGTTGTAAGATTATTAAGTATTTTTTATATCATTCTTTTGCTTGTTTGCTTATTTGTAAGTTTGTATGTTTGTATTACAATACAAGTGGTTGAAGATTATTCAGAATATTCATTGTGGCTGCGTACACTTGTACAATGAATTGCATCTCATTAGTGTGAAAAGATTTTAAAGTGGTTTCGCATTTAAAATATTATGCTTAGCAGGATTTGGGAAAAGAAGCAATTTTTATAAACGCAAATAGGTAATGATCGCACAGTGAAAGGAAAATGTTACTTAGATGTAAGCAAAAAATATTAAAGCGCTTGAAAAGATTACGTAAAATAGTTTGCAACATTAGATTCAAGATTCGGTCCTTGTTATAATCTTAAGAACATGATAATCTGCCACCGTAATAAGCCAATAGGAGTATTGACATCTGTCATATGAGCAGATCCTTTTTACCTTGCAACTCAGTTACTAGACTATAAAACATTTCTGTACTCCGAAAATAAGCTTAACTTGATTCTTTTTGGACCGTCATTTTTGGAATAGGGAATAGTATTTTTTCAAAATACACTGCGAATAATAATTTAGTTCATTTAACTAATTCCTTGGCACGTTTCACTGAAGTTAATGCAGATAATCAGGGAACCTTTAGCCGGCGCAATGCATTGCATATATAGGGGTCATCCCCTGAGTTCTGGTCCAAGATAAAAAAAAAGTCTCTTAGAAATATTCTCATATTCTATTTCAATTACACAATGAAGAAGTTCAATACAATTAAGAAGTTTAATACAAAAGATAGATTTGAAGAGAGCAGCTGCTTCGTGCGTATTTCTAAAAAGCACCTAAGAATTGTTAAGAGTTTCACTTCCAATTTCTATTTTAAAAATTTGTATTTGTGTGGCAGAGACCAGTTGTCGACCTATTCAGACATTTGCGGCAGTGACGAGTACATTACAACTCATGACGTATCCAAAGTCTATTTTAGCCAAATCGCTGACTACGAATTAATTATAAATATTATAAAACAAAAATAAAATATTTTGTTTCTCTGTGTTGAATTTGATGAAAATTTGTCTGTATTTTCCAAGTGTAGCATAAGCTTAGCGCGAGCGCCTTATCACATGGCTAATGCGCTTGCTAGGATTATCATATTTGATTTATTACCGCCTGGCAGAAAAAGAATCTTATATTCAACACGCTACAACCAAAAGAAGAAGAATATATGTAACAACATTTGTTTGTCTGTAGGAAACACACTTATTTACCTGTAGTTTGCTACTTGAAAAGCAAATTAGCATGTTTTTTATTGTTATTGTTTATTTTGTTATTTGAACATGAAGGAGACTTTGCCAGTGCGGCTGGCTGGCTGGCAGGCTGGCTTGGCGTTGCACTACTATTTAAAATACATTCAATTTGCTTGTTAGTAGCAAAGTTTTACTTTTTGTTTACTTCCAGCGGGTGGGTTGCGACTTGAAAATCGGTTCGGCAAAAAAGGTCGACAGTTGCGGTGTTTGTGGTGGCGATGGCAGCTCCTGTTCCCAAACACATTTCCAATGGGAGATAGCGCCAATGTCGCTGTGTTCGGTGTCGTGTGGTGGTGGTAAGAAGTTTATTATTCGTAAGAATACTTTTACTTTTGTTTTTGTCATTCTATTATTATTTTCGATTTTATTACATCGTTCTGTCTGGTTCGTACGAATATGTTTGCATAACACTCAATACTCTTGGCTGTCTACAACATGCAAATTGGAAGCAAAAGAAATGTCCTTTCAAATTATTTTCTCGTAAAGTTTTGCTTTTGCGTGGCTCATTGCTGTCACGGTTTTTATAAAGTTTTGAATCATGGCGGCTTTTCCCTTCTCCAGCCAAAAAGTATACAAAATGATTTAATTACAACTACTAAGTATTTTTTCAAAACTCATATTTCATTCAATCTTTCTATGTATGCATGTATGTATGTGCAAATTGTAACGAGCAAAAGGCGCACGCTTGTTTTTGCTCACATGTAAGCATCTTATTATTCTTTATATTTTATTACTCGATTGTTTATATTATTTACTTTTACAAACCTAATGAATTGTATGGGCATTTTTGTATATTATATTTTGCTTTACCTACTAAGTAAAACATTCAAATTAGCGGTATATATTGATAACCATTTACACACGTACATATGTACATGCACAACGATCTACCGTAAGAAAACTTGTTTTACATTTAATTTGTTCTTAAATATAATGCTGCTGCATTCCATTTGTTATGCTTTACTTTTCATACATCAATCGCGTACAGTTGGCATGTACACATGTAGGTACATGGTGATGTATGTATGTATGTATGTATATGATAATATAAAGTAGATGCTAAGCAGAAACATTGTACGGCTCGCGTACATACATGCATATTAACGCTCATGTATGTAAGCGGTGCCAGCCTATATAAGGCGCAGTAATGCTGAACAGCGGTCTTAGTTCTTGGGCAGCCGGCGTGGAGGTAAGTTGTTTGGTCTTGATATTAAATTTCAATTATTAATTATTTCGGTTAGTTTTAGTGTCCGAAGGCGATTACAGAATTTGTCTACTAAGCGACAGTATTGTTAACCTGTGGGCATATTCTTGTAATCCACTAAAGCTAAAGTGTGGTAGAGGTAAATGACAACCTAAGCGACAGTATTGTTAACCTGGTTGGACATTTGCTTTTCCCACAGCGTTTTGCCATATCTCGTGTTCGTCTTGGTCACTTGGACCACATACGGTTGCTAGAGAAATTGTCTCCTTACCCTATTATTGACCACGTCGCCAAGAACCAGCCTGTGAAGCATCATTTTTACTATTGCTCAATAAACGTGTATACTTGAATCTTGGTGTTTTACTTGGCCAACGAGAGATCTCCCTGCAATCAACAAATTTATGTAACTGACCCTGGACGCCGCTGAGCTCTACCCCAGCAACCAGCGGAAACGTGTCGTTACAAAATGTATATATGTGTGTGTGCATGTATGTATGTATAGGTATTATGTTAGAAAACTTAAAATTATTACGCAGACACAAGTTCTAATCTGCGAATTTATAAATGACTTATTATTTTTAAACATTTTATTAAGAGTGAAATAATTTCAAATGTTTTTTGAAATTTTGAATGCTGAATTTGAAATTCGGAAAATATTTTCTTTTTGTTTCATCTATGAATTGGAACAATTTACATCTGCTTCTTGTAAAATTATCATCTTTACTCATTAACCCATTTTACGCTCTTCAAAGTAAAATGATTTGAACACGAGTTAATAGTCAAGTTAATAATCGATACGTATGATGATTCAAATGATTCCTTTGTCAAACACAGAAGAACTGTTGGTCAAACCAAAGCGGCAGGGAATCATCTGCTAAGTAAATTACCTAGCGATAAAATATCAACAAAACCACTTTTTCAAGGATATGAAAAGCAGAAAAAAAATCCTACGTGTAAAATGCTTAATAACTCTTAAACTCCTCATATTAATTCTGTGCTAAGTGCGTTACAATATTTGCTTCGGCTTACAAATTCTGACGCAGTAAAAATTAAAGATGAATTTCCTCGAAACGAATTCGTTACCACGGCACAACGACAGACAAGCACAAGCCGCATGCAGAAATCTAATTTATGTATTTCTCCATAAGCCTGCCAAAACTGTCTTTATTCTTCGCCAGCAAAAGCACAGAAGGAAAGCAAACAGCCAGACACACTTATTTCTTTTTGCTTTTCATTCAAAGCCACTTAAGCCACTGAAACTGTGTGACACCTTCGGGGAGTCAAAATGTGTTGCACAAGCATGAGGGCAAATACTTTTTACACAACTTTTCATTTCTGGTGATAATTTTATTTTCTTGAAAGACATTTCACATTTTTTTAAATCAATAAATTTAAATCTTTAATTCATTTAAATGTTTTCGCCAGCACCTGTTTTTCACTGTTCCCTTTCCCTTTTTAAGGATACAAGATGTCTCGTGTTGTATGCCGTAACCGTGTCACTGGTGCAGAAGTAGATGATGCGCTGTGCATTCTGGCTAATCGCCCGGAGCCTTCGGTGGAATTGTGTAACACTCATACCTGTCCGGCCAGGTAAGTTTCCTGCTTTTGTTTAAATGAGCGGTCTAAAATCTGGCCAATAGCAGAGCATTCGTTCATCGGTTTGTTGGAATGCTGGTTAATTTTGTGGTTTTTGCTAAACGTTAAACTTAGTTGGCATAACAACTCGCATGTACTTGTATTGAAGAGTGTAATTAAAAGTGCCAAACCTTTTTTCCCTTTCAATTTTATTGCAATTATTGCACATACTTTTCCATGCTCCTGCTATCCTTTGCCATGCTTCGCCTGCTGCCATTTTATAGGTTAAAAACCTCAAAATGTAATTTAATGTTTGAGACGAGGTTTGACTCTAACAAATAACATGCAAAGCAACTTTTAATGACAACAGAAAATTAAATATTCTGATTAAAAACAAAACGTTAATTTAGCCTTTTGCAAAAGAGTTTAATATTTTTAAATGTGTTTCAAAATAAATTTTCAAATAAGAGGAAATGGTGTCAAGACGGAATAGGTTTCGTTTTTTTTTTTTGTTTTTAGGAGTAGGAATGGCACTCAGGGGATGACCCCTAAATATGCAATGCATTGCGCCGGAACTGAAAACGAGGGGATAGATATTGTTGAGGGGACAGATTAGGAAAGATGAGACGATAAACAGTTTTTTTTTTTAGCTATTTCAACCTTTTTTACTTCGCCGGCTAATTTTAGCTACAGGGCCGAAGGTGGGTGCTGTTACTCTGCTTTTAGTACATGATAGTGTCAGTAGCTGCCAATTATATTCAGTGACCAGTGACTATGTCTTCATCATTGAAACAGGCTGGCAACAACTAATACAACCACGCACTAATGCTGATCAGAAGAATTCAACACAATATTTGATGACTCAGCACGGGCTCGAACTCAGGACCCTCCGCTTCATAGTCTCGTGTTCTACTACTTCAGCCAGCAGCACCCATTTATTTGCTTTAACTGTTTTAAGCAGCAGAAATTAACGCAGAAAAAATTTGTAAAAAATGTGGGACGACATCTTTCTTTTCATCTGTTCTGTCATTAAATGCACTTTGCATGATCCATTTCATTCATGTTCTTGGCACTCAGAGGGGAAAAAAGGTAGAAAAGTACCAAAAGTGAAACTATTCGGTACCAGCGAACAGCGGTTGTGCTCGCTTGGCTAACGGTTGTCCGCATCGCGCTTAACTTTAAAGTGAAAGTTAAAAAAATCTTGTTCACGATCCGTTAAATATTTTCGAATGTGTGATCTTCTACTTCCAGATGGGTAACAGACGATTGGAGTCCATGTAGTCGTTTGTGCGGTCCTGGTGTACGAGAGCGCATGGTGGTTTGTGCTGAGGAAAATAATGGCATCAAAACCAGAGTAAGTTGTTCGATTTTTTCTCTAAAAGTCTTTAAAAGAAATTTTCATTTTTTACTAAAGTAGCATACACACTGGCAAACTTGAGTGACAGTTTTGCTCAAATTGTGGGTTGATCGATAGTGTGTACATAAAATTCGTCAGTCAACAGTCAACCACGAAAATTTTTGCGGTTGAGTGACAGTCAGCGGCCATATTGGTTTTTGACTGCTAGTGTGAGCCAAAAGTGTCAGTCAAGAGTTATTTTTTGGAGCATAAACTTTATAACTTGGACGCGGAAAATTATATTTTCGAAGAATTCATATATTTTTATGAAAAACAAGGTTGTCTGTGTGAGATGTTAAGACAAAATCGTACGAGGAGTCGTTAAATAATAAGAAATTAAATAATTTAATTAAAAAAAATCATTATAAAAAATTTTTGTTATCAATAAAGCGCATCCTATTTTGTTATTTTCTATGTTTGTGTGTCAAATTTTTTTCTTGAATGACGGTTTAAGTGTCGAACATGATCGATAGTCTAGACAGTCAAACGTATCCTTCAAAAATGATGAATTTTTGACTGTCACTCAAGTTTGCCAGTGTGTATGCTACTTAAGAAGTATTCGAAATATTTTAAATAAAGTGCTGCTGTTTACGTTCCGCTAGAGTTTGTAGCAATATTTGCTTTTATTAGCTGCTTACCGTCAGCAATTTTAGCCAAAATTTATTTTAATAATGAAAAATCAAGGAATGCAGTTTTGAAAATTGCATGTCTATTTGTAATATGACTAGGGAATATTTTGATCGATCATCCTGTGTCCTTTGTGGCTTTCCACAAAATTATTAAAATACTGCGAGCTTTCTGACTGAGAATGTTCGACTCCCACAAGTGGAATACGCTCCCCAACGTCATGTAGCTAAAAATAAGTGATCTGGCAGCATTTACAAACACACAAAAAAAATTAGGTCGTTGAAATTGTAAATTCTACTAAATTTTCTGCCTTTTGGCTGCATGATGAGGAGAATCATGACTGTGATTTTGATGTTGTAGTTGTTGTAATTGCTACTGTTTAACAACTACTTGTGCAACAACTAACAACTCGACTAACTTCTGAGTTTGAAGTGCTGGAAGTTGTTTCTTCTTTCGCTGCTTTCGTTTCTGTTTTACATTTGGTTATATTATCATGTTCTTTTTGTATTTATTGCAGGTTGCGGACATAATATGCCCTTTACCAAAACCGCCAACACAAGAGCAGTGCATTATGGAAGAATGTCCTAAGTGGGAAGCTGAAGAGTGGACAGGAGTAAGTGGCGTTTTTCTTTGGACGTTTTCTAACAGTCCCCTTTTAGTGTTTCATATTTTATAGACGTGCAGCGCTGAGTGTGTGTGTTTGGGCGTGTGTGTGTGTGAAATGGGTTTCTTTTGTAGTCGTACATTTTTGGTAAACTTTTTTCTTGGAAACTGTTGTAAAAAATTAACTATTTGGTTAGTGCTTTCGGAAACATTTTGAACAACTTAATTTGGGATTTACATGCAACTTTAGCCTTGTACGTGTAGATAACTCGCTTTTGATGGAGGCTAAATATCTCTGGTTTTACAGCAGCAGCAACATGTTCTGCTGCCGCCGAAAACTAATTTCGTTTAAAAGCCTCAAAGTCTTCCGCATTATGAATGTATTTTTATATTTCCAGCAAAGCACGTTGTATCATAAATATGAAATTTTGTTGATTTTTTTTCTTTTTGTGTACTTGTGAGTTTCCACAAAAAAAAAACAAAAAAAAAACAGAAAAATACGATAAAAGTTCTTTTGAATATTAGACGAGTCGGGTACGTACGCTGATAGCACACTAATACGAGTATAGTGTGCTATAGTGTGCAGGATTGTGTTAAAAAAGAAAAAACCGCAAATATTAAGTGCCTAAATTACGATGTAACACACTTTCACATTCTCCGTGGTATCGGGGAAGTTGTTTTCTTCAAGTTAGAATTTCACGGCAAAAAGCAAACTTCCACTCACATGCACGAGAACAACAACACAGGAATCATGCAAATCATTATCTTCCTTACACTTAATGGGACTTTAAACATAAAATTTTATTTTGGTTTTTCGTGCTTTTCTTTTAATGAAAATTAAAGTGTTCGGTATCATGCGGCCAAGGTATTCAAATGCGTGGCGTGGAATGTAAATCGCCCGATGGCAGATTGAGTGCCAAATGTGATCCTCAAACAAAACCCTCCAGCGTGCAACAATGTTCCACAGGCATGTCATGCAACGGTGGCGCCATGAGTGGTGGCAAGATAATTGTGGGCAGCAGTGGCCCTCGGGTAAGTTTTCACAACAGTAACAGATTACATATATTGTGCAGAGTGCATGCGAACATGTGCGTCTTTGTGTTATTCATAAACTGGTTTAAAGTTAATTTTGTCTAAATCTTTTTAATAAATTTCAAAGGGCGCCTTAGATGATGGTGAAGACGTGGACGATGAGGAAGATGACGAGGACGACGAAGATTCAGAAGATATGGATGATGAGAACATATCATCCGATGATGCGTCATATAATGATCAGCCATCGGTGTATTCGCATCATACCGTCAGCCGTTTGCATCAGGAGGAATCGGATGGGCCTAGGACAATGCGTCTGACCTCAGGAGGCTACTCGTCGAGAGATAATGAGCCGTCAGAACCAACGTACGTAAAATAACATTTTAAAACTTTTATTTCGCTTTTCAGAGAGGGTTTTTAGTGCGCTGATTGTCTTATCATTACAAAACTTTGCATTGTAAAACAACAAACATTGTGATAAGGAAATTTGGCAGTACCGCCCCAATCGTCTATTATTTTCATATACTTTTTGGTAACCGTTTGATATGAAGCTTTCCATGAATTTTGAGATGCATGTTATATATGATTAAATCGCTCTTAAATGATCTTGTATAATAATTCCAAAGCAGTATGAAATCTGAGTTCGCTTAAGTCGACTTGTGGAGTTCTGTCACAGCTACGGTCGCAGAAATATTGTTGGCATTATTTTTTATAAGACCATTGCATAAAACTCTAAACTAGTTTCAAAAATAAAACGAAAACTCTTCATATGACCCTCGTTTCCGTGATATGCTCAAGTAGTTATCACCAGCTACGAAAGAACGTAATAAGTGCTGTTAATGGATTTAAGTGCTTGTAATTTAAGTGCCAATGCGAATGTTTCTGTTGTTTTGTTTGATGTTTGAAGCTCTTCATGACGACGACGAGTAGGCTTGATAAGCTTTATTATTACTCACCCCCGTTTAAGTGCAAGTCATTAAACATCAATGGGTTTGTGTAAATGAATTTGTTTATATTTATTCGGTACGTGTAGTTGTGAGGCTTCCCCTTCTTTTGCTTTCATTTTGAGCCACCACACAATTAGTAGAGGAAACAGTTTTCCTTGTTCTTCATCCAAAATATATTTCAAAAACGCAATTAAAATGGAAATAATTTCTTACAACTCAACTAAATCTATTAAAACGGGAGAAGACAACAAAGGAAATTTGAATGGAAACACGGGAAAACAGGAAGATTAAAATCACAGAAGGCAGATAAACTCGTGGGATAGGAAATTAAAAATTCAGTTGGATGAGAAAAAAAATGGCGGCGAAGAAAAACTTTTTCAGAATAACTTTAATTTGTTTTAATTTTAATAATAATAAAATTAAAATGATAATAATAATCTCACAACTGGCTGCATTTTATGGACAGTGTTTTTTAAGCTCAATAATAGGAGATAACATTCTTGCATTCGTTACCTTCGTGGTGTTGTACGCACCACCAACCAGTTAAGGTCCCATCTTTACTGAACTAAGGTCGTCTATATTGTCAAACCATCAATGATTGATCATGGTGGGACAACGATCTTTAATGAACGCCAGTTCTGGCTGCTTTTCTGCGGATATAAAGTCCAGTGATGCCAAAAGCTTCTCAACTGCACCTAACAGTGGGTTTTTCTTCGCATAATAGAGTTTTTAGATTCTCTTGCACTCCATATGCGTCAGTTTTCCCTTGTCGTATATGCAGCACACCGATCGTAAATGTCAAAAAGGAATGCGGTATGACATATCCTTTGACAATTAATTCTCTAACGAGTTCTACCCGGTATAGAAAGCATCCTTTACAGAAATCATATGAATTTTTTTTTAAATATAATCACTCTTCCAGAGCTGAAATATATTGCCTAGTTTTTCTTATGTACGAGGGAGTATTTAAGTACCTCCAATTGAACATTTCTAATTTAATAATAATACCCTCTCCTTCGAGAAACAACATTCCGTGTTTGTGTGTACAATTCAGTTCATAATTTATTAAAGCGGGGGGGCCACATTAATTATTGTTTTGTGCTGGTGTCGGTAAGAATTGATTATTATGTGTCACTGTCATGGTAAAACTGAATGGCCAGACCGAATGGCTGTCCTTGAAATGAACTGGTATGGGCAAGTTAATTGAGTAAAAATATTATAAGAATATTATATTTTGTTGTTGCAAAACAACATCAAAATATATGTAAATATCTCATTGAAAATTTTTTCTGTTACTCTTTTGTTCTCTTGCCAGTAACAATGGCACATTTCAGTTAGTTTTTCCTTTTAGCAAACAAATCTAAAAAGTGTTGATTTGCAGAATTTGCCAATAACACTCTACGAGACAAAATAAAATTATTTATATCTCATGTCTATTGTAAATAAATTTAGTGCTTTTTGTTTGTTATGTGGTCAAGTATGTCTATATGCCTGCATTTCATTGGTTCTTACACCAAATCATCAGTAGACTTTAACCTAATTCCAAAATAACAAAACCTCTTAGCTTATACATAAACTCCCAAACTAATTCATACAATTAGTCTGCCGTTGGCAAACAATAAAAGTATATAAAAAAGGCACAAGGAAAAACAAAATAGATTTATATGGAATAAAATTTGTTTGTTGTGTTTTCTTGAATTTCAAATCCTATGGTTTTGCTTGTGCAATTCTCAATTCATTTTTGGGAGTTTATGTACAAGCTAAGAGGTTTTGTTATTTTAGAATTACAAACAAAAAGCACTAATTTAATTGAAACAATATGTCGAATAAACGATTTTAAAAACGTAAATAAATTTACATAAATTCAATTTGATAAAAATAATTCGGTAACTAATTCCACGGTTTTATATCCATTAACAAAAAATTCGTTTTGTAAAATACTCTTCATTATTCTCTATAATTTAGTAAAATAGTCTCTCAGCACTAAAACAATAGTAATTAATTTTTAAATAATTAATTTTCAATATGCCATGTGGCAAGAAATTGTAACTTCAAAGACGTTTCATTCGCACGTCGGAGATTTTCAATGGCAGCAAAATAATTTCTCAAATATTATTTTGTAGTTGATTTTGCAGCGCACAGAACAATGGAAGCATTAGACGGAAAGTTTCCATTGTTATGAATTAGTTTTCCAAGCAAATATATTTGAGATATTGTTTTATTAGTCAGCCAGCCACAGTTTGTAATGAAATATTTTTCTTTCCTTTTGCAATTTGTTTGGCAAACAAAAATTATAAAAAATGTGCCAAGTCTATTTATATCAGAGAAGATTTCAACGTTTTCTGCCAAAACGGATGTTAAAATGGCGACACACTGACGCGCCAGAAAGTCGCCACTAAGAGAAGGGCGCTTTATATTTAACGATACAGAGGTCGTTATTGGGTGAAAAAGCTTCAACGTACTTCGCAACGCATGTCAAAAAGGCGTTGAAACCAAAATTAAAGTTATAGCGGAAGGAAATATTTTCACCGCACAATACAATTAAACTCAATCGCCATGAAATAAAAGTTTTGTAACGAAAACTTTAAAGGAAGTCTAGAAAAATTATAATTATTATGGGTTCTTGATGCGAACCACAACTAAAATACATTGAAAAAGAAACTTTGCATCTTTTATCATTTGCAGTTACATCAAAGAGTCTGTGTGGTCACCCTGCAGCGTGACGTGCGGAGAAGGTATACGACGACGAACTCATAAATGCAAAATATTTTTGGAATATTCACGCACTTTGGCCACAGTAAATGATTCGTTGTGCGAAGGCCTTAAGCCTCACGATGAGGTGGAACGTTGTGTTGAAGATCCCTGCATGCTGCCATCTCATGTCTATGAAGACCAATACCCACGTGACTCCATCAAAGTGGGTGTATCCGAACCTGGTAAGACTTACATGTGGCGGGAACAGGGCTACACATCTTGCAGTGCCAGTTGCTTGGGCGGCGTGGAAGAACTCATTATTAACTGCGTGCGTGAAGATAACAGCCGTGTTGTTTCGCCATTTTTGTGTGCGCCCGAAACCAAACCAGAAGCCCGTGTGCGAACCTGCAATGACAGACCATGTCCTCCACGTTGGAACTATTCCGATTATACTCCCTGTTCCAAGTCATGCGGTATTGGCATAAAGACCAGAGAAGTCCAATGCATCCATGAAGTAACCAGGGGAGGCGAAAACACTATGGTGGTCCCAAACAGTATGTGTCCACAGCCCCCACCGGCAGATCGCCAGTATTGTAATGTTTTAGATTGCCCGGTACGCTGGGATGTGGGCGAGTGGTCCAAGTGCTCCCATACCTGCGGTTACGGCTTCAAAGAGCGCAAAGTAGAATGCAAACAAATAATGGCTCAGGAACATAAAATTGAGAGGCCAGAAAATATGTGTCCCAGTGCTAAGCCACCCGACAAGAAGCCCTGCAATGTCAAGCCCTGTCCACCGGAAGATCCCAAGCCAGTCATACAAATCAGCAATACAACACACATACAGCACGATCCAAAGAAAACAAAAATTACCCTGAAGGTTGGTGGCGCCGGCGTGGTATTTTTCGGTACTCAAGTCAAAATCAAGTGTCCCGTGAAACGTTACAATCGTACCAAGATAAAGTGGAGCAAGGATCATAAGCCTTTGGCCAAGTCTAGGAAGTTCAAGGTGTCCAAAAAGGGAGCCTTGCGTATTCTGGATATAACGTTTCGCGATGCAGGCGTATATTCTTGCCATGCTGGCTTGAGTAGTGCCGAAATAACGATAGATGTCAAAGCTAAGCCCGGCCAGAAGCAGGAGGACTTGGAAAAGCATGAATCAGGTATGGCAACTCTTTAAATATTTTCACAGACTTATTTCCACAAGAAATTAACTGCCTGTTCGCCGATGTCGAACGATAGCTTTCGACATCGGCGAAAAGGCAGTTAATCTCTGTGAATTTCAAAGTTAACTTCTGTAAATTTTTTATTAAAAAAAATAATTTAGGCTTGAAGTGCAGCTTCAAAACAAAACTTTCGTACACATTCCTTCCGCTGAAAGTACTTTTCAAATAACTATTTTTCAGATCGTTTGGTGAGAGAAAAAAGTGGCACAGAACCTTTGACCGCAGCCGATATGACAGCGTCTGATAACAGGTAATTCGCTTTATCCGGTTTATTATGTTTGTCAATACAACAGACTCAGATAATTATGCACATCATTTAAATATTTTATTATAATTAAGGCAAAATAGTGTAACAAAATATGACTTGTTAGAAATTTTTCCCACAGAAAAGTTATGCAAAATGTTCGTAAAACCACTTAAAACATGCACTAACGATGTAGCAAGAAGCTCTTACACAATCTCCAACTTTCACATGTACTTGCAGCAGCCATTGTTAATCACGAATTAAATATGCTTTTATATTACGACAATATTTTCTGGCAACAAGAGAGAGATTATATTTGCAAAAAAATCAAAATGTAGGAAGAATGATAAAAGCACAATATCCTTTTTTCCTTCTATACAAAAATACAATAACAAAACAGATAATGCAGTTGAACACATAAAGCAGGAAATGTATAAAAATTTAACAAGATAATTTGCTATACGAAACTGCTTTCCTATACAAAATTAACTAAATTAGGGACAGAATTCGTATAAAATGACAACAAACACGTAACATGGCATAAATCATCCTTACTTTCCTTCGAATTTCATAACTGCAACAGCCATTGAAAATTTCAGAGAAACATTTTAGTACTAAATAATTAAAGGAACAAAAGAACGCCTTTTTGAATGAAAGAAAAAGTAAATGAATAGAAATTACTTTTTAGGCGACCCAAAGGAAACTAAGACACTTTATGTTGCACATATTTTTAAGATTAACTATAAAACTTGTCACTTAAGCAACTTCCTTTTATTTTTCCATTTCTAGTACACAAGCTACACGTCGTAAACAACAGCAAAATGCCAGAGAACGTAGTCGTCGTCCGAAGTCTGACGGCGTGCAACAACATGCGGATAGCAGTATTATGGGCGATGAGGTAAGCTATCAACTTCACACATGCACACATACATTTAAGTCAAGGCATAAAAGCCAATATTGTTTTTGATAAGAATAACAGCAAATATTCCGTGCAATATCGGTAAGATCCTCTGAATTTGTTCACAATATTACTCCTTGTGTGTCTAGTACACAGAGAATCGTACCTGGAATATTTGTCCTCAAATTGTATACAGAAAAAAATGTAAAAGAATATTTTCATAATTTGATCGAATATAAAAATATTTCATGGACATGTAATTTATTCGAATTTTGTGATTAAATGGCATAGTAGAAAATAATTAACTTAATACATACTATAATAGTATTATTATGGTGCTTCTTTATTTGGAACCCAAATGGATGTTTTCTGGAGCACCATAACGTATACGTAATTTTTGTGTAACAAATATTTTTCATACGCTGTGATGACTTTTGCCACACTTTGTATCATGAAAATATATGAAAAATATTTCAATATCAAAATATGCTCAGGAAATCGAACTCTTGTATTTGCATGTATTAGAAAAGTTGTCTCCGCTTTGGGCTTATCAAAGTATATCAAGTGCTGCGCTCCTGCTGACTTCCCAAATTCATCATGAACTCTCCAAATGTTACTTAAACTTGTTTAGGCCCCTAGTGTGTAGGACATGTTGGGAAGTGAAACACGTATGGAAAACAAAAACAAATTTGAATAAAATCTGATTTTATTTTTCGTACAAATTGCTCATAGAAATTCATAGAAATACAAATTGTTTAGTATTCGTACAAAAACACAAACAAATTGCTAAAAGCATTGAGTTTTGTTTCTCATATGAACTTTACTATTTTCTCGTGATTTACATAGCCAGCGGCCCATCCATTATACAATATAATTCTATATATTCATCGTGATATTATTTCCATTTTGGCCTATATTATGCAATAAGTGGCACAATATTTTCAAAGAAAATATGTCGCAATTTTCGCACAATAAAAAGTAAAAAGTCTTGCGTTTTGCGGTTAAACAACATTGTACAATGTTGCCAATACATGTCACAGTATATTGCACTTCTTTTGGTTTGTACAATATAAGTCAAACGTATTTTGATTTATGCCAATATATTGTGCCACCTTTGAATATGACGTACAGGACGAAAAATTGCACACTTATATTGCAAGTGGATGGACCGCTTTAGAGCTTTAACGTACTTCACCCCGTAGCGTATGCGTAATATTATGAAAACTTACGAAATATAAATCATACGCCTCAGATACTGATTTATTGCATATTTTTAGGATGACAGCAATACGTAATGACTTGCAAGAAATCATAAACCTTTTAAACCAGTTAACACAATTTCGTGTATGGATACGATTTTTACTATTTTTATACAAGTTATTAAAATAAAACATTGTTTTTTATAAATTAATTATATAACTTGTAATATAAATATGAAAATTTCAAACTTTTCTTATATATTTCCACAACAGGTTTAGTAATTACTTTTTTTTGTGTACTTAAAAAAATTCAAAACATATACATTTGAATGATATTGAAGCTTTTTTCCCCTCTCCTTTTGTTTAAAAACACTTAAAGCTTCTATTTTACTCGTTCAATAAGTAATACTGTGACCATAAAAATTATGAAGAAAAAAGTGGGTGCTGTTGGCTGAAGTAGTAGAACACGAGACTATGAAGCGGAAGGTCCTGAGTTCGAGCCCGCGCTGAGTCATGAAATATTGTGTTGAATTCTTCTGATCTGCATTAGTGCGTGGTTGTGTTAGTTGTTGCCAGCCTGTTTCAATGATGAAGGCATAGTCACTGCTCATTGAACATAATTGGCAGCTACTGACACAATCATGTCCTAAAAAAGCAGAGTAACAGCACCCACCTTCGTCGGCCCTGTGGCTAAAATTAGCCGGCGAAGTAATAAAGGTTAAAATAACTACAAAAAAAAATAAATAAAAAAAATAAAAAATAGTAATCTTTCCTAATCTGTCCCCTCAATACTATCCCCTCGTTTTCAGTTCCGGCGCAATGCATTGCATATGTAGGGGTCATCCCCTGAGTGCTGGTCCTACTCCTAAAAAAAAAAAAAAAAAAAAAAAAGTATGATGCTGATAAATCAGTCAATCTAGTTCTTTGTCTCTCAGCAATGAACAATTCCATCAAAGTCGTTTGTGGTGAATTTAGAAAAGATTTGATCCTGAACTTCTGCCGTTTTTTATTTAATATTTTAAAAGATATATGTTCTTTATTTCCAAGCAAAGATTCGCTATGTATATTTCTTATGTTTATTTCTTTCTGTTTTGGTTTGTTTACTTGGGCAGAGATTGAGTGTTGAATCTGAAATATGTTTGCCATTTATAAACAACTTTCTTTGGTATTTAAACTATTTTTATGTAACAAAAATGTACTCCAACATCTCGCTAACAAGTGTTTTATGAATGATATTCAGTGGTTTTCCTCTTTTTTTAATTCTTAACTTTAGCAAAAAATTTTTTGGGATATCGTCTCTCTCCCTTTAGTCTATTATTTAGCTTTGTTTCCAGCTTTGCGTTGCTGGATTAGTTCGTTTGTGTCTAACAATCCTTTTAAAAACGTTTAATTTAACTTTTATGAATGCGAGTATGCTCTACGGTCTTTGCTATGAATATCCATTTGGCGCAACAAGGCAAATACTGCAGTCAAAAAAAAAAGCAACTGTATGCCAGCAACAAAAGCTATTGTAGCCAACTGTATAAACTGTATGTGCGGGTATACCCATTTAGTTCTTTCGCAAGGTTGTAGCACTGCTATTTAATTTTACCGAACCCGCTTTAAAATATTTTGCAGAATTAATGTAGTTTAGTGAAACGCTCAAATGTTAATGCGCTTTAATGTTAATGATTACCATGGAACCTTAGAAAATTAAAAGTAATAAAATATCTTTCGGCCTTTCGATATGATTTTGTTTGCTCTGAAATATACCCTATTAATATTTATGTATTTAAAAATTGTTGTCTTCTTATTTCCGTGTCTCTCCCTGCTTTCGTATCTATTACCATTTGTTTTGTTTTTTCCTCTATGGTTTTCTTTACAGCATTCACAGTTAGTGCAGCAGCCTCAGGATAGTTTGCAACAGCAAAGTGCTAGTAGCGGCAGCAGCCGTACCAACACATTGTTGGCCATGCCATATTTTCAGGCCCTGCTAAGTAACCTACAGGTGAGGTATTCTCCATTTAATAGCGTGTTAAAGCGTGTTATTTTTTAGATTATGACATTCTTTTGGCTTTCTTTTGTTCCTGGTGGGTTTTTGACGTTGAATTTCAATGGAGTCAGTACCTTTTATAATTATTTTATTGTCCTGTTTTATTCTTCCTATATTTTTATTTGTTGAACTTTTTCATTTACAGGCCTCTATCATCTATTTTATTACATTTGTAAATAAATATCTCACGTAATGTATCATACTTTGTCACAGCTTTCCTTTTTTTGCAAGAAAGAAGTGGTGTTTCGAATTTTAGTTTTTTGTTTTATTATGAGTTGAACATAAAATTAAATAATTAGAATCATAAACCATTTTCTTTTCAACTCAGCGATCTTTATAATACGTTTACAAGATAAAATTAAGAGCCCTTCGGCTCGCTCTCTCACCCATGATTGTTCCAATTTTTCATTGCATGATTCGATTTATTAAAAAAAAGATAAGAAATATATCCTGAATTAGTATTTCTATGGTTCAAAAATAGTTGATATTATCAATAAAAAGTTCAAAGTACAACCACCTAATGAGAGCAATAAGTGACTTAATTATTTAACGGTCCAACAATATTTGACTAAAGTGAAAGCAACAGGAAATGAAAAATTTTAGAAGAGTTGGTATTTTATCATACCAATAGGTTTATCTAATTTTCAATTATTTATTTCAATTTACAAGCAATTAAATAGATCAGAAGTGTTGAAATAAAGTAATGATGGACGAATTTTGCGACTAGCGAATCAATTCTGCCGTCGCCTAAGTTAAGGAATTTTGTGCCGAATCAAATTCTTCCTAAACAAACTGTTACGAATTTTTTAAACGGGAGCCACTTGCTGTGCTCAATATTTCTTAAAGCTAGATGTACAAAATAATATTTTACCTTTCCTTATTTATCTCTGATTAAACGCATTAATTTCTTAAGTTTTCTATAGGCTGTGACTTATTGGTACATGGTTTTATTTTTTCTCTATTATTTCTGTTGAACTCTTCATATTTCTAATTTTCATTCGTGCCAAAACTTGTTGGATAGTGTCATGTTTTTATTTTTTTCTTCATTTATTAAAAGTGTTTCACAAAAAGCTGAATTATTTATTTTCCATCCTAAAGTTGCAAAAAATTTTCTTATTGACATTTTTGTAAAAATCATTTGTTAGTATTTTATTTGTTATTAAAGTTTCATTTGAGAATCGTTCCATAAGTTGGTATTTAGTAGGTTTCATCGTAGTAAATCACTGTGTATTTGTAATATTTTGTGTTTTGTTTTTCGTTCCATTGTACGCTATATCCGCTTCCGTTTGTTAACCACAAAACCATCTACCATTTTGATTTATTAAGGTATTGTTCCTATTTATTCTTCGGTTTTTAAATGATTTCAGTTCCTTCGTCTGCTTTTCGTCATGTTTAATAGATAACAAATTAAGTTCTTCCACAAATTTATTAAATGCACAGATATAAACTTTTATTTAATAATTTTATTCTAAAATTTTATCTTTTGCACTTTGTTTCAACAACTGTAACATATAACAAAAAGATTTGATCGTATCACTGTGTTCTTTGTTTCCACCTTTAAATAGGTGAGCTTTTTTGTATAAAAAATAAAATTGATATTTATTAGTTGTCTCTGCATTATTTTACCAAAAGTTGTTAATTGTAAATTGCCGCTGTAAATTTTTAAATTCGTTCCATTCAGAAACATCTCATATTGAAGTTTCATTTTATTTTATTTTTTGTAAATATTTGCAATTGCAATAACAAATATTTCATAAAACATATTCATCCACATAAGCAAATACATTTTTTTATATATTTTTTTCAAACTTGTAGTTATCCAATATTTAACAACACATTTTAACTAAATAAACCGATTGACATTTGCAAAGGATAGTAAATATTAAAACATACAACTGCATAAGTACATGACAATTAAATATCATTTATTTCATTAATAGTATTTTATGTTTTTTCATTATTTGATGAACAAATCAAAGAATTTAAAAATAAATGTACTTAAGCACATGAACTGCAAGCATATTAAAATGAATTTTTACTAAAAAGTTGTTTTTGTAAAACGAACAATTACTGTGTAGAAATACATTTCATCCCTTTGGAGTCACTTTTTCTGAAAATAATTTTTGGAAAAATAATACTTAGTTAATTGTTATTTGAGTTAACGTTCACAAACATCCGTTCTATTTCATTTATTAATAAAATGTTGCAAATTATATCATAACTCAATTTTAAACAAAACTTGTATCGAAGACTTTCACTAGTCGTAATGAAATTGGCCGGAGTCTAAGGCGGGTATGGAACCCACAACTTCCACATAGCCAGTATCCATTAAATTAGCGAGTCAGTCAACAAATTTATTTATCACTTTGCTTTACAATAAACCTAATCAAGAATACTTAATCGTCATTTCTTTGAATATTCGCCTGAATCATGGTTTGTTCCATATGCGAATAAATAATTAAAATTTTTTGTTTCGACTAGGCGATCTAAGTGCCAGGTTTTGACTTTGTACTTCATTTTTCACCTGTTTTGTGTCGTACATATTGAGATTCTCAGATTCCTTTTTTTTATTCTTATTATTTAACATTTTAGGTGATTCACTAATTTTTGCTTGTAATAAATTAACTCATGTGTAGTAAACATTTATTATAGATTCAGTTTATACCACTTTATTTCCACATACACTTCTGTCGCAAACAAATTGTCCTTTTTAAATATAGAAGCACTAACAGCCAATGGAATTTTGTGAAATTGTTATAAATTTTTATTACTTTACAATATTTTCTTTTTTGTTTTTGGTTTCCTTCCTGCAACAACAATTTTGTTCTTGTACTTCTTGCTCATTCACCGTCTCTGTGGTACACACCGCGTTTTATATTACAACTACAACTACAACTCTGCCACTTTACTCGTAAAAATGTTACAACATAAAAACTAAACAAACAAACATATCATTTCAACAAATTTTCACTAGGTAACAAATATATTAATTTATTTCCTCTATTATATTAAATAATCTAGAAAAACTTGTAGCAAATGAATATTAGACAGAAACTAATTAAATCGAATACACCTACACTCAATTTAGTTTTAATTTGTTGTCTAAAAATAAATTGCCTTTTCCCCTCTAATCAATATCAAAATTCTGAACCAAAAACGCTTTTAGGGAAAACTTGAACTCTAACTATTTACAAACAATTGGCCAGTTGCATGCCACATATCGCAAACTAGAAATAGAACTCAATTATTAACAACCAAATGCTGTTTTTTAATTTATTCTATATTCATTTCTTTTTCGTATAGCTCATACAAAATTATCATTTTCTCTTGCTTATTTCAAGTCTTTATCACTTTATGAGTGCTCTGCTTAAAATAACTTCACAAAAATGTGTACTCCACAAGCAACATAATAAATAACCTGGCTTTTCACAAATATTTCCAAAATCTAATTACACAAATTTAATATTTTATTTGTATGCGCATGTTTCCACATGAAGGAAAGACGCTCACGTGCACGCAAAATGAAATAGTTTCTTTATCCAGAAAACTAAAGAAATTAAAAATATTTTAATAAAATTTTTTTATTACATTATTGTATTACCAGAAATCCTATAGAGCGGAAAAAGAAGGGAGTACGGATGCCTTTTAAAATGTTTCTGCAATTTTTATTTAGTGTTATCCCTGCATTCTAGACTTATAGTAGAGGGCCCTTACAAGGCCTTCAATGGCTGTCAAAAGTCCTTAGAATGAAAAATAATAATAATAATAATAAAAATAATAATAATAATAGTAATAATGATATAAAATAGAATTATTTTGGTCTTCCCTTCTTATAGAAGAAAATTTTAAAGGTTTCTGTAAGACTGAAGCAAAAAAAAAATAAATGCCTGGAGGAGCTCTAATAAGACCTGAATTAAGAAAGTCTTTTGAATTTTACTGGATGCATACGTACGCACGTGTAAGATAATTTTCATAAGAATCGGTTAACTAGAAATTTTAAAAAGGAATATTTTTTTCGTATTACCGAGACTCTGTTCATATTTTTGTCATCCTAAGTATCAACACAAACACAAACACAAACATAAAAAAGATAGCCTTTGCGTGGGGGTGACTCCACACCCTGTGCTAAGCTTAAAAACGTATTGTCGGAAAAAGTCATCATGTGTGCTGATGAGGATGTAATACTTATTTTGTATGAAGACAACACGGGCGACTTGTTCAATCGTGAAATTGAATTTTCGGAGAAACACTACAGTGTAGAAGCTGTTAAGAGAATATTTCTCCAAGTAGCAATTGGTATTATCACCAATAGCACATCTTTGAATTAGTAAAAATTTCCATTGCATCCAGATTAAGCATTGGAAGTATTATAAAAATATGATCATCCTTATTATTATTTCGCATTTCGTAACTCTATTCGGTGCAACAAGAACTTAGTAGCAAAAGTTGCTGTTCTTCAACTATTTATTAATGCTTAGAAGCAAAAACAAACAAACGAATACAACAAAAACAAGTGCAATCATTTCTGTGACAATGTTGGCAGTTTCCTCATTATAAGCAACTATTCCTCAGTAACACTTGCATGCGACCTCGATTTCACTTTTTTATTTTGCAAATTCCATGTCCCCTACACACACGCTCATTCAGGTAAATACAACTCATTTTATCCTTTTATTAAAATACACCCCCACAATCTTGATTGTGTTAAAAGAAATAAAGTTGCTTGTCTTCTCTTTGCCTTCCACTTGCACGGCACAAATTCTATCGCATAACGAACTGTGGTCAAGATGACAAGTCTATGTTTTCCATTCCAGGTAGAGTAGGCAGATATATATGAGTAGATCTCCATAGAAGTGTGAGTTGTATTAGTGAAACTAGTCGTTCGTCCAACACCGCGATTTTAATGGGCTGGGCAAATATTTTATTTTTCTCCGATTGCAGTATTTAAGATTTGAATATTTCCTACTTTAAAAAATATATACATATGTATATCTACATAAATATTGATATAACTTTTTTTTAAGTTTTCAAAACGAAAACTATACACATGCAGATTAAATGCACAATTTATAGGTTGAACTGCAACAAAAGCTGGATGGAAAAAAAAGGAACCCGTGCATACAAAAGTGTATATGCATTACAAAATATGTTTGCTCACAGCATCGTACTGCTCGTATGCATGTGTATGTGAATATGTGTATGAGTATATACATGTCGTTACCTGAAACCCAAAAGGTGTAACTGATAAAAAGTCACTAGCAGACTTTTTGATTGATTAGGTCTCAAGTTAAAAAAATGCATCATAATCAATCGTTTCTAAAATTATAACAGAATTTTAAAATTAAATGTTCTCAAATTGCGTACTTAACAAAAATATTTTCATAAATACTTCTATCGCAACAGAGTTCCGCATAGGGGATACAGACAGCATCCAATCCCTAAGCCGAGTTGTTTGCTACTTCTGAGTGTATAAATGGCGAAATGAGCGCAAGAGCAAGATTTAAAGCTTTTCTAACTCTCCAGGTCTTCAAAATGTTTTTATTATTAAATTCATTTTTTATGAGATCTATTCTGATGTGATCTGAACCTTTGAATTTGCACTTAAATGAGTCCAGCTGATTTATTGATTGTGGTTACTCGCATTTTAAGCAAATGTGTGTTTGTTCGTTTGTGTACGGTTGCATACGCAATTGGAACATCAGAAATTCCAAGCCCCGAAGGGCAGTTTATTAAGGAGCACTACACAATAGGAAACGCAAGCAAAAATTTACTTTTACACTCTCGCATACTTTGCAAGACCGGCAGTTCTGGTGACTCAGGTAACTTTTTGCTGAAATGATGTTCTAAAGCAGAAACCCGCTAAGTGGCTTACAGCGGTTTCCAGAAGCTATTAAATTTCAGATCAATTAAGATTTAGCCAATTGCTGAAAGGGTCACATTTTCATTATCACCATTTCCTCTTTTTTTTGCCCTTAAGGAAACGGTTTTTGTAGGCAGTGAACTGATCTCATTATGACATCAAACCACTTTCCAGCGAACACTCATTAGAACTTACGGGTAGTTGTTCACAGCATCGCTGGCTGTTGCTGTAAGCGTAAAATGCAATTTCGGTACATATTTACTTGTATCTATTTCTCCCCATATCTTTCTATCTCTATGTTGGAGGTAAATTTGCAATGCTCCCAAGCTGTGATTCACAGAAATGTACATGAAAAGATAAACAATAAATAATACTATTTAAGTATTTAACAACAACTGGCGAACACGAATACATTCATTTATTTGAAGCTGCACATAGATTTGAATGCTTCTGAAATTGTTGTTTAAAATTTTATGTGGTTGTGTGTGTGTGGTGCGATGTGTAAATATTTATTATTTGTGTTTGTGTTTGCTTTGAGAGTTTTAAATTTGCCCGCTCCATTTTATGGTTATTCATATAATTCATACACACGGGCTCAGCATTTGAGTAATAAATTCATGAGGTAGGAGAGCTTCCCGCTTCAACTTCCCCTCAAACTGTTTGCAACCTATAAACATTTATACTCTCTCGTGCATTGGCAATATGTGTAGGTGTGTACTTGAATGTATTGTTAACTTTATTTGAAAATTACACACACAAATTCTTTCCTGTAGTGACACCGAATATTCGTTTGCATGGGTGTGTGTGTGTTTGAACATCTAATCAACGTTTCAGTTTATTATTTGAATTGTAAATTTATAGAAGGGTGAATATAAATAACCCTAACTTTAAGAATTGGAACATAAATGCGTACGTATGCATGTACAGTGGAAGCTCTACTCCCTGACAGCTAAAAACAGGCGGTCAACTGTATTGTGCGCTTAATTTGTTTATACTTCGATCCATGATAGTGACAACAAAATAAACTACAGTCCAAGAAATGAACCGAGCGCTGACATGAGGCCTCCATGAATTCTGCCAAAAATAAATTGCATCAGAATAACATGAGGCACCAATTGAATACTCAGCAATAAAAATGATTGTTGATCAGAATAGTAGGAAAAGAAACGAGTAAAACAAATGCATGGCTTTACAAAGTAAAGCTCAGTTTTTCAAATTATTGCTTTAAAGGATGAAAGGGATGACCGTAAGACGGCCTGGAAAAACATTATATTACTTATGGAAAAGTTAGAAGGAACAATGAAATACTCAAGACTTGAGTCATCTAATCAATTGATATATATTTTTTTGTTTTTGTTCTTGTTAACGATGATGAGTGTCCTCTACTAGGAGCTTTCACTGTGCGTATGCATGTACACAAATATTATGCGCAATAAAGCAGAACTATTTTCAGTTGGAAACATTTGGAAAATTAATAAATTATAAACGGCAATTAGAGCACCCTTCAAAACTACGACTCGAACTCATCATTTCATCCTTCAACTTTATGCGAAAATGAGAACAAAAATAAATATTTATTAACATGAGTTCGACATTTAACATTTTTTAACAATTAATATCTTGATTTCGTGTAAGTTCTGTTCTTTTACTGTGATGTACAACCATACATTCTTTGTATTTTATAAAAAGGGAGTTTTAGAGTCAATTTTGGTCATAGAAATAATTTATTTAATTGGTACTCAAAAATGTCTTTACATGAAGAAAACTCAGATTAAAAAATATATTAAAACCTCATATAACCTCCTATTGTGTTGAAAAAAAAACCGTTTTGAGTTTTGTGTGCCTTTTTTGACGATTTCTTTTAATAAACAACATATTTTTCTTTACATTTGCGTTGAAAGGCAAATTTCCAATTTCCTTTGCTTTAACACGAATAGGAATCGCAGTAAGAAAATAGAGAACAACCATTTGCTGGTGGTTATGGAAATGCATTTTGTATGGAAAAACTAATGATCATGTGGAAACTGCAAAACTTGTTCCGTTCTGGGAGGTTTCCCTTTTCAAAGGTTTTACTGCAATCATTTTTTATAAAACTAAAATTAAATATTTGCAATGGTGATCGTAATTTCGCAGAAACTATCAGTATCAGGACATCGACATAAATCCAAACAAATTTATAAATTGATAAAAAAAAAACAATCTAAAAATTTGAACAAATTGAAGCAAAAAAATATATACAGATACAATATAATCAAACATTTCCCGCAAAAACTATCCTTCTAATACACACTCGTATTATTTGGCAAATGAAACAACAAATACAAACTAGAAGTGAATTTGTAAATTTAAAATCGCCAATTTAATTGAGTGCACTTGCTGCTTCTGTGTGTGAGAGTTTATTATCGCACACTTGCTTACATATGCAATCATCATGCATGCATGAGTCCGTTTGCAGCAATTACTTACATGAATATTCAAGTTCGCTTTATGAATTTGTGCCATGAAATACGAATTATTGGACTATTAAGCAGATGATGATACCAACAACAACAACAGCTGCACATTCCGGCAGAAATAAAAATGAAATGAAACAGATAAATTATTTCACCAAATTACAAATTATATTGTTTTGATTGTTAAGCATTACGCACTTATGCACACAGACACATTCACGACCCTAAACGAATACGAATTTGTTACAAAAGCAGACTTGCGAAAGTTTAAACTCAATACAACAACGAAAATTGCCCAGTAGCTCTGGTAACCTACTCTTACCCGGCAATTCCAACTACTTGGGAGGCAGGTTTGTTATTGTTTGCTAAAACTGTGTCAAAGCAAAAAATAAAAATAAATGAAACAGTGAGAAAACTCTACGCTCAAGGTAGCGCTTCAATTTTTATTGCTCCCACTTTTCCTGCTGGGTGCTGGCCGCGTATATGATTTTTTTTTGTGCAGTGAAATGTCAATAGTGCTGCATTGAATTTGTCATCACCGCTGTTGCGCACTTCCGTTTCCGTATATTGTAGTTGTCAAGTAGAACAACAACAATAACTAAATGACGAATAATTGTTAAGCAGATGATGCTTAACGTGTTTACATAAACACTGGAACTAAATAGCGTCAACTGCAGAAGCATTTTATTGCAACTGCTCTCACTCACACACAACCACCGTACGCCTATGGAAGAGTGGGTACTGCAGCAATTCACGTTGCTGTTAATGATGGTGTTGTGTGCAAGCTCAACGGCAGCTATTGAGCGCACTGACACACATTCACGTGTAAACATACGGTATTGCACAAAAATAAATCGGTTAACATGTACGTGACACACGCATTTCATAACAACAATACATACACATTATCACAATAATGGAAACACATGCTTATCTAGAATGCAATTCAATGTTCTCGAAGAGTTCGATTCACATACATACACACATACTTACTTAAGGAAACATGTTATGATACGTTGTGACATTTGGAAAAATATATTGAATAACACATCAAAAGTCGTATCAAATTGTGCTGTTGTTGTTGTTTTTTTTTAATTTATGTGGGCAAACGTTTAAACCTTCAAACCTTAACATTTAATAGTTTTGAGTGTATCTTCCTTATGTGTTAATTTTTGCTAACTTTTTCACATGTGAGAGAATTTAAGCGCACCGTTGAATAAATTAATAAATAAACAACTTAATTCAGTCAGGTTTTACTTTTAGGCAATATTTCATCGTCTAATAATAAAATATTTCAAGAGCTGTTTTCGAATTGTGCAAAACTAAAAAAAGCCATTTGCAAAAAAACAACACACAAAAATCTTTAAATTCTTGCTAAAACTTATTGACTCGCAAAACCTTTTGATTTTTTTTAACTCACACATACACACTACACGCTATTGTTGCACATTTCCTCTCCAATGAAAAGAAGAAAAAAACAAAATACAAGAACAACAAATGTTTGTAGCTCAAGTTGAATCAGTATGAAAGTTCATGAATTATTCAACTTTGACCGGAATATGGTGGCAAAAAGTAGGATACGAGTACACAAGCCAAAGTTAGCAAAAACTAACCCACACATACACACACACATGCATTTTAGAATACGAAATTGTGAATAAGCCAAGTCAAAATAGTGATATTGATCAAGTTGCAGCCCGCTGTGATCACAGCTATTTTGCAATAATAAAATTTCTGGCAGTCTGGATTTCTGAACTCATAGTTTCCAATCAGCTGGAGCGAAATTCTTAAAACATAGAAGCGCGATGTAATTTTTAATTAAACGCAAACTACTGATAGGCAGTTCCCTTATTTATGCGATGCTGAATACATAAATGCACATACTCGTACATACACAAACTGGACATCCTTTTAACTAACAATTGAAGGGCTGCACACCAATCAAACAGAAACTTCTAACCTCATCTCAGAATAGATTCGGTAAACAAATCCATTTGACAGGTCACTGTGGTTGTTGGTTTGGGCATGAAATAAAACTGCGAATGCATGTGCTGTTTCGTTGGCATATATTTATTACTTTCCTTTGAACAGCCATGGCTTAAGTGCCACTTGGGAAATCAATGTGGTGCTGTTGTCGATATCAAATTGCATCTACAAAAATGCATTTATGTACATGCAAACCAAAAAAAATAAAAAATAAATAAATAAATAACTAGAACCGTTGCTATGTGCAGCAATTGTTTATTTGTTTCGTGTTGCTGGCTGCATTTAGTGGGCGCTAAAAGTACTATATTGACCTCCATGAGGGCATGTGAGCATATCGTACGGTAATATTTTGAGCTTCACTGCCTGCACAACGAAGCCGCAAGCTGTCGTTCGATCGCACAAATAAAACATTTGTTATGTAAATTGTTAATTTTATCAACGGGCTTAAGTTCGAATCTGCAAGACTGCAAACCATTTTTTATTATTTTATTAATAAATGAATAATATATTTGTTTGAGTCTTGAGGTTAATTTATATTAATATTTGTTATTCTTCGATATTTCGCTAACCATCGGTTAGCTTCTTCAGGAAATTATTTAGTTTATTTTATCGAAGAATAACAAATATTAATATAAATTAACCTCAAGACTCAAACAAATATATTATTTATTAAAGAAAAAAGGTTAAAAAATTAGACAAAAGAATTAATAAATGAATTTGTTCAAATTCTATTTTTATTAATTTATATTAAGATTGGAATATTAAGAACGCTGATGAGATGGCGTAGCGGCCTCGAAATCAGTACTGATCCGTTCTGCTGGTTTGATGATTATTGAAAAATATTCTTAATATTCCAATCTTAATATAAATTAATAAAAATAGAATTTGAACAAATTCATTTATTAATAAAATAATAAAAAATGGTTTGCAGTCTTGCAGATTCGAACTTAAGCCCGTTGATAAAATTAAAAAAACATTTGAAACAAAAACAAATTTTAGACTAGAAAAAAATCATTTAAAACTTCTAAGTCTTATTAAGCGAAAAGCAGCCAGAAATAAATTTGAAATACTTAAATAACTACTATATTTATTATTCACAAGTAAAATCGAGAAATATGTGCACATTCACTTTCTTTCTGCTCTTGTGACATTTCGGTGACTCCTGATCACTAGTTTAATATTTACAGAGCGTTATTATCGCTTAAATACTAATAATATGATTGCTGTTTTTCAAACGATTTGATTATGTATTCAGCTCGAGCAATTGGCAAGAAATTCGGATGTTTTGAAGAATTTTTCATTGATAAAAATAACTACAACAGCACCGAATGCCCTTTGACTGAGTGAATAGTTGTGGACTTGATTCAACGATCGTATGCAAAATTGAATATCTGCAAAACACCCTGGGTGCTGTTGGCTGAAGTAGTAGAACACGAGACTATGAAGCGGAGGGTCGTGAGTTCGAGCCCGCGCTGAGTCATGAAATATTGTGTTGAATTCTTCTGAACAGCATTAGTGCGTGGCTGTGTTCTTTGTTGCCAGCCTGTTTCAATAATGAAGGCATAGTCACTGATCATTGAACATAATTGGCAGCGACTGACACTATCATGTACTAAAAGCAGAGTAACAGCACCCAATGCATTGCATATATAGGGGTCATCCCCTGAGTGCTTTTCCAAGATAAAAAAAAAAAAATATCCCGTCGCTTTCTTCTTCTGCGTCTAGTGTGAGTTCTGAAATTAAAAAGTTTTACTGTAACTTGATGCAAATGAAAATGGAAGGAGGTACTCCCTAGATTTAATGGGTTTACATTTTTTTTATATTCGCACAATTAAATACTTCCAGAATGTTAATTGTGTGATAAGCAGCCAATACACACCAGCAATAGGAATAATGATATTCCGCTCTTGATTGCCTAAAATAATCACTGTTCAGCAGCATGCAGCACACAATAATTTGCACAAGCATGAAATTCATTTATTGAGTTCATTTTAGTTTATAAATTTTTAAGTATTTCGTTTTCAAATCAATTTAACTGATTTTATTTTCAATCATTAATCAAATCGTGGAGCTTCTGCACGCATGAGGCATATCAATTATAAATAACGTCATTCTTCCTGCTCGTAGGAAATGTTTTTTTTTTTTCTTTGATTTTAAGTATTTTAGATTTCATACCTTTCAATTCCAATTAAATGTATTTAAATTTTCATAAGCAAATGCTGTGTGTACGTACTCGTATATCATGCCTTAGAGTTCATATCATGCATTAAGTTTTATCAACATTTCATTTCGTTGTGCTGGAAATAATAAATTATCTTTTTCATTTCTCTCCTTGTGTTTTCTGTTCATATTTTGGCCATATTTTTAGTATTTATGGCCATCATTTCAGAAATTTAGCAACTCTCGTGGTCATCAAATGTTGGCAGATAATACACTTCAATATGGCATTGATTCTAGTCGACCGCAGCTAGAGCAGCAGCAGCAGCAGGTACGCAAACCACGACCACAAATTATAACCAAAGACTTGACATTATCGTCATCGAAACACAACAGCGACAGCAACAGCAACAGCAACAACAACAGTAATAGCTACAGCATCAATGATGACGATGTTGATGTTATTGACGGTGATGATGCTGACGATGGTATTGATGCTGCTGATGAAGACAAACAGCTGGGCAATAAAAACGACATGATTGCACAAACAGATTTGGCTTCAAATGCGGACGATGTCGTCGATAGCACCGAAGTAGAAACGGAGCAATCAACTCTGCATTTACCCCACGCCAGATGGCCAAATCATTGGTCGGATTCGAATGCTCAATTGTTGGAGTCTTTACCTTTAGTCACGTACAAATGGCTAACGAGTCCTTGGTCCGAATGTTCGCAAAAGTGTGGTGCAGATGGCTCAGGCTTAAGAGTAAGTACTTGCCTACACCCTCGTCATCTGCCAGTCCCCCCTTTCCCATCATCCCATGACTAAAAAAATGTCTCTGTTGTAAATTCAATTGCACTGCATTGTTTGTGTTTTCTTTTTTCTTCACTTTGTTTACACTAAATTAGAGACGAACAATTACGTGTGTTAGAATAAATTTGAAAGGCAATCAGCTTAATCAGCGAGAAGAAACTGATACACAGGCCTTGGAAGAGACTCAGTTGTTGACAGACATCGACAGCAATCAAGAGGTAATTGACAACAGCGAATGTGAGAATTACGGCTTGGACATTCCGGATACGTTTGAGACTTGCGGTACAGAGGAATGTCCACACTGGACGAAGGGCGAGTGGTCGGTGTGCCATCAATCGCGTTGCTTCGGCCGCAATACAGCCATACAAAAACGTGTCGTCTTGTGTCGTTTCGTCAACGCTTCAATTGCCAGCACATGTGAGGAGTATGAGAAGCCCATAAGCCGGCAAGAATGTTACAATGAACGCTGCAAAGGTGTGTGGAGGGTGGAGCCATGGTCAGAGGTAAGTGTAAAAGATATTTTTCTTAAACTTCATTTCAAAATACAGCGTACATGCAGTACATAAGAGTGCATACATACATGCATATGTATGTGTACGTGCACATCTATGTGCCTGTGAGCTGATGTTCAGTAAAGGAATTTTTTAAATTGTTCAGCTGTTTGCTTAAGTACTTCATTGTAATTTCAGTGCAATGCGCCCTGTGGTCGCCAGGGCATTAAGTATCGTATACTGCAATGCGTTTGGTATGGCACCAGACGACCAGCAGGAAACGCTTGCAAGCATCAAACCAGGCCGGCCGTTATGAAAGTTTGCAAAAGTCCACCGTGTTATGCAAAAGGTAAATATAAAATAATTTGAGTTATTTTTGTTTGAAGGAAAGAATCTTGCAAATTTGGCGGAGGAAAGTCAACTAAATTGATGCCGCTTAAAGTTGAAATTTGCTTTTCCAATAAATAAGATCTGAAATTTTGTGTAATCGGTGCTCCCCCATTTTTATAACATATTTGAAAATCGAAAATTGCTCAACGCGAATGCCAACTCATCGTCAACAGTCATGTTTGCATAGTTTGAGAGCTTTAGCAGCAACACAATGCAGACCGACAGATTAGCATTTTTAATTTTTTAAAAAATTTGTATTTTTATATATCATAATAATTCTTTTTATATAAACAGACCACAGTCCTATTGTTGTATTTTATAATCCTAACGAATTTATACAGAAATAAGACAATTGGAGTAACTTAATTTACTCAAAACGGAAGAGGCCAAAATGTGTAATCCAAATAAAACATCTTGTATCAAAGAATGTTGTTTGTGTTTTTCCTTGTCTTTTGCTTTCAATTAATTAGTTCAAAGTAAAGAATTTAAACAGTTAAAAAGAAATTATAAAACAACAAAATTTCATTTCAAACGTGTGTTTTGGCTTAAACAATTCTGATCATCATTTCTGTGGCAAATGTTTCATTTAAAGGCTGGGAAAATAAACAATTTATTTCCTTGCAGAATTTTTTCCTTTTTGCTTAATCGTAACTTAAAGGTGGCCCGATATTAAACAAGGCACGGTGTGTACACAATTTTCCCTCATCTCCGCCTTTCTATTTCAGCTTTGCAACAGTGTAAAGATACTTCACGCTATTGCCGCAATGTACGTTCCATGGGGTTGTGTCGTTTAAATCGTTACCAAGAGAAATGTTGCAAGTCCTGCAAATTTAATAGCATTCCAAATTAGCATACATTTAATCCCCATCACAATCGTCGTTACCATGCTCACACTCACACTCACACTCATTACCAGGCAAGTCAACAGCGTCTGCAGCAGGACTCCGCACGAAAACAACTACAGCTAGAACCCGCCATTTACACTTTTGGACAAACCGTTTTTGCAACAGAAAGTGAAACATAACCAAGTTAATTCGAACAACAACAACAACAGCAATGGCACAAACACTTTAAGTGGGTGCCGCAATCAACAATGAGAATATTTTAAGTGCAACACAGTGACAATTCAGCATCATTAAGAGAAACTGAGAAGAAAAACATTAGAAATCGAAGCAATTGTAGTTAAATAAAATATTTATAAATTATATTATAATTTTTGATAAAACTATTTTTAAAATCAAACATAAAAACGATTAAGCGACTAAACATCTGAACAATTATAGTCTGTCTTACAGCAAAGCAAACACATATTGTTTTAAAGGAAAAACTATGAAATCCTGTTATGAAAATACATAAATAAATAAGTTATAAGGCTTTCGAAATGTAAAAATAACTAGTTAACAAATTATCAATATCGGCACAATTTACCAAAAACTAAATATTCAATAATATTTGTATAGAGCAACGCCATTGGACGGAACGCAGTGGAAACTGCAAGCAACGCAGTGGCAGGCACGATCATCTAAAATTGAAACCATAAACAGACTCCAGTTGGGTGTGACTTTGCCCTTTCTCAGCTTTGGCTTCGACATCTACTCCCACCTCAGAATGTAATTACATCGAGCTGTCCGGAGTATCAACATTTTTCACTAACGCTAGAGGCTGCAGCACTGCAAGTCCTGGTATTGTTATGCCTCTTTGCAACGATTTCAAATTCCGGGTTGCCAGATGAGATAAAAATCGCCAGCCTATGTCATATTGGTACATCAAAATGAAACCCGTCAATCCATTTAAGTGGCCTGCACGCCAACGAAATTGCATAAGCAGGTGGGTTCCTGCCCCCTTGCACCAAATGTAAAATCCCGCTTTTTCACACAAATTCAAAATAAATAGCAAATTACTTACAATGAATTATTTTTCCACATACAATTTAATATCATTATTGTTGAATCATCCGCCAGAAAAACAAATAAGTAAATGAAAACGAATAACGTTAACGCCAACGCCAACGCCAACGCCAACACACACTTGCAGTCATAGAGAAAGGCAAACATTAAATTATACACACACGCAGTATAAAATAATGGAGTTATTGACACGTACACACACATCCAGACATGCCCATAAGCACCGTTAAACAAAAATGATGTAAATACAAAATTCGATTATACTTATGCAAAATAAATAACATTTAAGACAAAAGAATATTATTGCAAATAATGAAATAAATGTTGAGAAGATTTAAAGTAATTACATCCATATGAAACATGCCAAAAAACAAAAACAAAAAGAAAAACAAAAATATATTGTAATCGTATTTCACACAGATAAATAAAAATATAGTCTATACATACATACATGCCACCAAAAGCAGCTACATATACATACATACATACATACATGCCTACATGTACTAAGTAAATAATAAAGAAAGACTTGAAACTCCGTTTCTTTTTATAAATAAAAGCCCAAAATATCTAAGTCCAGCTTGAATAAAACAAAATAAAATTAAACAAAATAAAATAAGCCTACTGCAGAACTCCCAGTTATAAATACAAATAAATAAACATTTTACTCCTAAAGCGAAAAACCAAAACGGAACAATATACGAAATATGCTTTAAAAGAGACTTCATCGAAACATGTATATTTTATTAAAATATTCGGTTAAAAACGCTTTTCGTTTCAAATATACGTACCTGTTAAATAAAAAGAAAATTGATCGTAATCTTAAAACGTTTTCCTTTGAAATGCATTTCAAGTCAGCAAACAATCATCTGATACTCATTTCAATTTCAGTCTTTCCAAAAGAATATATTTTGAATTGCAATTTCATCCACTCGTTTTTTCAATTCAGCTTAATTCTCAAATATTTTGTAAATATTATAGAGCCCGTCTTCGTCTTATTAAATTCGTTTACTCGATATGGATGCCCTCCTTTGAAAAAATCCTAAAACTTAGACTTACACATACTCGTACATAAATAAATATATAATTTGTGAAAATACTCATAGTTTAATATCAAATGCAATTACATAATAATAACCAATTTAAAAAAGAGAGTTATGCCACACAAAAAAGTAAAAATATTCAAAATAAAATGTACGCCTAAGTGTTTTATAAGAATAAAGAACAAACAGTATGATAATTTTTAGTTAAAATAATCAAATTGAAAAATCACACAAAACCAGTTGAACTTTTTTATTAATTTTAAAGCAAAAATATAAAACTTGTATTATAAAGTAAATATGAAAAAATCTCCTATAATTTTGTAACAGAAATTGCTCATTATTATTATTGATTGATTTATTGACAAATTACACACATACACACGTATATATATTATTACATAGAAAATATACATATTAAGATTTATTATTATTATTATTTCTTTTTGCAACAAAACATTATTTCGTTTGCTTTAACCATAAGAAATTATTTACAATGTCTTATTTTTCGAAAAATTTATGTTAAATAGAGAAAACAAATGATAAATAATATAAACAAATAAAACAAGTTGTAACACCATTCAAGAAATCACGTCTTTTATTTCAATTTTTATTTACTGCACGTTTTAAAATCCCTGCTGTCAAAACTAATCAAGCTATAATAGAAATTTATTTTTTCTGATTTTGGTAGCCCATTTGTACTTGCTTCGAGTTCTGCTTTAGTAAAAAAGTCGAATTTCGATTTTAGCCATTATATGATTGATTAATGGATCTCTCTTCGATAGATCTTAGTCGTTCTTATTAAAAAACAAGAAAAAATAAAAAAAGGATGGACTAAAGCCTTTGGAATGAAAAAAAAATCATTTAAAGAAAAAAAATAAAGGTGGCCAAAAACATTTTTTACAAAGGAAACAAAAAATTGTTCAGGATTTACTTGCAACAGCTGACACTAACATTTTACACTGTTTTGTTGTTATTTCAACTAGTAACTGAAGACTCGAAAAATAATACGAACACAGTAAAAGATTACAAAAAAGGGGAACTAAAGCCTTTGGAATGCGAAAAAAAAATTTTTCAAAGTAAAGGAAGTTGGGTGATTAAAGCTTTATAATTTCAAAGAATTTTCTATATCACAGCATAGCATATCTTTAGGGTAAAATTCTAAATTTTTAGAGGACAACAGTGGTTGCATATTACTTTTTAGCATAGAAATATATTAGGTTATTCAGGATTTGCTTGCAAGAGTTGATACTAATATTTTGCACCGGCTTAGTTGTAATTCATTAAAAATATTTTAAGTTTATAACATTGTTGTTTGAAAAATTTCTATAAAAAGCTGCTTATTAGCAGTCTACCCAAATAAAATAATTATGCTTCAGTTTCTTTTAATCTAGCTGGTTTGTATCTTAGCTAACATAATGAAATCGTGCCTGAACTTGGCATCACTTTTTGCTTTGAACTCTTATCGCACTTTTGAGTAGCCCTGTTAGAGGTTGCATGTACAATAACCAAATCCGTTGTTGATACAGAATTCATATTTTATATATTGAGCACATAAATTCTAGTGCTTTTCTGTTATTAATTTCATATATTTAAACAGCTTCTTGTTTAAGGATGTGAAATGTTGTTGATGCAGTTTATGTGAAAATAATAATCGTAGCAATAACAAATATTATTATAATAATCGAACGAATCGTCTTAATTTGTGTTCAAATATGTTTTCTGTAGTTGTATCGCATTTTTGCTTCTTTTCATTTCATTCAATTCCTTGTATTTTCTTAACCTGCTTCTGGACGATGTGAAAATTGAATAGTAAGAGGAGTATGTTTGAACCGTATTCATGATTGAGTGACAGATCGAATCCACTATCTTCGGCTTCGTACCCTACACCTTCACTAACCCAACAAACAGCAATCATTTCAAAGTTTGAACAGCCCTCAGCGGAAATTCCCCGGTCGCATATATAATGGGAATATCATTTCTTTTCAGTTTGTCGGAAAAAGTCGCAGTTAACTCCTAAAAGATCACTGTGATTGACAATATCTGTACATCATAAATGCCATGGAGTTTTCGTTCTAAGTCCAGCAAAATGTAAATTGAGAAATTTAACAAACTAAATGCCTGTTTTTCTGTTATGTTTCTGTGCGAACGTGCAATTTAGAAAGAAGACCTTCATCTTCCGTTCATTCATGAAAAATCTAATAAATATATTTTTAAAACTTCTAAGCAAATGCCGCGTAGTACTGCAATTATCCCTGAGGTCGCCATCACCGTAAGATGGATGTGTATGGTAAAACCCAAAATCAGGATATATGTACATATAATATATATATGTATATGCATATATGACGTCAGCGGCTTTTAGAGCAGATATCTTTTTGAACAGCTTTGAAAAATTCATGGTAAACAATCATACAATAATTAATATGAACGAAGAAATCTTGAAATGTATTTCATTTTAAATCGCAATAAACGAATATTAAAACAATTTCTTCGACCTGTTCTACAAATACACGAAAGATAATTTTGCATTTGTTGGATGTATGATTAAGTATGAGTGAGGTTGGTTGTTTAGTCGGTTGAGGGGCTGCTGGGATGGATGAAGGAACGTTTGGATAGAAGGAAATCTAAATGACTGGCTAGCCAGTGACACTTTGATGATAACAAGTAGACAACCAAACAAACATTTCTATTTATTTTATCAAACGCACACATATCCGCACATGTTTCTATATATTCATGTAGGTGTGTATGCATGTGTGTGGGTATGACGGTATGCATACAAAAACTATACGGCTATAGTCGCAAGTGCAAACGCTCTGTGTGTCAAATTTGTAAATTATCAAATAAAAATTCAGTGTCAACGGAAGTAATATTTCTTGCAGACAATTACTAAAGATTTATTCGACTTGAAATAAACACTTAGACTATTAAGAATGTTAAACAATTTCTAGTTCAGTTAAAAATATAAGAAAATGTATCAATTAGTAAATCTGTAATTTGTATTCTCGTATTCATTTAATCTCGCTGTACTTTTAAAAGTTAGAACATGATTTTTGCGTTCCCTTCGATACACTGCAGGAATGTTTAGTTGATTCCAACTTAAACTAGAACTGATTTACGTTGAAATTGTATAATTCACATTTGAGTTCGCGTGAGAGTGCGTGCGTAGGACTGCAGCAGATAACACACATACAGATTTCAATTAAAAATTTTTGAAAAGTTTACTGGAAAGTTTTTCTACTCCACCCCCTTCAGTCGTTTTTTCAAAGGCATTTACCTTTCGTACACATTAAGTGCGAGGGTTAATTTCAAATGATCTAAAAATATGGATTTGTTTCCAATGCTAATGTTTTCTGTTTTTATTTATTTTTTGTTTATTCTCATCTCATTGTTACAGTAAAAAGGCCCTATTCCGTAAGTCTATTTCGTATCAGAGTTCGTATGGAATTTATAATTTCGAGTCTAAATTATTTGAAAGTCAGTTTCGCAACGCTATCATTGAAGAATTTTAAAAAAAGTGAATTTAGGGAAATGAACAGTCGTGAATGCAGCAGAGGACTGCAAATCTTAATTGATATGTTTTTAAATGTTTCGGTAAAGCAGATGGCTTGTAGAAGTAAGTGGAAAACGCAATAAAGCGGGTCCCACACAATAAAAGAATTTCGTAAGCAGCACAAAACCAATTGATTTCCTGATGCGTTTACGAAATTAAATACAATTCAATGAGTTGGGCTATCTGCACTGGGCTATTCAATTAATCGAGGTTTTGGTTTAATTGATTAATAATCGGTTGAATTTAGTTTAGTATGTTAACCGATTAATAAAAATGTATTAGTGTCAGTATTGAAGCATACGAGTACATAAATTATTCATTACTTTGGGATTGTATTGGTTAAAAAGCAACACAATAACAAAAATACAAATACAGAAACATAAATGCAAATACAATCGTATTAATCCACATGTAGGTGAGATATTTTATTAGAGAATGTAGTCGTTTAAATAGATCTTCTAAATTAAATATTTTAGAAAATGCATTATTTTCTATAGTATCAATGGCTCTCATCAAACTATTACTGCAAAATTAAATAATCAGTCTTACAGTTTTAAGGCTTTTATTTCGTAAGATAATCGTTTAATCAACTTAAACAAACGGATGTCATAGTCATCTGAATAGGGCTTTTGTGGGGTCCATTTGCGTAGGTCTCTTTGAACATGCGCTTGTGTAGTTTCGTCTTATAGGGCTGCGGCTACGTCTTTTCCAGCGTATTCTTACCGATCGGTAGTAACACGAAATCTTCTCATAGCCCGCAATTTTCTTGATTCCGCATGCAATTTTGAAAGAACCCTCGCACCCGTCGTACACAAAGTATATCACGCTACAATTGATGACATTTGGTACATTGACGCCATCTAAAAAATCGCAGCTTAAACAGGAATTATCACTGATTAAGAACGACGCATACGGACGACGTTTGAGTACGAGTTCACATTTAGACTGCCCACCAGCCCGTCTTTCCGTCTGTCTGCCTGTCTGTCTGTCTGTTTGTCTCTCCCGTCCTGCTGTGCTCAGCCGGCTGCTCTGTGACTTTAAACAATCACAATATGTATTATTTTATTTAACTTTAACTAAATGTACCAGTAGCACAATGAGATGGAAACGCGACAATAAAAAAGCAAGTAACAAATCAAATTTGTTTATTATGTGCGAATACAGGAGCTCTGCATGTGTTGTCCGTCCGTGTGTTTGTATGTCTACTGAATAGCCAGCCAGTTCAGCTGCGTTTAAGTCTTGATACGATAGTGTTTGTGTGAGCTCCTCTATAACTTGGATTTTTTATGCTAAAAATCGACTGAGAAAAAGTGACCAACATTTGAATTTAGAAACAGTCACACATTTCGAATCGGGAAGCGCTGATCATTCACTTAACAGTGGAGTCCTGAGTAGCACGCGAATCTCGGTATCTGTTAATTTATTAAGAAAGTATAATAAATAAATCGTTAATAGCAATTTAAATTATGCTACTTAAAGAAAAACTTGCGTAACATCAAAGAGAAAATAATTATTGGCGCAAGTAAAGGAACCGAAACCAAAACGAAATATAAGAACTTTAAGAAGCCTCAATTTATGTGAATTGTTTAATTAAGATTTAAGCGAAGTGATAAACTCCGTTAAGAGTTTACGTTTGACGGATTTTCGTCCTCAACGCAGCAGTCATCACGAACGTTTACGCATCAAGGATCTATATTTTACCTTTAAAATGCCTACGGTGGCCGAGGAGTCTATCGACGCCTTCCAGAACTACTATGCCCGTCCTCCAGAGAGACCAAAGAAAAAGACATTCAAGCAAATGGTGTACGATCACGAAACTGACGAATATTTTGGCAGAACCATAGAAAGTTGGGGTAAGTGACAGCACTGTGATGCATAGACAAAAGCGACAATTTCCAATTTACATTGAATTTGCATTTGCACACATGAATTCAAAAAGCTCGAAATTTGCCAGCTTCCGTTGACCTTCTATTAAGATAAATATATAATTCATCTTCAAGTGTACAAAATATTTATTGATATTTATATTCTTGTTGAAAACTAAACACTTGGGAACAGTAACAATGACTGCTGGCAGGTAATCTGGCCGCCCCAGCCCCGTACCACAAGCTTTCCTAGTACGAGCCTAAACGTTCAGGGTTTGTTTGTAGCGATTTGAAATGATATCAATTAGATAATTGTATGGCTGTCGAGATTTAAGTGTGATTTTCCATTACGTTTGTGACACTGTGACCTCTGCTATAAATTCTGAGTGCATAGAAGCACAATCAAGTGTGTGTGTGTGTGTGTGTGTGTGTGTGTATGAGTGTGTGTAAGTACAATGATTGTGTAGTTACTGGAAGATTATGCAATTGAAAAAGAATTGCTTTAAGAAAATACAATGAACTAATAAAAACTTGATTCACATAAAAGTGAGCGAATTTAAAACTGGGCCATGTTTCAATGAGACAGCATCGCCGCTGATGATGATGAATGGCTTTGATCACTTGGAGTGAAAAGTTTTTCAATCTGCAGTCATGCAAAAAATTTACTTATGCAACCTCGTACACTTTCCGCGTTTTCACAATCACGCTCTTTCAGGTTCACTAAAATAAATTTGAGTTGTGATTAAAAATAATCGAAGATGAATCACAAGAACTGAGTATGCGATAGCGGTCGCAACGTAGTTCAAAGTGCATCCCTTCAATGTTGCATGTTTGAGCAGTTGTTGCTTCACCAGTAGGAATGCGTGTTTCAGTTTGAAGTGGAGCAAAGTAATAAATATGTGGCATGTCAGCCACCTTTGGGAATCAATGCGCTATTGATAATTCAAAGTGAATTTTATTTAGAAACTTTCAAATAACTTCTACGGTGTCGATGCTCCCAATTTTGGCAAATGCATGTGAACTATTTTTATTGAGTAATTTCTATTCATACGGGAATACACTGATTTGTGTTTTTATATGAATATTCTAATGACTTATGAGCATTAAAGTTGTTTACAACCGCTTGAGATACACGGACACTTTGATTAATCGTTTTCATTTTTGTAAGACGATGTACATTTTTCACTGACCTTTTACGGCTCCATTCCGTAAAATTGTTCATTCAAGAACAATTCTCCAAAGTTGCACTCTTGTTAAAGTCGGTTATCCAATTGCAACGAAATATTTGCGTATATCAGCGGGCATAACCACATTTCAAATAATCCAAAAGGATATAGAAACTGTTTGAATTAGCAAGAGTTCGATTTAATATCATAACGAAACTGAAAAATCATCATATAAGAAAGTAAAAACATTTAACTTTTTGAAATAAGTGCGATGGCTATTTCGTTATTCGAATAAAGCGAAAAGTCGAATAACCAACTGATTTAGTAGATACTATGACTGTTTGTATGTATGTAATTGTACGAATGGGAAAGGAGTACCGCTTTGCAAAAAATCAATTTTTTGACTGAAACACATTTTTGCCCAAAATTGCTAATAAATGAGTATTGAAAGGCGTTTCAAATGCGTAGAAGCTTTCGAAAAAGCTTACATCGTATGCATTTAAGCAAACAAAATTTTTGACAATTTTTTTTGGAAAGGGTACCTTTTTGCAAAAAGATCTATTTTTTGGCCGAAACACAATTTTGCCCAAAAAGTTTTTATTGCTGATAAATGAGTATTGAAAGACGTTTCAAATGCGAAGAAGCTTTCGAGAAAGCTTACATCGTATGCATTTAAGCAAACAAAATTTTTGACAATTTTTTTTGGAAAGGGGTACCTTTTTGCAAAAAAATTAATTTCTTAGCCGAAACACAATTTTACCCAAAACGTTTTTATTGCTAATAAATGAGTATTGAAAGGCGTTTCAAATGCGAAGAAGCTTTCGAGAAAGCTTACATCGTATGCATTTAAGCAAACAAAATTTTTTAAAATTTTTTTTTGGAAAGGGGTACCTTTTTGCAAAAAAATCAATTTTTTGACTGAAACACAATTTTGCCCACAACATGTCTATTGGTAATAAATGAGTATAGAAAGGCGTTTCAAATTCGAAGAAGCTTTCGAAAAAGCTTACATCGTATGCATTTAAGCAAACAAAATTGTTGGCCAATACTTTTGTAAAGGGGTACCTCTTTGCAAAAAATTTAAGCACAAAAAATTTTTGACCAATTTGTACGGCAAATAAAGCTTAAGGCTTGAAATATTAGAACACAATTAATAAAAACGAAATGAGAATAAAGTTCTAAAGCAAAAATCTTTAACAATGATACAAGATGTTTTCAGCTCAAAAAAGGATTTTCTATTATCACAATCGGCAAAAAGAACGAAATCTTTAGGGAAAAAACAAAGTGGCATCTAAGGGTTTCCAAGAACATCCTTAACAACAAATTTAAACAAAATAGTTTGCACACACCCAACAACCAAAAGCTCAAGCGCTGCAAATGTGATGCTGTTTTCAACATTTTATCAAATATTAATTTGGAAATTCGTTTTAACCTAGACAGGAAATTAAAAAGTGCGTCAAATGTAGTCCTTATATATCTTTTATTTTTCTTTCAACTTATTATGGGGGGAATATTGTTTAACATATGGGTCTGTTTCTTATTTTAAGACTTTTGGCCAAACATGGTTCTGAATGAAAATCTATTAAAAGTGGACCAGAATCCGATCAAAATTTCCTATTCAAACAATTGTATTGAAAAATTATTGACAGACCAATAAGTGTTTCATACAAAATTCTTTACAGTTTCTAGTTGAACTTGTTTTTATCGTTCGTGTAGCTGGGCGTTACGTCCTTTGACAGGAGCTCCTCTCACCTAATCCAACTCCAGATGTGTGTGTTTGCTAGGTAAGAAAATTATTCCCACACATGTGTGTGTGTGTGTAAGAATGCAAAAATTCGAGCACATGTTGGGTACAGTACACGCTCTAAAATAAATGCTTAAATACTCGTATGTGTTCCCTTCCTTACCTGTTTTAAGGAAACCAATCGAATGTGCTGTGCAACCCTTAATATTCCTGCTACATTTCAGGTCTGAATTTAGTTGGGTTCACTTCATTTGCTTTGAGTTTTGTTTTCGTTTGTGTTTCAAAATTCTCTTGAGTAATGAAGAGGGCATCTGTAGTAAATGAATTTTGGCTGTGAGTGATTTGCGTACAGCTGTAGCTCATTTAACGTGTTATAGCTGTCGAACGCTGGCAATTTGCACAAAACAAAAGTGTAACAATCTTGTTCATGTTCACATCGCATACACGTGTAAATAACACACATACTTCAACATGCATTTACATACTCGTATCCTCTTTTGAACAATGAAATGTCCCAGTGAAAATTGTTTGTTGGACTCTTGGCTCACATGTTTTGAAATGGGATACAATAAAAACATATTGATGATTAATGGAATTGTCTATGTTTTATTATTTTTCTTTATTCGGACCAGCACACAGGGGTTGCCCCTGCGTATGCAGTGCATTGCGCCGGAATTAGAAAAAAAACTATCTATCTTCTCATCTTTCCTAATCTGTCCCCTCAATACTATCCCCTCGTTTTCTGTTCCGGCGCAATGCATTGCATACAAAGGGTCATCCCCTGAGTGCTGGTCCGAGATAAAAAAAAGAAAGAGTGGGGGGTAATATTGGGAGGACAGATGAAGAATGATGAGAAGATAGAGAATAGAGAACTTTCATCTTTTACTTTGCCGGGTAAGTTTTGGCTACAGTAGCGATGAAGGAGGGTGCTGCTCCTCTGCTCGTTAGTAAATGATAGTGTCCATGTTCAGTGATCAGTGATATGCCTTCAAAGTCATTCGTAGAATTCATTGCTGAGTTCTAATACAAATATTGTCTTTTTATTTCATGTGCCTTGTTATTAACTACGCCTTGTGGATAATTTTCTACTTCTAGATCACTCTTTTGTGAAATATTTATATATCACAAGGTAATTAATTCAAGCATTCAAGCAAGGAATTGAAACAGACAAACGATAAAGACACACATTTCCAATCACAAGTGGCTTCCTGCACTCCATTAAAAAATATATCTGTGTGCACCAAACGCTCTAGAGACAAATTGTAGTCAAACTGTGCAGGGTGCTCCAGTCTTCAGTTATTCTCCATTTGGACACAAATGTATTTGTAATTTAAATGTGTTTGATTATAGGTTCTCGCCACAAGTCTCATTATGGCATCTGTGGCATGAAAACTTTACATACAAGAATTCAAACAGATTCCATGGAGACACATACAAATCTGTTTTCCCTAATTTTGGGGAATGAATAAAGAAAATTTACAGTGGGTAAATATGCCCACTGCGATACAGCTTGCTTGCAGCAAGGACTCATTATTCGACGACGAATAACTAAAATTGGGTGCGAGTGTGTTTATATATGAGTACTGGCCGAAGTGGACCAAAAATGTTAACTGGGAAAATATTCATCCGTACTGAACATTTGAGCGTATGGAAAGAAGGCATGAATGAGATATTCGAGTCGAATGGTTGGGAAAAATGTTCAAAGGCCAAACATTTAATTAATAAATTATTTGTTTGAAACAATTCTCTTATGGAATCTGTTGCTTACGATCTTGGCTTATTCACGATTTCTTATTACACTCTCAACCCATATTGACAAATTGGTTCTCTTTAACTCTTCTTTGAGTAGATTTTGCCATTTGGGTGTTTGTTTGTGTGATTGTTGGTTTTATTGAGAGCTTGTTTGTATTCCAAGCCATGTATCGTTTAGATACTAGTTTTTAGTTTTGTGTTTATTTTGAAACGCGCTAACGAAGCATTTAAAAGATTCTTGTGTCAGCATTGAGTCAGCAAAGTTACTGCATTTTAGACGGCTTTAAAAGCCAGTGAAAAATACAGGTTTATCATCAAATCCGTCATAAAAATTCGCATACAAATCGCTTTTCTGCAAAACTTTATAAAATACTGTAAATTGCAATAAGAAAGTTGTAAATTTAATTATTATTAAAGCCGAATTGGAGCGCGTTGCCTAAAGCCATCTCTGTCTTTCCTGATGAGTTTCAAACTCTACAAATAAGGTGTGGCTGGCTTCTTAGCCAACTAAACAACAATAAATTCCAAAAAATTTATTAAATATCTTACAGAAATAATAACGTAAACAATCGTGCAAAATAAAAATACAACTAAATTCTAGGTACAAAAGTTTTAATGTAAAAAATTCGAAATAAAACAAAGAGAAAATAGTACCTGCACGATGTGTCGCAACCAACATCTTTAGACAATTTGTTTGGTGGATTATTTGAGCAAAAAACAAAAAAAAACTACAAGTCCTATTTTTGTTCTTTAGTTTTACATGTAAAAAATCATTTGTATTTACGAAATTTCACTTGCAACGCATACAAAAACAAAAAAACAACAAAAAATAACATAATTTTGGCCATGGCCATGACAGCAGCAATAATTTTCCGTGCAAAAATTTCTTAAGCAAAGTATTGGCCAAAAGCAGTCGTTTCAATGCACGCGATCGTGTCTGATCAGTCATACAAAATCAAATTGTAGTGCATCTTTGAGGAAAATCAAACATTGCAGATAATTACAAAACCTAAATATTTAAAAGAAGTGCAAAAGATTTCAAAATAAATAAGTGTTGAATTCATAAAACATCATCGACAAATTGCAGTGAAATCAATAGTCAATTCAATTTAAAAATATATTGTAGTTTCCAATCAAAGTGGTTGCATAACAAAGTTCTCTTCCTTTTGTATTTGTAGTATTTCCTTAAGTTGAACATAATATTTTCGCGAACAAAATATACAAACAACTCAATAATCCGTCCAGTTGGAATAACAAGAAATAATAAAAGTCCTTAAAATGTCGAAACGGCCAATGCAACATTCAAGTCTCGAAGAGTTCCATGTGCGCCGACCGGAGCCCTTCCATTGGGGCACTTTTCTATACAATGCCGAAAAAGGCACTGTCATGAATCGAGACGGCGTCTCATGGTGTAAGTTTGTGATTTTAATTTTTGAAAAATTCATATTTTTCTTTTTATTGCCAAATAAATCAAAAGTTAACGAAATCGTTGTATTGCAAGGTTTTCATTTCTACACGTTTATTGCAAGATTAACAAAAAACATCACACAATTAATATATCAAAGTTTAGTATTTACAACAAAGAAGCAATATCGACCCCTTGCAGCCACATTATCGTAAAACACAATTTTCACAATAGATCGACATTTTAGAAACGTCACACTATAAAGTTGTTGCTGAAGGGAGATTTTATTGTAAAGGTTAAAAAACGTATAGCAAAATTACACTTATTTTAATATCACCTAAAAACGCTACCCTCATTATTTGGTACAGTTCGTTATGCCACTTTTATTTCAATTTAAAGCTCTATAACTCTAAAAGAAAAACTTCCATTTGTTTATACATGCGGCAATTGCTTCATTATTGAATGTATAAAATTTACCGTCTGTGCCCCGATCTCGAAAAAAATTCGTTCTTTCATAAAAAACAATCACCACTATCGTGAATAACAAGGGGAATTTTTGTTCACATAAAATTATTATTCCCCTCGAAGGGAAAAATGGTATCGTGAATCTCCCGTGAGAAATTATTCCCCCTATCACTACTCAGTGAATGCAAAAAAAGAGAAGAAGCCGAAATCACGAAAAATCCAAGAATTTGTGTTGAAAATTTTAAGTTTATGCAATCATTTAAAAAAAATTTTTAAAAAAGTATGGCTAAATATTTAGTAGTCAAATAATTTGGATACATTTTGAAAACCAGACAAAACAAATTAAAAATATTCTTAATCTTTAGAATTGTAGCAACAAGTTTTAGAAAGACGCAGGGAATTGATTTGATGCAAAAAATATAAGTTTGCGACTTATTAACGCGTCTTGCCACTAAAATAAAATTTGCAAATTCTAATATTCGAATTATAATAGAAAATACTTACATTTTCTACTCTATTCCCCACCAAAAACTTAGTGAATAAATAAAAGGGAAAAGTGAAAAAACTCGCGGGAAAAAATCATTCACGATCAGGGGAATTTTATTTTAAAGTGAAATCATTCACGAGGAATTTTTTTCATGATTGCAATTTTAGGGAAAAGGGAAAAATATCGAGGGAAAAATTATTCATGATAGGGGTGAATGTAAAATTCTGAAATTGTGTTTTCATTTTACTTGTGCTGGCATGAAGAATTTTCTTCCGACATCATGGGACAGGCAATTAATAAATACTTATGGAGTGTTCTTTTCTGAAGGGAATTTTTCATTGAAAATATGTGCACAAAAGTGCGCTAAATATGTTTTAGAGTATTAAAGGGAAGCCTCCAGTCTCAGAGAATAAATCATGCCATCGGTGTTATTTTTACTAGTGCAATTTCACAGATTAACTGCGCACCAAATTTTATGAAAATTCAGTCTGTGCAGTTTTCATCATTCCCCTTTAGCATAAACAAGCCCCATTGACAGGGTTTCTTGATTGACAGGTATCTGATCGTTTTCCTCAACGTCGTAGAAATGCATGTGTACTTTGGATAGAACGATTGAATTGATTGAACTTTAGGATATGACGGCAAAATGTTCATTACATCACAGCTATATAAATAGAAAACACAGTTCTAACTCAATACCGACATTTCTGACGTTAATCGTGACCCATATAAAAGATGGAGTAAAAACAAATATCGCTCCAACGCCGATGACCGACTTTAGCAACTCAAGAAACCACTAACGGATGGATACATTTTGATCGTACTGCATGTATGTAGTTTCTTGCTATTTATTGACGTCATATTTTTCTTAGCAATAATTTGTTATTTAAAATACATACATGCACGTACAAAATTTATGAAAAATTGGTCGTAAAATTTATCGAACAACACAAATTATTTTGTAGTTGCATTGCTGACGTAATTCTTGAAAGCATTTTGTGAAAATTTGTTAAATAAATAGAAGCCAAAAGTACACGTTGCCTAAATGACTACCGTTAATAAAATATAAGAAACTAATGCACAGACTGTCTCGAACAGAATTTCGATATGCGATTTTTGTATGAAGTCCTTGAAAATTTAGGAAGCGCTTAGAAAATGTAGTAAACAGTTGTTGTATTAATGTGTCTGAGGACATTCAAGTACTCGAACTTCTGTTTTTATGGTTTTATGCTCTCTTTATCAAAGCCTTGCTTTAATCGATTAATTTTTGATTAATTGCCTAATCGTTTACTATAAATTCTCCATACATTATTATACACATAAATTGTACGTTATTTTAAGATTTTGCTGAATTTTTTAAAAGATTGTTTTGTCGGTTATTTCATATTTTAAATAGATCGCTTAAGACAATATTTTAGAAATGGACTAAAATCATATTTTCTTTAGGCTTGGCTTTTTCGATAAAATTTGATTTGCAAAAAAACGTTCGATAGTGGGAAATATTCAATTTCGCCATCTGTCTCCTGGCTTCCGCTGACTCCATTTTACTGATTACCGAATGAAACATTCGAGTTATGGAAAAGATGTTTAGTATGTAATTTGTGATTATAATATTTTTAATGGCCTAGACGGCCCATTATATCGAATAAAACAAAAGCCTCAGAGCAGCAAATACTTCTGTCAGCTTTATTTAATTACCCCCTTATTCATAAAAATGATGAGAGGCTTATAAGAGTGTAATAGAGCCAATTTCGTATGAAATTTTGTTTTATTACGCTGTTATTACTCTCATAATTTTTATGAATAAGGGGGTTATATTATATTAATTATGTATATTGATAATTATATTTATACATCAGCTAATGTAATTGTAAGCTTTCGCTGTTTTATTGTAGTTATTTTAATTAATTTGTTTCTTAAACATGATTAAGTCGTACATCATTTAAGATTCATAGATTACTAATATCTAATCCTATTATTCAAAATATCAAAAATTGTCTACAAAAATTCAAATGTTACGGCTTGAATAGAACGTTAGAAATTTTTATGATCTTATTTTGGCAAGCATTACGTTATTTGGAAATCTATCAACGTAGTACATACATGTGCATACATATATATGCATATCGCACACCTAGTTCAAAAGTGACTCATCTCAAAAATTTAATTTTTCTGGTTTATATGCTTAAACAGTGCACAATGCACTTGTTTATCTATAAAAAAATATATATTAGTGTATTTTGTTGTTGTTAACTGTTGCTAAAAACAGTTATGTAATAAAATTCATTCTTTGCCCGTATGTGGAACAAAATCCCTGCGGAAGTCTTTCCTGCCGTATATAGCATGAGGAAATTCAAATCGAATGTTCATAGACACTACTCCCTTTATCCTCCTTCCCACAACCAATTTTCCTAGTTCCAGCACATTGTACGCATGAGTAGGGGCCATCCCCTGAGTGCCGGTCCTAATTAAAAAAAAAAAAAGTATGTCTGTCTTTATGTTTGAACTGATATAAAGTTGCAATTCATAAAACTGTTCTTTTTCGATTTCTGAAAAAATAATATTTTGAGTTGAGTCACTTTTGAACTAGGTGTGCGATATGTATAATATACATACATACAGACATATTATGTATGTACTCATGTAATCATCTACGTACATATGCACAAGTACGTTAGCACAATCTATTAGATATTTGTTTTATGAGCGTTGAAGAAAACCGCGCCTTGCAGTTTTTGTTGTTGTTAATGATCATCAATTCATATTCACATACATAAATATGTCAAATAATTGGTCACACAAATTAGGGTGCATTTCGTGCCTTTCGATTAGTTTGCATTAGAGGTGCATACAAAGTTGTGATCGTTTAAAATTTTTGTGTTTTTGCACTATTTTCGTCAGCACATTAAACAAATTAAATTTTACGATTTTCTCATGGCTCATGCTAATTGTGACAATTGTTCTAAACAACAAAATCTGAACCTCAAGCTTTAGTTAAGCCTTGATGACGACTTATGGCATTGTAATTAGATGCATAAATATATATGTATATATGTATGTATGTACATATGTATATGTATCACTATCAAAATGTGAATTAAGGCATTAAAAAGTCACATATTACAAAATAAACATTTAGAAGAATTTCTCGCTTATTTTGATTGAATGTTATAATGAACACTGCAAATGTCTATTGTAATTTGAAGAGAAAAACAATAAAGCTGAGCAAATTGAAATCAGGCATTGAAAATATAATACCATTTGATTTTATCAGACTTTAAATTTCTTTCATGTAAAACAATCAAATCTTTTGTAAAAGTAGGAAAATCAAATCCTATATGATATAAAAAATGTACCTATAAAATGTTTCATATCTTCATAAGAGATGCACATCTGAGCTAACGGACACAAAAATAGTTAAATAGGAATCTCTTCTATTATCTATTGCCAATCAATTATTCAAATTAATTATGTTGTATGAAATAGATTCCAAATAACATACATATTTTGAAATCTCTATTTCCCACTCCTGATTCGAAAACAACTTAATAAACATGCAGAGGGGTTAATGTATTCGTAAAAAAATTGTTATGTGTAAACAAAAGTTAACAATGACTCATTAATTTTTGCCGGGAAGTTTTAAGGTACATGCTCCGTTCATACGCACTCATCTGCTTTCTCTCTTGTTGAACTCTCTGACACGTTTTTTACTAACAAACTTAAATATACTCGAATACCCTTAATACACAAACAGTGTGTTAGTATGAAAATACAAAGTCTTGTTATTCGTGTCAAACTTGTTACTCTCTGCTGTAAAATTCACTCAAATCTTGGCCATTTTTTTCCTTTAGGCCAAGATACTAACTCATAACATTTGTTTACAGTTTTGGTAAGAAAGAGACAAGTACAGAAGCACATACCAGTTGGTGTTTCACAAGAGCTGCCATACCTCTACTAACATTTGGTGTGGCAGCGTTGCTTACACAAATAAACAGTAGATCCTAACACATGAGGAATGTGTAGTTTCATGGGTTTCACTCTGTTAACGTACCATCTGCCCTTTTCAATTCACGATTTTTAATTGAATTTCGCTGTTAACCTCCACAATTTATATGTGAAGCCAGAAGCCGTATAAACATCATGCTTCCTTCCCATTTTACCCACAACTACATGCACAGACACTTGCTTTCATATCATATTCATACATACGCACATGTGTAAGAAACAACTGAGGCTGGGCCCAATAGTGACAATTAAATTATGTCTCTAAATGAACAACAACATGAAATGAAGTGCTCACTTAAATGAACACAACAACATTAAATTCTTAATAAAATAATTAAATGATGGCAAGTTCGTGGCAAGTTGTTGATCTAATAAAATCTGGAGCAGCAAATTGTTAATTGATTTTAAAATTACAATTTCTTATCATCAAGTCGACTAATTAAATACACTTCACACAGAGTTCTCTTTCATTTTGTTTTATTTTAAGAAATCAAATATATTTGTTATGGTGATTATAGGAGTAAAAGGAACACTCCAATAGAAGAGGATCATTTACAGAAATATTCACATACACACTTATGTTCAAGGCAAACCATGCAGAATCTAGAGTGAAACATTCTGAATTATCAAATAATTTATGTCAGAAAACAATTATACTCGTATAATATTTAACTTTGATGATAGTTTGAGCAAAACATAATGTTTGTATCCTTAACGTGAAACATTCCACGTGTTTGAGGTCTTTTGTTATATGTGAGATTATTCGAAACAAACGAAAACACTGAATTAATGAAACCCTTTGTAAGATTGTGAAGTCGTCGACTTGTTGCATATTCAGTCTTATTATGATTATCGTAGTCGCGAGTAAATGGATAAAATGTGGCACCGTTTGCTTGTATTTAACATTCGAGATGTTGAATTTCTATAATCGCAACAAAAACTGTTCTCTTCTAGAACCATTGAAAAAGTTTAATAGGGAGGAATATAAATATAAAAAAGGTTTATCTTGAACATGATTGATCCTATTTTGGTGTAGGGTATATACGATTCAAATTTACTTATCTTATTTTATTATGCCAATTAATTTTTCTTTTTAACTCTACTTGGCATTCTAGCAAGAATTGGTGCTTTCTATGTGGCATTTTATGGAGTTTTAGCGGCGCTTGTGTACATCTGTATGTGGGCATTTCTCCAAACTTTGGACCATCGCATACCGAAATGGACACTGACCAGTTCTCTGATAGGAACAAATCCTGGTGCGTATACTAGTGTTGAAAAAGAAAATGGAAATAATATGTATAACAATTTTACTCTTAAATTGCCTAGGACTTGGGTTTCGGCCGCTGCCCCCAATCGATAACGTGGAAAGTACTCTGATTTGGTACAAAGGAACACAACATGACAACTACAAGCAGTGGACAGATGCTTTAGATGAATTTTTGGATGGTATGTTTCTGTTTTTGTAAAATACACAATCACTTATACCTACACACTGTGCATCCATTTCTAATGAAATAATTTAGTTTACAAAATACCCGGCTTAACACCCGGTCGTGGTCAGAACATCAACACTTGTGATTACAATCAACCACCACCAGAGGGTCAAGTCTGCGATGTGGATATTAAGGCTTGGAGCCCCTGTACCAAAGAGAATAACTACAGCTACCATAAGAGTTCACCGTGTATATTCTTGAAACTGAATAAAATATATGGCTGGATACCACAATTTTATAACGATTCTGCCAACTTGCCGGATAATATGCCAATAAGTCTGAAGAACCACATTGCGGAAAAACAAAAAACGGAGCCACAAAAGGTTAATACTCGTATTTTATAAAAGAAGCTAAGTTCTTAGCTTTAGTTCTCAGCTTAGTGATTCAGATTCACTTGATTTGTCTCAATATAAAATATTTTTACAGCTGAACACTATTTGGGTTTCATGCGAAGGGGAAAATCCTGCGGACCAGGAAAATATTGGACCTGTAAACTATTTACCTATTCGCGGCTTCCCCGGCTACTTTTATCCCTACCAAAACTCCATGGGCTACTTAAGTCCTTTAGTAGCCGTACATTTCGAAAGACCAAAACGTAAGTACTTGTTTTGCCCCTCATTAGAAAATTGAATCAGATCCCTGCGATCTCAAGATTAGTCTACTTCTTCTTTCGTGAGTATTATTATAAGATTTAACCATCGATCGCACAAATAATATTTAGAGCAAAAACAAATTTTTTGTTTCTGATTTAAATGTTGTTTGCGACATTGTTGAACAGGCAGTTAATATATCACAAGCAACATTTGCTCCTGCCACAATAGAACATTGAAATTCAAATATTCAAAATGAGAAATATGCATAAGCAAAAAAGCATCACCGGTTGCAAGATCAGCTATTTTCATATTTGATGAGGTTTTCATGAAAATAAAAATTATATTGTTCTATCCAAGACGAGCTCTACCAGATTGTGTCAGTCATATCATCCAAAATGGTCCGCTTTCTTTAAATGCTTTTACACACAGTGAGCTTAAGGTCCGAAGTTTTTGTGTGCCAAATTTTTCATTTATATCAATAATTTGGGAAATTATTTTAAAAGCTTCGCATGTGATATTAATTGAATCCCGTGATATTCGAACAAATTTAACAAACACGTTACAGAAAGCCAAGCAAAAAACAAACGATCTTGCGAGTCGGATGTGTAAACAACTTTAATATTCTCGTCTCTTGTCTTTTCAGGTGGCATTATAATCAACGTCGAGTGCAAGGCTTGGGCCCGCAATATCCACCACAACCGCAAGGAAAGAATGGGCTCAGTACATTTTGAACTTTTAATAGATTAAAGTCTCTACGCTGCTTCTTATTTAAAACAAATTTAATTTAGTTTATGTATCAATTACGAACAATTAAAAGAAGGATTTTAATTTCTCTATTGCTTAAGCCCAATTGCATTAACCAGAAATCTAAAACTACTGCGCATGCGATTGTGAAAAAAGCCTAATTATTTTCTTGTTGCTTTATTTTAAGGTAAACTGCCATTCACCAAATAGTTAACAAAACCAATCGAATTACGGAAAGAAATATACAAAAAAAGTATTTATAATTACTAATATTTGTTTCTTTTTAAATAAGCTTTGACTGTAAAAATTGTTGCTTCTAAACGAAGATAAAAATAATAAAATTATTAAACAAAATGAAAAAGAAAACAAATAAGCAATAAATAGAGTGTGTGTGTGTAACTTACCCCAGAACAAAATATTTCAAATAAAATTTTTAAAGAACGCATTCTATTGTAAAAAAGCGCGACTCTTCAAGTCATACACTTTTAATAATTATAATCAATAATAATGTAAAGTCTTCTCTCTCTCTCTCTCTGTCTCTTTCTGTCTCAAATTAAGATAATCAAAGTAATTTTTAAATAACAAAAGAATGGTAATAAGAATTTATAATATATAAATTTAAATAATAGGATCACGACACTTTTAGAAATGTACAAGTTAGATTAATCTCAGCCCTCACTTTAAATAGAATCTCTCCGAAAGGAACACATCCCACCCCTCATTTAAAGCCCCTAAATGTATACCACATAAGAATATACAACATCAGTTAGTTTTGATCCTTTTAAAATGAAAGTAAAATGTTTTTTAAAGTTTTAATTAATAAAAGTTTAGCAAAACTAAGAAATTTAATTGTTTTGTTTTATAGGTTTTCAGTCAAAATTTTGCACCAAAGCACGAGCAGTTATTTCAGCCAATTAAAATATGCAATTGTTTGTTTTTGATTTCTACTGATTTATTTCAATGTCCATTTTAATAAGAAAAAATTTTAAATAGCGATTTTATTTAATTATTATTTCCTTCAAGTTTCATTAGAGACAATGTACATTTTTAACACGCGAACTTTTACGAAACTTAGCAAAAAAGTATATAGTTTTAGTTCTTAGTTTTTAAATAATCATTCCAATGGTCTAAGTTTTTTGTTAAGTTGCAAATGATGAACAAATAATTCGTAAAATATCGAAAAACCAAAATTCTGATTAAAATTGTGTCAATTTCTTGCGAACGCAAAGATTATTTCCGCAAAAAAATTTCCTCTATTCTGTATTCCATGCGAAACTGCCATTCGAAAATTATGAAAACTTTGTTGTTACAAGTTAATCAGCAATGCAACAACTCCAATCGGAAATGGAAAGAAAACGATAAACGAAAATATTTTTCCGTATGAAGCCATTTTTTAATATTATGAACCGAATGTATAAAAAGAAAAAATGGAATAAAAAGTCGTCATCATGAAAAATTGCTTTCTCATCGTATTCTGTGACATGACTGAATATTTATAAAAACAATTTAGTGCAGAATAACAATTATAGCGTTCTTTACTTTTTATTTGTGTAATGAAGCAAATTACGTAAAACTTTCCATAAAACTGTTCTCGTCTTCCCACCTGCTAATTAAACAAAACTAAAGATAAGATAATAAAAGCTGTATTTCTTTGACATTTTCAAGTAGTTTCATAAGTTTTTTGTTTAACAATTTTAAAATAAATAATATAATATTTAATCTTGCGAATGAATCCAATTAGCAGAAGTGCTCTGTGCTTGCGAAAGGAAAAGGCCCGCACTCTTACAACTTTTAAAAAATTGAAGCAATATTTAAACCATGTTGCTAGGGACACAACTGTTGGTCGAAATTCGTCATACTCAGCGAAAGCTGAAATAGATTTCTTTCTAATTGTTTCGGCAGCGGGCAACGAACAAATCAATATGAGGTGCCCAGGTTTCATATACTCAAACTGGTTTTTTGTGGGAAAACATAATTCACCACTGTATTGTTGCATCTAGCATTTCAGAAAATAATTACAAAAAGGAATTTGTTCTGGAGAAAGATGGACACCACCGGGGGTAATTTTTGAATGTCTAAAGAATCTGGCATCAGAGGGTTACAAAGATTTTTAACTAAATTCACAATTTTTTGTTCATTATTTTAATTTATTCGTCGTTATTGTGTTTCATACGACGAATTTATAGAGCGAATTTTTACCAACGAATTCGTCGTACTGAACGAAATTCGTCGTTCGTCCCAGCTGTGTTCCTACCATGTATTTCTTAAATACCTCAGCATATTGCTTTAAACCTGAAAAAATTTTTTATATGAACCATAATTTTTTTTTGTTGTATTTATTTTAGTAAAACATTTAAGGAGTGCTTAATTAACATCATTGCGGAATACTTAAATTATTAAACTGGGGGCCTCTAAGCGATGTCAACAAAAGCATTAGAAAAAATTTTATAATTTGTTTGCGTCAAACCATGTTGTCCCCTGACTGAAATGGGAGTGACTTTTTAAAGTTTAAAAATGTTCATTTTCTTGAGTTTTAATTTCACTTAAAGACTTCCTGTCCATCCCTATTTGGGCTCTTTTGACTTCCCATCCCATTCGTTCGAACGCATTAAAAAATATTCTAAATATTTTCTGCACTCTATGGCTCTATTACATCATATGAGTATTTGTTGAAAATGCTTACTTGCATCTGTGTGTATCATTACTTCACTACTACCGAGTAATGCAGATGGCATGTGTTGGATTTTAAATGTTTATACATACATTTTGTTAAATCATACTATTTCATTTGCTTAAGTGGGTCATGCATGCATGTGCGTTGAATAATGACGCTCTCATATTTGTTTGCGAGCACTTATATGAAACGTAGATATGAAAAGCAAGTGTTTATATGTCGATGGTCACAAGTAGAAACGCTCTAACGCATATTTTTACGAAATTGACTTTTTCGGTTATTCCAATACATTTCACACAAATAAGCCTCGCCACAACGATTTTACTAGCAAATTATGACTACAGTTTCTATTATGACCAATACAGTTTCTGTTATGATTGGGCCTTTCGAATTGTGGCCATCGATATGTATCTAAATATAATAATGATAATGATAAACACAAAATATATGTGCACACATATGTATATAAGTATGTACTTGTATCTTTTGAACGAAAATCGCGATAATTCAATTGATAATAAATAATGAATTGACGTAAGAAATAAAAATATTCCAACTGAAAATCAAGTAGCAGAGCACTAATTCCTTAGTGTGTTGCTGAAGTAAAAGAAGTTAGAAAAAATCTAAAAATTCATACTTTTTTATAAGCTTTAGTGAAATGAAATAGAATTAAATGACATTTTGAGTTTGTTGAATATGTCTACATGCATTGCGTTTGCTCTTTCACTAAATGATTATTCACGACTTTCAAAAACCATTTGAGAAGAAAAATCATAGTAGGCTTTGAAACCTTTTTAAAACCTTTTCGAATAAATATTATTCTAATGCTAGAGTTAATGCCGACGTCGTCGACGGCGTCAAATGTCAAAAAAAAGTTAAATCGTATGAAATTGTATGAGAGCAGTTAATCTCAAGGCGTTGCAACGCCGTAAAAGTTCAATCTATTTCAACGCCGAAAAAGTTGAAATAGATTGAACTTTTACGGCGTTGCAACGAGTTGAGATTAACTGCTCTCATACAATTTCATACGATTCAACTTTTTTTTTTGACATTTGACGCCGTCGACGACGTCGACATTAACTCTAGCATAAGGCATCAAATGTAATTTATTTCACATATTAGTAGATAAGCTTCTTTACAAATATTAGAATATCCTTCAAACATCAATCTGGTAAGTCAATACAGTCACTTATTGAAATGGCGGAAATTTTGAATACCTTAACCAGGCGTGAAAGCTTTTTTCCAGAATTATTTATCAATTCTTATGCCGGCCAGAAATTTTGCATAAAGGCAGCCGATATAAAACTGAATTCAAGCAGAGGTATCAACCAATACAACTACACGTACTGCTTCACCACAAGCATCTAATGAAACCCCACAGATTTGCTTGTTTTCATTATTTCATTTTCTATTCTTGAGATACAAAATAATTTTATGCACAACAAAGATGTATCTCTGTTTATTTATTTCAAATATTTGTACTCTTTTGTGTCTTTGTAGCTGATGTTATTATGAAACAGAATTTGTTAAGAGTTGTGATTTATCTGCAGAGCTGTTGAGTTTAAGGGATTCTTTCCGCCGCTCTTGCTTTATCTGGCTCCAAAACTAGTTTCAACTGTTAAAAACAAGCTTTTCTTCAGATCTTAACTCGTATTAACCTACAAATCACGATTTTATTTTCTACTTACGCTCCTCTGTAACTGTACGCCCTTAAACCAACAATTAACAATGTTTTATTTTATAACGACTCTAATGAATTTTGTTTTTCTTGTTCTTAGCTTGACTAATTAGTCTAGTTTCATACTGGATATAGATACAAAACACAGCAAAATGAGGCACCACACTGAACCAGGGGAACTGAAAGATACTGAAGTTCTGCAATTATAACGCATTTTTGTAATCTTATACATCCACAAACATTTATTTGTACTCGCATGCATGTATGGCAGTATCACGAATATTTTCAACACATGAATCAAATTTTACACTTGGAGAAATTTCGTCTAGCAACAATTGGACGCCGCATGATTCTCGCCAATTATTATTAATGATATTTTCAGAATGAAAGCAAGGACTCAACATGATTAAAGAAACTTTGTGGAGCATTTATGTAAGACTTTTCCGATCTTGATAATATTGTTTTAGCAAACTCCTCTCTAAATGGTAGACACATTTTTTTAAATATCCAAAATATGCTAGATTCCTCATTCCCCACACATATATTTGACCGAATCCAAGTTTAATGGCAATCGTAAAATATTCCATATTTCTTTAAGTGTTAAATTTGCAGACTCTATTAACAGGCAGAAAATCATTATTGAAGAACTGTCTGTTATTTTCATTTCGTAATCTTAAGTCCTAAAGAAAAAGCTGATACATTTATAATGCAATAATTTAATAAAGACTTATGTGCGACATTACAACAGCAACAAGTTGATGATAAAGACAAACTTACCGCAGGCTGGCCAACGTCAGGCAGCAGCCAGAATGTGTACTTTGTAATTGTAGACAATGTGATTCACAAGCATTTAATTAACTTTAACTGCAATTGCAATTGCAATGTAAATGCAACATAATACGGCTCATCATGGCCGGACATATGGTGCACTCGTATACGAGCAATCAAATACATGCAAACAGATAAAAATTTGTTCTAAGGTTGTGCCTCAAGTTATTTTGTGTAATTCACGTATATACAATTCGCGTAGGATGTACAGACTCAGACAAGAAAAATCCATAGTTTAGCTGATTAGTTAGTAGCTCGGTGGTAAGCAATGCATTTTTTTCAGGAAAGAATGTAGCAAATTGTGACAATGAAAATAAGAAACCAGCGGATTTGTACTTACCTTTAATATTTTAATGAGGCCAAACACTACAAATGGATTACTTAAACCAAGTTTATTTTCTTCCTTTGCTGGCGACGAAGGAAATTTCATAGAAAGATTGTAGTGTTGTGGGCACAAGCAACCGAACCCCATTCAAAGGGCCACAAACAAGTGCATTGTCACTCTTGTTATCATAGCGCCCGCAGCGTTCGTTCACCAAATGAAATTCCTTTTATTTAAATCAATACGTCGGCATGTTTTGTGTCATCTATTATGGCTTTTGCATATATTATCTTAGATCGCAGTTAAAATTTTCCAACATGAAATTTTTAAACAATTATGGACTTAAATAACTTTGATTATCCGTCATAATAAAAGATCGTTTCAAATGAAAGCAGTCATTTGCAAATGTAAACATTTCAATAAAACCATGATCATTGACAGTTGTGCACTAGAACATTTGTGATGACAATCAAGGCTAGACGGCATAGACACGGGTTCGAAGAGATGAACAGACCATCAAAGACATGAGCAATTTAATGCGATACTTTAATGGGCCCGCCACTTATTGCTAAAAACGTTAAATAATATATTTTTTTTTGTAGTCGGAAGCATTAATTTGTTCAAATTAACAGTTCCGACCAACTAAAACACAGCTAATTGTGAATGCAAAAAGTTGCAAAGACCCGAAAAAATATTTTAATTTTTAATTTGAGTAAACGAAATGCATTTATACAAAATGCAATATCATGTGTATTTCCTAAATGGAGAATGGACAACAAATGCAAACACATTCACACTAATTACAAATAATGCACTTGTTATTGAATTGCACATGCCGTATTATATGAGTTGTTGTCTATTGAAAACTCGGAAGTTTCGTAACTTTTTGAATGTCATAAAACAAACAGCAAGTCCCATTTGCACTTGAGTAATTAATTATAAATATGGGACTTGGCACTTCTAAAAGTCAGGCAGACTGGTTGCCTTCAATTAAAATGTTGAGAGTTTTTATTCAATACTTCGCAATTATTATATATCGTGAAGGTATTTAAAATATGTCAGATTTGTACCCTAAATATGTATTTATGTAGATAGAACTCGGCTGTTCGTTAAAGCGGAAAATTGCTGTACTTACGTGCACACACATATGCGTACATGTACTTACTGGTAAGTACTTACAGCACATGATGTGTGCATTTTGGAAAGTGAGATAATTTTCGGTTGGTGGACTAAAAACCTTCAAATTGGACTGACATGACAGCATTATACTGAAGTATGTACGTAAGAGTGTGCGTCATGTAGAAAGGCCATGACTTCCATAATAAAACAACAATTTTAAATTTAATTGCTTTACTACCATTTCTAATAAAGTTACAATTATGTGGATTAGGCCCCTTTAAAATAACGCCGACGATATGTATGTAATTATGTACTCGTAATTATGTTTCTACTGAATGTACATTTTATTTTTGTATACATATTTTTACGCATAATTTCTGCTGTTTATTTGAAAACTGAAAATATTTGTGAACTCTAGTTTCGTTGCTCTTACTCATTAACTTGGCAGAATTAAATTAAAAACACGCTCTTCATGAAGTATCCGCATAAAGTTTAGTCAACTAAAATAATCATTCTATGAGTATTAAACAAAGTAACACGCATTCTGTGCATGCGTCCGATAACAAGAGATGCCATACGGTGTGGATTTTTCATATCTCGTAATCCCAAAATCCCACGTCGCCTTTTTATGCGATATATATAATTTGATGATATATTTATATACTTTTGGAACCCTCTAGTAACCCATGTGACCAAAAGCCATACAGCCACCAACCACTTGTTCTTAAAGTGCTGATATAATACTAGAAGAACCCCGACAGGATATGGACCTGTTACCTCCCAAACACGTTTGGGAGGTATTTATGAGATTTAAAGGTTATTAAATAATATTTTTATTTGGTAGCTCCTCTGCTAAGCAAGACGAACACACTTCAAAAGGTGGAATTCCCCAATTACAACAAATTAAGTTTATAGCATTTGCTATGAAGTTTGAATACTTTCAGCTCCATAAACATATGAAACACATAATTGTGATACAAACAGAACTTCTATATGCTTTAACATTGTGTACACGTTTTGACAGAAGCATTACTCTAATGGCATAAAACCAAATACTCATCTGTCGTCATGCGATTACCTTATTTAATTCACCTTGAACCAACACCAGTAAACTTCCACCAACAAAGTAAAAAAAAGATTTAGGTCGTTATTCTCTCTGCGTCTTGCTACCACTTTTACAAATAAATTCACTGAATGCCACCCCAAAGAAATTTTCTAACGCACACATTTTTCTTTGTTTTTTTTTAAATCTGACGTACAAAAGCAACAGTTTGGAGCGTATCCAAAAATATCTTGGAGTCTAGAAATACAAAAACTAAACATGCAAACAGAAAATGAATGATTGAGGAAGAGAGGCAGTGAAAAACTTAAGAGAGTTTATAAATTTCGTTAAACACTAATATCGGCACACAGCGGACTTGAATGACCCTACATTAGAATTGTTATAGGGTATGGGTACTAGTACAGAAAGTATGTACTTAAGAACCCTCACATAAAATAGCAGCACGGAAGTCTTGCATGTTTACTGTCAGTTCAGTTACTAAAGAAGCATTTGACAAGGAAGCATTTGAAAACTGAGAACCGCCCAGAGGCACTTAACGCATTTAACTAATTTCATAATTTGCTTTTAAGCTGAATTTTAAGCTTTGCGAAGGGGGTAATTAAGTTCAGCCAATACTGCAGAGCGTGTCATCATAATATGTGGGTGCTGTTGGGTGATGAAGTTTGCGCGTAGACCACGAAGCCGGAGATTTCAGTTTACATCCTGCAAACAATCATAAATAACTTTGGCATCGAATATTTCTGATCTGCATTGGAACATGATTCTGTTAATTGTTGTCGATCCGTTTATATGGCGCAGGCTGGTAACTATATACCATCTGCCAGACGTTACTGAATTATTTCAACTTTTATGTAGAGTGCACTATCAGCTCTCAACTACACGACTATTCGAGTAAGAGGATTTTGTTTAATATATATGAATAATTGCTCTTTGCATTCTCTAAGAGTTTTGCTGAAGACATCTAAACCAGTTTATTATATATTTTTTGTACTTCCCGTAAGTTAATTACTATTATTCCAGTAATTAGAAAGACCAAGTTTTTGACGACTTAAGGTTTTGTGGCCAACACCTAAATATGTAATGCCATGAAAAGTGAATTTCCTAACACAAAGTAATAATAATAATAATAATAATAAGAGTATGTAAAGTAGAGTGGAGTAGAGCACAAAGCACACACGAAGTGGCAGACGGACAGACAGAAAGCAAAATACAAAAGCAGAAGCAAACGATACATTACAAAACCTTCGAATTATAGCCCGTGTGCCCAGTTCTTGAAGAGTTTAGTCAGTGATCTTTAGCCGTGGACGTCGCAACACATTTTGGGGTCGACGGAAATTATTTTATTTTTAAATTCATACGTATTCCATATAAAAAGTAAATAAAACCGATTAAAACAAAAACTTTTAATAATACCAACTCGTCTTATAGCGGTTTTATTTTAAGAAAAAATGCCTCTGCTCTTTTAGAAATAAATATTAAGTAAATAACCTTAAAATAGAAAATTAAGTGAAAACAACTAAAGCAGAAAAACGATAAAAAATTATTTATAACGAAATTAAATATTAGACGAGCACGTATTTCAGTTTATTTTCCAAAGTGTTGAAAAAATTTATGTTTTGTTTCATTTTTTTCTTTTATTTATAAAGAACAAACTATTTTATTGTATAAAGCACTCATGAAAATGTTTTGTTAAATATTACATAAATTTCCTTTATAATTATTAAATTTTTGAAAATTTTTTCTAGTGATTTTTTTTTTGCGTTGTAAGCTTTTTTAATATATAATAATTTTGGCAGATCTTGTGCTTTTCTTGTTCATTTCAATTTTGTTTTGTTTAAAATCAAAAAGTTTAGAGAAAACGAGCTGACGGAACAACCACAACAATCATCATTATATATTACCTGCCTGTTTAAAATATCAATTTTATAAAAATAAAATTAAACCAAAATGTCCAAACCAAATGATGGCAAAGAAAAGTACACTCCTAAGGACTACCAATTCTATTCTCCCAAGGAAAAACAAAGTTGTGGTCAATTCATACACAACAGCGATACGGGCACATACTTTGGACGCACACCTAAAAGTTGGGGTAAGTTTTTTAAAATAATAAACAAAAGCCCAAACAAGCATTCACAGAATGAGCACCATGAGAAGGACATGTTAATTTTGATAAAAACAAATAATTGTGGACCCAAAAAGTGTGTTAAATGTTGCCCAAAGATATTGAATGTGTTGTTTTAAAGGCAGAGAGCCACACAAATAAACCAAACACAAAGAGTTGCTTAATATCCCTGCAGCTGGATTGAAAGTTGCCCTTCAATTGAGACACCCATATCTCTTAGTTCGCTACACGACTTATGATCCAGTATCACTGAATTAAGCAGCGTCCGAATGAAGTGATCCGCTGTAATAGTTTAAGTAACTTTAGTTAATATTTTTATTAACATATACCATATATTTAATCACTTGCTTCTCTAAATTAATTAAATGTAAATTAATGCACTTCTTTTTGCTCTGTAAAATATTTTAATCACGTTATTTATGTTTTGAGATTTGTTGTCGTATTTAACGCCTCTACAATATTAATTTAAAGACTGGGTGATGACAAGGATCTGTCACCACAATGCAAAATATAAATGAACAAAATATTAATGTCAGGATTTTTCTGTTTGGGCTATTAAAAATATTCAATTACACTTCTAATTGGATCTTGGTAAATACTTTAAACAATTTTTCAACTTCATTTTTGATCCATTTCAAGTTCAAAAATGATCAAACTTTGCTGATATTGAGGATATTACACTCGAAGAAAACATTCAATTATATGAAAATAATTGAAACAATATATTCTAAGACATTATTTAGCATTCACTTTAAAGCACTTTGATGCCGAATAGAAAAACTGGCTGAAAATCATTGAAGGTATCTTTTAACCCGTTACGAAGGAGACGTTGCTGTTGTTACAAAGACACTATTTTGTCATAATTTTTTGTGTGCCTCAAGCTCTATACAAAAATGTCAAAAGCCCATCAATGGTTTAGTCATAACCGTTTTCACTTATCAGAACTACCGGATTTTTCTCGCATACAAGAAGAAACACCTGCTGCAGTCTCGTATTTTATTCTGACTTAACCGTATTGGAATGTGTACTATAAGCTTTCTGGACTGGAAGTTACAATTTATGTATGAGTGTATGTACGAGTATGTGTGTACCTCGAGCACCTGTGGAATGAAGCAAAACTCTAACGTAAACAGTTTTGATTGTAAAGAGGTTGGCTCAACCGATTTGCACGTACCTTTTAACTTTAAATTGAGTCTTAAATTTAAAATGATTTCTAAAAAAATAATATCAAACAGAATAATGCAGATGAATAATAAATACCATTTGCATACACAAACACATACAAAATGTTATTCTTATCAGCTTTTTCAGTTTTCTTTCCCGCTTATTTATTGCTTCTGTTGTTATTCTCATACAAGTTTTTATTCAAATTCATTTTGTAGTAGTTCCGATAATGCTCACTCCAGACAGTAAAAATATTTAATAAGCAAACAAAATTAATGCACTTCGTATGCAACATGCAAAGAGATTTAAAGAAACTGCTTCGCCAGCACAACATCAGTAGTGTTTACTTTTGAACACGATTTGTGTATTGAGTCGGCACAAAAATGGTTTGTTGTTCTTCCGTGGAAAATTCCAGTTTCTGTAACAGCAACGAACTGGTGTTTTTCAAAATAATTTGCGCTTTCATAAGAAGAAGCACCGGAATAATATCTAAAATAATTCTAAGAAATAATTGAAATTGTGTAAACATTTAGAGAAAAATTATTGTTAAATCATATTCCTACGAAATGTTTTTTCTCTTTTCTCATTCTATATTTTATTTATCAAAATTAATTAATATTTATTGCACTGCAAGAAAACTTGTAATTCCAGAATTTAATGCCATTAAGCTACTTATTTTCTTCCTAATAACATTTATTATTGACGTGGTCTTGAGGTTGTCTAAAAAACAATAACATTTCAATAACCATCCTTCAATTCTCAATATATTTACTAGCAAATACTCTTCTCACACCTCCATAAAGTTGCACACACACACATCTGCTCGTATACATTCGATCTAAGTGAGATGACTGCGTGACTACCTGGTCAGTCACTCTATCATATATGTATGTACATTTAGATTTGGTTGTACAGGCTGCAGTTTTGATCAACAAATCCAGCCCACTTGGGTCGCTGTGTTACCTGTAAACGTCTTTGGCAGGAATCGAACCCACGACCTCCGTACCAATCAGCCACAGCTCCACCTACCAAAAAGATTTGTTTAGAAGTCTTTTTTTGTCCACGTTCAAACACACCAGCGGTAGTGATATTAAAAACAAAACTTAAGCCTCGAAATGCTGTTTTGTTGTAGAACTACACCCGTCCCGATTGAAATTAGTAGCAAGCAAGCACCTGCAACATGAATGCGCCTTCAGTGGCAAAAGCTGGTATTTGTTTAGTGGAAACATGGGAATCGGGCCTTTCCCATACGTAATACTTTCCGACAAAAATGACTAAAATATTCGAAATAATATCAACAAAAAGAAATCAACAAAAAGTAACTTAAGCGGATATTCGGAAGAACCACAAGTTTAGCTTTAATAAAAATTAAAAAAATACTATTTGTATTCGAGTTGTTGCTAGCAGTAACTAAATCTCTTGTTCATTTCTTTCAATACTTTAAAAATGGAAACCTCAAACAAAAACCTCAAGGAAATAAATTATATTTGAAAAAGTATTTGAAACTCCGCCTATTTTCGAACAAAAATCTGCTTCATTCACATGATTATTAACGAGCGTGAACTTTTAATTACTTCCTGCCTATTAAAAATGTTGCGTGACTGTTTTATGATTTTCTTTAAAAAACAGAGTATCTTCTTTCATAGTGATCAAGGCGGCCTTTAGTGTGGAGATCAACAAGAAATCATATCTATTAATTAGACTGCATATAATAAAATTTAAAGATCAATTGCCGCAGAAATGCCAATTGAGGGTAGTAATGAGTGAAATCGATCAAAGGATTAGGTTATTTGTTAATGCATACAAAAAGAAATCGAAAACGTTTTTATAAAAAAGCCTAAAACTAATTTAAAAAAGTGTTTCGAAATTTTTATTAGTCTTTTGTAGATTTTGTTAAGTTTAATTTATTTATTCTGGATAAAATGTTATAATAATTTCAAATCTAAAACTGTCACATTAAATATTTACTTCTTTCATAATTAAAATAATTGATTCAAAAGCTGATATCAAACCACATGCCAATCACCGGTTGGAATCGATGCCGCCCCATGGCAATCACTTTTAAAGCATATTGACTGTTTTTTTATCAATAATTAATTTATTAAAAAATGGTATCGGGGTAACGAGTGCAGTTCTCAATTAATTAAGGAAATGAAGTATAAAAATAGAATGACACGTATTTGTACTTTTGTGTCATAATATTTGTAAATTTTGTATCGAATCTAAGAAAGTAATTATCAGTTGACACATAAAGAGGCAATTCTGTTTACAAACGATTTTCTTTTTCTTTGTTTCTATTTAAACATCAAACATTTTAGCGGCATAAATCTATAGCGAAAACTCATCAATCCCATTGAATTCTTAAACAAACTTATCGATTCCTTTTTTGTTTAAATACATAAATAAATTTCAGGGTTGTAGCAATTAAGAAAAGAAAAACACAAATAAAATTAATTTCTTTTCAAAATGAAAACTCAATGATAATCATTATTATTTCTTGTCCATTTATCAGACTGTCGATCTAAATGCCTGTCTGTTCGCCAACAAACAGCACCTGTAATTTACTATCATTTATTCGTTCGTACTCAATGATTTCTATTGGAAATTTAGTGGGATTTTAATTCAAACTCACAGCAATACCTACGTGAATTCTACTGAAATACTGTACGTTTGTGCATGTTGTCGATAATTGTGATTTCAATTTATTTTTCGTACGGTGACAATCGTTTAAACAAATTAAAACACCCTTTGTTTAACATAACAATTGTTTCAGTATGAAAACCTAACGAGCAACAAAAATTAGTCTCCGTAGCGCTTGAATTAACATATGTACACATGTAACACGTATGTAATACAAAATCGACAATAAGTAGAGTCAATAATTCAATCTTGATTAAATGAACGTTAACTAATACAACAACTTTTACTATTATTAAAGTTACAATAACTGCTATTTTTACAACTAGATGCGAACGACAGTTTTTACAGATTCCCCAGGCTAATATGAGTTTGAATAAAAAAAACACGGTTTATCCACAGCCAAACAAAATAAATTAAACCCGATACGAGATTTTCAATATATCAATTGAAATTTTCAATTTCAATATCAAATTGAAATTTATAATATTTCTTGCTGCGTAGTGATATATGTATGTATGTATATGCATGTGTGTATGTATATACGAGTATATTGATTACGTCGGGTAATTTAATAGTTACTTAATATAAGAAAAAGCCTGTGCAATAAGTAACATTTAATTTGAAAAGTCATTATTTTAAGGTTCGTTGCGGTCAGCGTTTGATGTCATAGAAATCACTGGTAAAAAGATGCTAACAACCTCACGCTCAAATAAAAGATAAAGGACAAATCGTATTGTTAAAGGAATTCTATCTGCCATCACTGTGCAACCGCTGCTGCTGCTGCCTTAACATTAACAACCACAACTAAAATAGACTTCATTTCACGAATATTTACTACAACTTTCGTATATGTACACACACATACATACATATGTACATATTTATGCCCTCTATACTCTTACACACATGCATACATACGTACCTAATGGTAAGGGAACTGGAATTACTTTTAATGGATAAAATTGGAACTTTTGATACCCTACTGTAACGCAAATAGCGATTAAATTTGCCACATGGTCTTGAAACCTACAAAAATGTTTGCGCAAGAACTTCCCACTTATTTTAAAATTGATGTAGGAAAGGCACTGGCAATTTTTCTTATATGTAGGCTGATAGTTTTTTTGCAATATATTAAACGTAATAACACAACTAGTGCCAATACACCTCAAACAAATTCGATTCGTGGGAAGAGCCGAACCCCGTTCTTCGAATTCGCAGTTTTTTGCAATGGCCATTTCAGTTAAATATTTATATTTTTTATTTATTTATTTTGTGTAATTGTCCAAACTGAAATTCCTTTAAATATTATTTCGATTGTGAAATATCACTCAAACCCAATGTTACAATGCAAAATTGTAACAACAACGTAAAACCCCATTTCGAAATGTGATGGATTTTGTAACTATTGTATGGCATATGATAGCCAGTGTGTCCCGACCACCTGTGTTTCATATTTGTTATTAAGGTTGGCCATAAGGCCATAAGAAATACTAAAATTTTAACAACATCAGTGTGTATTTAATACAATAAAATGCTGAAAGTTTTTCCTTTTTTTTTTGACAGCCTGATGGCTGGCCTTAGTCGTCTTCGCGAAAGAAGATAACAAATTAAATGGAACAACAGTGATGTCATGTTGAAGACACATGAAGGCAAAACATATACATGTAAAACAATACCAACAATCAGGAGTATAAATAGTATTAAGAATCCAGTTCAGAAGGAGTCCCTTTCTTTTTAGTAAACCAAATGATATCATCGCATAGCACGTCTGTACATACAACACACGTACATACACATAAACAGGACTCTTAAAACACAAACGCTTAAGTTCCAATATGTAAATAATTAATCTATTATTATCCAACTCATGTATTAATACTTAATACATTATTTCATTTGAATGTGTGTGTGTCAGGAAAAAATTTAAAAAATAATATTAAAGTCCTTGCTTAGCATTATGCGGGCGACATTGACTGATTGTGCTTGATCACAAAAGGTAACAGGCAATTAACCACAATTATTTATGTATCAAATGAAATTTCTGATGAAAAAACAACGTCATCGCTTTCTCTCCCCGTTTACATCATGTAAAATTTCTGTCGCAGTACCTTGACTTTATGGAAGATGTAGACATCAAGCACAGAGGGATTGCGTACATGCAGAACTCCCTTTAATTTATCTCAAACGAGAGTTAAGGAAAACTGCAACAACAAAAATTGGGTGTCCTCGAGCAAGGACAGTTTTTTTTTTTTGCGGAAATAAAAAATATTGGTTGCGGTAGTCAACAAACAGACTACTAAGCCGTAGATGGTGGGTTCGATCCATCATGAATATGACACCAAGTTTTCCTGAGCCACAAAGCACAGGGATGTGTAATTGTTGTCGACCTGTTCCGGCGGGGAAGGCATGGTACTGCAGTCCTTCGTCGGTCTTGCAGTAGAAATAATAAAAATGTAATAAAATAGTGGAGGGTATATTTCGTGTGATCTCAATTGTTACTTTCATTGTTTGAACAGAAAACCGATTCCGTGTTGAAACCGATTAAGATCTACATAAACAAAGTTGTCACATAAATTGAACGAATAAATAAACATCCCGACGAGAATGATTTTGTAGTTGCATTCCTCCACCGCACTTGTTACCGCAGAATGAGTCTATTCTCGTAAAAATATTTATACTAAATCTGTTAATATATCGACACATTAGCATGTCTAAACCGCAATAATAAATAAGCATGATAAAGAACGTCTCAGCGATTCCGACAACAAGCCATCAAAAAGATTTAGCGTCACCATTCAAGAAAACTATAAAATGTCAGCAAAAAAAATGAAACTCAAATCGTTTGTGTTAAATTTGCTGACGCCTATTAACTTTAACAATACATTGAGAATTGATCATAACAACCGATTTATTTGGGTGGCCAATGTGTTTATTGAAGTCTCAAAGATCAAAAATATCTATGTATGTGTTTTCTTTTATATCCAAAATCATCAACTGCATGTACTTGTGCCGGTGCTTAGCTTAAATAATTATCACGTTCGTTTCTCTATAACAACAACAGCGATCGACTGCATTCGGTTGGACAAATCTAGATAAAACTTGAACGATTGGGAATGTTACAGGTTTATTGTTGAGAAATTTCCATGCTGCGTAAATTCAAGAGAAAATACTTTCCAACTGCTGACACCGATGATGATTATCTTCAGGCAGAAAAATATGAATACCAAAATACAGTGAAATCTATAAAAAAAATTAAAAGAAATTAATCACTTTGAATAATACATCGCCAATCAAGTGAAAGAGCAATCCATTTTTTATTTTAATTGTTAATACTCGTATCTATCTGCATACATTTGTATGTGTGCATGTGTGTGTGTATCTCCAGAGGTACTGTGAAAACACAATTCAAATTTTTTAAAAATTTTTAAAACAGGTTTTATTTAAAAATTTAAATTTAAATTAGCATAATTAACACACCAACAGAAAAACTGAAAACACTCGTGCATACACAGAGCCCAGAAAACAGATTCATTGTGAGAATTGAATTGGTTACCAATCAAGTTACAAGCACTGAATATTTGTTAGCCATGAAAAGGGCTGACGTAAAAGTACATACTTTTACCAAAATTATCTTCAAACTGCACCAAAAAGTAGCAAATCGTAGACATGCTTGAGCAACGTAACAGGCAAAGCGTTTTAAAAAATGCTCAAGTGTGCGCCTGAACGTAATAGCGAATTTTAATTTAAATGGAGTTTCTTTAATATGTATTACGGATTAATAGCATTTCAAATTTGTGACTGGATCAGAAGTGATCTACATATATGATGTACAAATGAAGAAAGATCAAATCATTTCTCTCGAAATATTAAAGTGTAGCACACGATCGGCCGTAAGAGCACTTTACGTTTGCAAGGCACTACGCCATATTTTACAAAAATACGTGCTGGCACTCACACATACATATATATTCTGAATAAAATTTTAATATGATTCTATTCACATGTCTAGTGTTTGGTTTGAAAAGTAATTTTTGGCAAAAACAAAAAATATTTATCAGGCATTAAAAATTCAATAAAACTATACAAACGTAGACATATGTGTGTGTGTGTGTGTACATAATGTACACATATACAGCAATTTGTAATTGCTTCTTTACGTACTTACATAAACGCACACAGACACAATTCAACTAAAACATTATAGAACAAATGTTGAAATTCTTTTAATTATCTATTATTTTTGGTTTCTCTATCCAATACGTATTGACATGATCTTCCTAATGACGTCATGTGTCTATTTTTATGTCTGCCTTTTCGAACGATATTTTGAAATTGTTGAATTTTGTAAAAGCACAAAGAATTATTTTTCACTAAATCAACATAGAAAAGATTTATAGCAAAAAATTATTTTTGAAAATTTTCACAGCGTTCTTTTCATTTCCTTTTAACAATTAAAGCCAGATGCTTTAAACGATTTTGTTTTTGTTTTTTGTTATATATTTAAACTAAATATGCAAGGGGTTAATTTTGCTATTGTATAATAATGTGACGTCGTATGGTATGTAACAAGTTTTTATTGGAAACAACGCGAGATTTAGTTTTAAGGGTTTATTTTGCTGTTTCTTTTGTGCTGCTGTTTGTTTTTATTGTGGTTTCCTATGAAATTTATTCCTCGTTTATTGGAACCTTTTGCTGTAAACTTGTCCATGTGTAAGTTAGAGAAAATAATACGATTTCAAATAAATTTAAAAAATTCAAAACAAGTTAAACTTTTCAATATTATGAACTAGCAGCAGTCATGATGTTTTTACTTTTTATCACAAAATTCATAAAAACTTTCTTTAACTTGCAGAAAAAAACCTTTCAAAGTTATAATCCATGAATTCCTTAGGGTGTAATAAAACTAATGACGCTCAACCAGCCACCGTAAACATAATCTAGTTCAAATTATTATGGGAGACGGAGGAAGGACAGGCATAAACATAAACAACGAATTTCGGTTTCTTAAAAACAATTCCAATTGATTGGTCTGTATTTATTATCGTATTTATGCAGAAGGTGCCTTTTTGATGATATCACATAACGTATTCATCGTAATTGATACAGCAAGCCGCTCCTATGAAAACATATTCGAGTGTTTTCTTAAAAAATTGTTGGAGTGTTTTGCTAATAAAAAACATAAATGGCAGAGTATTCAGCGAACAACTATAAAATTTAATTCAAAAAGCTGTTGGAACGAGGATCCCAAAATCTAAGAATGGATGGACTTCAATTCAATTAACACTGAGAGTCCAAATCCTACTCGTAGCATGTAATATTTAGAAAGACATAACAAATCTATATGTATACCAAGAGACAAGCGCGCACAGCCGTATAGGTGTCTTCGGAACACCCCACACTTCTATCACCAGTACTCATGTACATATATTATTATTATCACCACATATTAGGTGGTTTCCTTAAATGTGACAAGAGTTTTTATTTGTTCTAAACAGCATATGAGGACTGTATCAAATCAAATCGCTGTGTCACCGTTTGATTGTTTTCTGCATGTCGCATTTTCTGATATTTAGTCAAAAAGTTAGCTAAAAACACGTTTTGATAAAAACTGGTGTTCGCACTGAAAGTGCAATGTAAAACAGAATTTGCGTGTGCATTGAAACGGTCACAATAATAGTTTCTTTGGATATGGAAGTAAACGTGGAAACTAGAAATATGTAAAATAATAATAAAACCTGCTGAGTTGACATCACTTTTATGTCTCACCCTCATTTTGTCAGACATTCGTCTGTACATTAGAAAACTTGCAAACGAATAACATTCTTAAGGGGTTGTTTTGTGCTCGCTTTTTGTTGTTATTACCCAAAGTGTTTACAACTGGATCCGAATAAATTTATGTACGTGTGTCAATATGTACGTATAAATGTATTTGGCGCCAATGAGGTCATTCACCAGAAAAGCTTCCTTACAAAGTTTTACTTCAGCAGCATAGTATTTGTTTTTCTTTTTAAGGACTCTTTCATGCTAAAGACTGCTTACGAAAAAGTGTTTACAACTTATTTTTAAGCATTTTAACACTTCACGAGGATGCTAATATCAATCACATCACATAAGCATGTATCGCAGTTGCGCTTCGAAGAGAGGGCCGAACCTCGACATGCAAAAAGGAGACCAAAATGATAACAATATGTTGTAACTTAAATTTTTAAACTTTCTATTTTGTATGTATTTTAACTTCGTTATAAAAGGTCTTTTGTACTTTTTGTACGCCAGTTGATGATAATTTGTGCGTACATACATGAAAAGAATTTATTGCACATCAAATGGCAGCAAGCCAGAAGGTCTCATCTCTCAAGCGAATAAAAAACATTCTGTATCCTTCATGATTGAATACGAATATTCTGCTGTGGCTCAAATATTCAAATGAAAATACTGACAAAACTCATTATCACTAAAGCAACATTGGGTGGCCCAAGTAAAATTGGTTCCTCTGTTTAGCAGTTTGTCTTCTCTTGGGTCTCAATATTTTTTAATAGTAATTCAAACATGTATGTATATCTAAAGTAGGAAGGCATTTCTAAAATTTCTTTATACAAATATGTACTCGTATAGCAATAATAATAGCATTCGTCATAAGTCATTGCAAGTGTTTTGGAAGGCAAAAAAGTTATATTTTTGGAAAGTACGAGCAGCATATCACTCGTTATTTTTCCTTTTTTGAAAATGTTTTATTATCAAACACTTTTGTCTATATTTCACACATAACAGCCGCTGTAAAACTATTTGCGCCAACATTCTTTATTTTCCCAAATATTTTTTGCGTATATGACAATGTGCTAGTTAGGTTAAGGATAACACTCCTTAAACATATACATACACAAGAAAGGACTACAACAACAACTTAGTTTACTCGTGCATAAATAAAATAATTTAAAAGAATATAAAGTAAATAAAACTGGGCTGCTTTAAATACACAATTTTAATGTATGCAAACTTTAAGCAACTGCTAAAATTAGAAAAGAGCTTTGAATTTAAGTAGCTCAAGCACACACACACACATACACATGTACACATACTGACGGGAAATACAAACCCTGCTAACAAAAGTTGGTACTAAATGCAAAGTTCTATTATCTTGGGAACGTAAAATCCGATCTCGTTAAAATGGCAAAAATACCTCAAGTAAAAGAACTATTATTTGATATATTAAAAGGTTCCCACCCTTAAAACGAGGCCAGGTGAAATGAATACTCCTGCCAGTAATTTGCTTTCATTCCTAATGTAGGAATTTGTTTCGAACTACTTTCTTCTTCTGCTATACTAAATTCAAACTTACACTGCAGAACAGAACAGCTGTTTTCGGAACCCACTTCACTTCCATCATCAGTACTCGTTTGTATTTTTATTTATCATCACTTACTAATTGATTTAGTTGAAACAGCTTTTATTTATGCAAACTTTAATAGGAACTACTCAAGAACTGAGAAGAGTGCATTTTAGCTGTTTGAGTTAATTAAAAAGGAAGAATTCAGAAAATGGGACATGAGGAAAGTAACCACGGCCCAATCCAGACATTTAATCATTATGAATTCAACACGTTACGAAGCCTAGCCACTCAATCTTATTAGAATTTAATGCAGTTTTTGGTGTCTTTACAACAACATCCAGATAAAGCAAAAGATATTTAAATATTTTAGCTAAGAAATTCAGCCGCTGTTTTTGCGCACTGTAAGAGTATTTAATTCATGATATTAGCACAATCAGCACAAAATTCTACATTATGAATAAAAATATAGCCAACAAATGTTATAAAATGGTCGGTTGTTGTTTCTCGTAACTAATTTTTGCATTCAAATGTATTTATAAAATACAAAAAAGTTCTTCTCATTGCGACAATCTCTTAATTCTCATATTGAAATATTGCCTCAGCAATTATCGCGTTTGTTTTTGCTCAGATTCCTTTAGAAATATTTATTTTCATTTTTCTCTATCTATTGCAGTTGCAATTCCCAACTTGAAACCAAATGAACATTACTTAAATAACTAGACCGCCATTTTCCCTCCTCTTCGCTATTGGGTCAATCCCTTATGAAATACATTTATAAAGTGTATGTTTTAATGTCAATAACGGAAACAAAATTTTTATTTCGGCATAAAAAATCAAAACATTTTTTTGTTGCTAAGAATATGCTCTAAAGTTTTGTTCAATGTACGAGTATCATAGAAGCATTATGCAGCACATGATGTGCTCTTTATGTATTTTAAAACTTGGAAAGGCCTTAGCCAATGTCAGAAATTTTCAGGCTTTTGTAGCGCTAATATATTTTGCAGTTCACTCTAAATTAATTGCATCATTACGCACAAAGAAAACGAATTTAAAACTACTCCTCCCGCTGTGGGAAGTGCTTAGAATTTATGAAATATGGCTACTGAATTTTTCTTTTTTCTTTCTAAAAAAATATTAGTTGCTAAGCAAAATGAATCTATTATTTCAAGTGTTAAGTTGTACAAAGTGGTTGAAATTGAATGACTTCTCTTATCTGCCAATTTTTAAAACATATCACACCAATTTGTTTTCAAATTGCATGTCCATACACAGCCACACACACACACAATTGTCTAAACCCCTTTTTTGCATAAATAACTTTTGAAATGGCCATAAAAGTCAGTTGTGACAACCAGAGTGCTTCCCTCATCAATAAGCCATTATTTTAAAATTTTACATTCTTATTTACGAGCACTCGTAAGCGAGCGCTCGTAAATAAAAAATGTTTTGAGCAACTTGAAATAGAGTTACTTTTGGCAAAACGTATTAACGATTTACAAGTTTTTAGATAAAGCAAGAAAACAAAATTTCTAATTAACGAAAATATTTTGGGGTATGAAACAAATATGTTATTGTCTTAAATAAATTCGTAATGTGAGTGAAGGTAATCATCTATTGCCTGTATTCAATTTCAAATGGGCATCAAGCATGATGTCTGAAAAACGTTTAGAGATCTACTGGTTTTGAGACGGACATTGGCAGCACTCATATAGATTAAATTAACCGCCAATAAATAAATATTTTTTAAACACGAAAATAATTTCGATCCTTTTATGTGTAATTATTTTGTAAACTAAAAAAAATTTTTGTTAGTTATTTGTTTTAAGAGCCACATAACAAAAAAATCAACACAATTCTGAAAAAAAAAATATTTACTGCCTGTTCGCCGATATCGTAAGCTGTCGTTTGATCGAATAAATAATATTTAAACCAAAAACAATTTTTTAAATTTGTTTTTCGGCCATGTGATGGAAATTGCTTATCGCATGAAATAAAGCGTTTTCGATTTGAAGTCACAAAATTGGTGTGCTGGAGTTGGAAATCGCTCAAAATCGTTAAAAAAAATAGGCGTTTTTCAAGTCGCATGTGATTCGACAATCGTGCGATTCACAGCACATACATGTTTGTTTTAAATATTATTTATTCGATCGAACGATAGTGTTCGACATTGGCGAACAGGCAGTTATAAAAAAATGCTTAAGTAGTATAATTACATCCTTTTTACATTAAATGTCTGTAGTTCTGAGCAACACTACGGACGCGTGGTAAAAGGTACTGATGGAATATAAATCCGAATTACCGTAACTGTTTGTTATATCCGGCATTATTGGAAAGTTACTCACGCTCTCATCACTTATCTAGAATCTTGAAAAAATTATTAATTATTTATTCATACTCGAAATGGCAACCTTGGCGCTAGAATTCTATATAATTTTACATTTAATTCCATAAACGTATTTATAAATTCAGCCGCAAAATATGAGAAGAAATTAATGAGAATTGTCGTTGACAGACATGAGCAATTTATAGATCTATTTATAAAGTTCTCTCAGTATGCCACATCACATGTTGGTAACTACATAAGATCAAGTTAAACAACTCAGCTGTGGCCCTGTATTCCACCTAGAAACTTGCAATAACAACAAATAACAGTCAACTTGGCTGTTTTTAAAACAAAATTTTGCAACACAGGAACGAACAATAATTTAACACTTTTAATTTGTAAACGGTAAAGGTAGTGCCACTCGAAGTCCACCATGCCTTCTGATAATTATTTTTTATTAAATTTAGATCTGCCAACACATGCGGGACAGCGAATGTATTCAGTAACTGCTGAAAGCCGTAATTTCCTTATTTGCTAAAATAATAAACTTGTGTAAGTCGCTGCTCACTTTGTGTGTACATGAAATGTGTTAATTTACAACTTTGCAAATAATATTAACGACAACGATCAAGCCTCAGTAACATTGAAAGTTCATTGTGTTTATCATTCTTCCCTTTAAATCCGATTATTTACTCAAATAAAATCTTAAGTTTAATAAAGCCAATTTCAAAGCCATTCTAATTTGAAGATTGAAATTAAATGGTGGTTAGATGTATGAAGCTTAGTTGAAATTTGAAAAGTCCACACAAACCAGTCTCAAATTCGGTTGCTAAATTCTAAAATGTTCAGTACTTTTATTTCATCCCCTGCAAAAAGCTCTTTGGTTTATAATATAGAAACAAAAAATTCGATGTCATTCAACAATTCCCAAATGACGATAGTTTTCGGATATCTAGCAAATAATTTTTATTTGATTTGGTATGTTTCCCACAATTCTTCCATTATGATCTCTTTAGATGGATAAAAGTTTATATTCGCGCCAAAAGTTTATTACAAAAGTCTTGAAAAGATCAAATTTTATTTTTATCGGTTTTGATAATTTATTTTTAAATTAACGTTATTGTAACTCACTGACTCATTTTTCATAACACTTTTAACTTTTCTATTCGACAGGTCAATTACTGCTATTTTATGCCATTTTCTACATTGTGTTGGCCGGTTTGTTCGCAATTTGTATGCAAGGCTTAAAGGCTACTTACGATGACCACGAACCCAAGTGGAAACTTGAAAAATCCTTAATTGGTACAAATCCTGGCCTAGGCTTCCGTCCTATAAGCGAAGAAACCGAACGGGGCTCTGTAATACAATTTGACTCCAAAAAGGATGGCGAGAAGAAATATTGGATTGATTTGTTGGATGAATATATCAAATGTAAGCACTTGTAAATTAATTGTCTTTCAAATTTGGCAATAACTTTAATTCTTTTCCATTGGCTTTGTTAGTGTACAATGAGAGCAGCCACATTGGAAAAATTTGCTCTTTCAATCAAACTCACAATGAAAACAGTGTTTGCAATGTGGATATTAAACAGTTCGGTAGCTGTTCCCCAGAAAATGCTTATGGTTACAATAAGAGCCGTCCATGTGTGTTCCTGAAATTGAATAAAATCTTCAATTGGATGCCTGAATTTTATGACGATCCTTTGGAGTTGCCTGAAGATATGCCCGCCCAACTGAAGGCTCACATTAAGAGTGTGAATCCCTTGCAGGTAATTCACTAAGCATCTATTAATTATTTAAATGCAGGCCACGAAATAAAACCCGTTTTATGCCACACAACGTACTGTACGAATGGCAAACGCATATACGAATTGCCACTAGTACCCAATTATATCCTTACTATTAAAATTTAATTGTTTCGATTAATAATTTATGTTTACGTTTTTTGCAGCTGCAGCAAATCTGGGTGTCTTGTGATGGCACCAATGCCGAAGACAAAGAAAACTTAGGTCAAGTTAAATACTATCCCGCACAAGGATTCCCTGCCTACTATTATCCCTATCTTAACCAGCCTGGCTATTTGAGCCCCTTAATCGCTGTACAGTTCGATAGCTTGGCCCTTAATAAAATGATCAACATCGAGTGCCGTGCATGGGCGAAAAACATTATTTACAGCGGCAGCATACGCGATCGCATGGGCTCCGTTACCTTTCAAATCTTTATCGACTAGAAAATGTTGATTGTTTATCATTTAGCAGCATAAGGATCCACGTTCCCCCCGCTGCTAAGAAGGTCTTTTCAATTAATTATTAATAAAACGAACAACAAATCAAACAACAATCATTAACAGCTCTTAGTTAAATTTTCACTCACTAACGCGGACTCACTCAAGCCACAGAAATACTTCAACACTCACGGAGATATTTAAACACAATCTCTACGTGACTGACCTTCAAAGTTACTTTCTATCTAAAAAAATTGTTTCTGTTTCTGTTTTTGTTTTCTTTTTTTTTTTGTAATTTGAGATGCAATTGAACCGTGTCAGTTTTTGTAATTCATTACTAAATCGATGATTCTATAAAAAAACACAAAAACAACAACTATTAAATAATATCAAACGCACAAATTAATGGAAACAGCAACAAATTTGGCCGACACTAAATTTATCTAAATTTAAGTTTTGTGTACGATTTGGAGTTGTCAATGTTTTCACATTTAATTAAATTTTGTCAAATTAATTTGATTTTTCTTCGGCCGTAAGAGAATGTTAATGAATTATTATTCAAAGTTCGTTAACTAATTTAATGTTAATTAGCTCATTGAATTGTAAAAGTGTTAAGTGTAGAATTTATGAACTCAAGTAGCCGGATACACAGTTTGTGGACAGCAACAACATGCATATAAAGGAAGCCAAATTTTACAAGTTGGATTTCAATTGTTAAACTTCTTATTAAACTTTTAAATGAATCTTTATATGTCTCACATTCATATACTATATGTATTTCAAAGGTTTTTCTTATTATTTTTAATTTTTATTAAACTAACCTTAATTTTGCCTTAAAGTGTGGCCGCTTACATTTTTCAAAACTTTTCTTAATTTAAGTAATTATGTATCCATTCTGTCAGAAATTATAGAATTAACAACCTCAACAAGTGCGAACAAATTTCTTTTAATAAAACTTTTACCGAGTTGAACATTTTTCAGTCGAGATTTCTTTTGTTTCAGTATTGATTCACATATTATCACAGTGATAAACACCTAAAAAAACAAATAAATGAAATTTGTTTTTAAATTACTTAATTACTTGCCTAGAAATATGTATCTATTACTAAAACCCAAAAATATTTAAAAATGTACTTTTAAAGTGTAATAAAATTATGTAATTTAAATTTGTATGAAATGAAAAAAAGCCCCTTAAGAAATAATAATAAAAATTTATTAAATAAAACAACTCGCAGTGTGAACTTTCATTTCGTTTTTATTCATTATTATAATTCAAATCTTTTTTAATTTCTTTAAATAAATTTAATGTAATTTGTTTGAGGTATTATCTCAATTAATATTCTAAGAATTGCTTGTTTGTAGCGGCTCCAGTTTGTCCGTATGCCTGCACTGTATTGACTCTTAAAGCAGCCCATGAACCTCATTTTTAAAAATGCATAAACTTTCAAAAACTACTTGAGAATTACACGACAAAGAGCATAATAATCTTTGAAACTTTTTCAAAAACACAGCAAACAAATTTTTAATATGAACAGTAGAATCATTATACGCTCTTTATGCAACTCTCAGACGGTTTTTGAAAGCTTGTACATAAGCTACGGGGTTCTGGAATTTTCCACAATTAAACTGAACAGGTATGCAGACTTGCGCTAAAACCGCTCCAAATGCAGCAATTATTTATTTATTTATAAATATATATAACTTCCATATAGCATACACATATTATTGTATGTATGTATGTGGGCATATCATTCTTCCTCCTAGAATGATGGAGCTTAAAACTAATAGTGCTTTTAATTACGTTGTTAATTATTTATTTCATGATTATAATTGTAATACTCTCAAGACAGAAACCTTTTGCTTTTTAAAATATATGCTTTTCGTTATTATTATAATTCTTATTCATTTGCGTAAGTTTAAAACTTAAGTTTTGACAATTAACTAGATGATGTATAAAAATATTATTAACTGCAATTCGCAGCGCGTTTCTTATGGCCTGCTTCGGCCACTAGATTGCACTGCAAAACAGAATGCCTACGGCTGGCATCATAAACAGTTTCTTATCATATAAATTACAACAACAAAAAATCTTAAACTGTAACAACAACAAAATGCTTTCTCTCCTCATATATTTTCTTCAGCATCATCATTCACGAATATCTGCCGTTTCATTTAGCAATAAATCAAATTTATATCATTAACACCGTCGTATTTCCTAAAATCCCAGCAAATTCGTTTCGTTATCGAACGATATAAAAATATTTTTCAAGCACTTAATTTCTTACGAAATTTTAGTTCACAATATTTTTTTATAACAAAGTGATATTGATGCATCTGAGTAGATTGGAGTAGGCGTTAAAAATCCTATTTATTCCGATGCCTTTAAGAAGCTTCCCTCTAACGGAAACACGGGCAGTGTCCCATTTTATATCTTCAAAGGGGTTGTATGAAATTTTATTACAATCAGATTACCCGTATAGAGTTATTTCCATTTTTTTTATCACAATCCGCCCGCTGGAAGCCGGTATTATTTCCAGAGCTTGGAATCATTTATAGAACACAAGATAATCTTTCAGAATTAAAATTTTAATTAAACGCATTTACAGTGGATTGAAAAGGAAATTGATGGTGGTGTGTTTTTATTAAAATAAATTATTATCTACCACACTTTTAATAAAACTTCTGTTAACAATTTCTAATTGTTACGACTCTTGGATCTAGGAAACATTCCAAACTCTTACAAACGTATTTTGCGAATGAACAAATTCAAGAACGGCTAAAGAATGTTAGTGTTTAACAAAAATCTATGAGAACAGCGAGAAAACGCCATGGCATGAATAGAACCGTTTTCATTGAAGTTTCAGCTCCATTTTAGCTTTCGATCCGGATAATGGATAAGCCCAGTTTAGTCAATCATTTCTTACTCTCTTTAGAAGTGAAGGCTATTCCGAGTTGATTATAGTTTGAGTTAGATTTGGGATGAGTCGTCAAAAGTACGCTGTTCTCATTAAATTCTTACAGCCCAGTTGCTAGTCCTTGTTTCTCTTTAGTCAATTGTAATTTTAATTACATATAACAATTTTGATATAATAATAATTTTCAGAACCTAAAATTACAGTTTATTGTTGTTGTTGTTGTTGCTGATTAATTTATTTAACTACTTTATGATTTTATTAATTTATTTACAAGTTTATGATTGTTGTTAACTGCAGTTAATTGGTTTTGTGTCTTAGTGGGTTTTATTAAAATGTGTATTTCTTTTCAAAAGTGTTACAAAATAATGACAGTTTTAATTAATTTTTATTTGATTTAAGTTTAAGTTTGACGGATTGTTGTATGAGGCATTTTGAGAAAAGAGATTGATTCGTTCATTTAGTTTTGATTTGCTTCATCGTGGTTTTATGCTTCTTAAATCTTTAATAAGTTTAACATTAATTAATAGTTAATACGAAACAAGTTACGTGGCTGCTATTTGTCAATAACAAGTGAAATGTAAAAGTAAGAGCAAAAGTTACAAATAGTATTCAGTAATCAGAGTTGAGTTTATTTAAATTTTTAACAAAATAAATAAAGTTATTCTAAATATTATTAATATTCAACTGTGTTTTACAACTTATTATTTTTTGTTATTTGTTTCTGTTTTATCGATCACAAATTAATTTATCACATTTTAAGAGATTCAATAATTTTTAACTTGAGGTTCTTGTTTAAAACAATTTTATTTTTAATATCTAATATTTTCTTTGGTTTTTAAAAAATTTTTGAAAACTACTTCCTTAATAATTTAGCTAAAAGTTTTCTTCAATTAGTTTGTTAATACATTAAATAAGTTGTTTTGAAACGTAGATTCAATATTCTTACTGCCGCATTTACAAAATGAACAATTTAGTTTTGAAGTGTAGTTTAAAACAAAATCCTCCAATACAATGAATGGGTTTTCAATACGGCGTTTATTCTTTAACTACTATAAAAATATATAGATGTATGTATATGTATGTGTATATTAAAGCTTTTTTGCTTTTCATACTCTCGATTTCAAGTACTTCAGGATCGCTTGGAGCCCCACATATCGGTTTCATAGTAGATGCGATAGATGTTATCACGTATTAATTTCGATTTCTCTTTGGGCAGGCCAAGAATGGCCTGTTGTTTTTTGAAAAACTCTAAACACAAATCTTGTGGAGCTCCTAAGGCATGTATGTTGCAAGTATAGGATCTAAAATTGAAGGAAAAGCCATTATGACTTTTATTAAAAATACTTGATTAATTTTCTACAAGCTCCGGATTGCCCCTTTATTGCAACACAGTCACATCTCGGAAAAGTTAAATTTTGTTTGCTTGAAGAATAATTTAAATCAAAAGCAATGAGCTTCAATTTGCAATTTTTATATGAATCTGTTGAATTAAAGGAGCGACATGGAAAGGTTGGTGCAGCAGTCAAGTAAGTGGCACAATTTATATTGATCGTTCACTGATTTACTTTTGGCATTGTTGTGAACAATCGCTTAACAGTAAACGAATTTGTTAAGCTTCGATGTTCCATTTACATACAAAGTTATTGGCAGATGTATGCAACTAAAATATCTTGGTGATCGAACTATGATCGATCGGAATTGCTTTAAATCGCTTTCTTTTAAATTAAGGACAGCACTAAGGAGATAATCCCTACTCATAAAGAAGGAGAACATGCGATTAGAATCTTCCTAATCTATAACAAAAATTCCTTCGAAGGCAGTGCTTTGCACATACGGACACTTTGGCCAAAGAATGAGTTCTCAATCAATTACTCAATTTGCCAAAAAAAAAAGTACACATTTCGAGAAAGTCATCCCTGATCCCCTTGTAGTAACGAGAAAACACGATGTGTTTCATTGTTTTATCGTCAAGTGAGTCATGGCAACTGAATTAGTTTTCCGATTGGTTGCAGGTGGTATAAATTGCAAGGAGATCAGATGAAGTGAATCATGTACCAATCTGCGAATTCCGTTTGGTTGTTTACATAATCACTTCATGGCATTGAGATCATTGAGCCAGTATTACTTGAGACGACTGAATAACAATTATACAAAACTTACGTGAGTTGTCGGAAAGAAATATTTTCCATTTCTTTATCGAAATCGATGTTCATCTCATTTGCCGTTTTGGATGGACGTTCCATTCTGATTTTATTCGCCCGGCTTTGATGGGAAGAACTTGAGGTGGAGATTTCAGTTTTATTTAAAGCTTTTATGTCATTTTCTGCGTTTGGAGGCTTTTGTTCTGGTTCAACGTCTGCTTTGGCTTTTTCTTTCGTTTTACGCCTCTCTTGTTTCTTCTGTTTAGCCAATAGACGATGATCTCGCTCAGACTGTATGGAATCGAAAAACGTTGTATTCCAGAAGCGCAGTGACTGCCATATAGGCTGCTCACGCATAAAGCCAAATAAGTATTCGCGGTAGGCATCACAGCCCGGAACATCAACTGTAAGCACACAAGGAATTTAGATCCTTACAAAGTTTAAAGGAAAATACAAAATTTCTCTTACTTTCGCGGTAAAAAATGAAACACAAGTTCATGATTATGGCAGCTGGTGGAAAGTGTTCGCATTCATTACATTCGAAAAGCACCAGAGCAAAATGCTGTATCAGGGAATGAAAAGTTGTTTCATTTACAACCTTCACTTTGTTTTTGTGATCCACCAGAAACCTGACAAACCATTGCCGGCCAATCTCCAAACGCATCATGGCGCCAAACTCCGATTTCAATTCCAGATCAATGCCGTTGGCATTAGCAAAAATGGTGTCGGTGAAACACTTCATGAACTCTTTTATGGGCTCTTCGCCAGCACGGCAATCCAGACTAATCGAAGAAGCCCAAGAAGGCACCGAATTTTGCGATTCAGAGCGTATAAAGTTGCGCCAGTCCGTCGACTCTACGCTGGGACTCACCTGGCACTCGCCGTCATCGCGCAAACTAGTCAAAGTGCTACTATTTGAATTTTTACGTCTAACAGCAGGAACTCGTATGGAATGATTTGATGGCGTGTTGGTCACAATGACTGCGGATGATTTGCTAAGATCTCGTTCATAGGAAGGCGGTTGAACCTCAATATGAGGTGCTGGACCACTGGCTGTCATCGAAGCCGCTCCACTTGCTGAGGTTTCGCGCATTCTCAGAAGATCTCTTTGTAAATCGAGCTCACTGCGCCTCGCACCAGGAATGGCTCGTACACGTTCGTAGCCACCAGAATGTCGGGACTCTATTGAGTCCGAACGTGTGGTGCTGCTAACGTGAGATCTATCTTGCTGGTTATTTTGAAACGACCTTGAAGAGGTTGAGGTGGACGATGACGATGAGGAAGATGACGAGGATGATGATCGGGACTTTTCACGCTTCTTAACACGTAAAGCATCCAAGCAAGGTCCTTTAAACAACATTTCGTGTCATTTGAAAATATTTTTATTAAGGAAGACTTTTAAAAAGCTATTTACTTGGTGCCAAGTTTGGTTGTCTATAGCGACCCGATATGATTTCTTCGTGAGCTCTGCGTGCCTTGACTCTTCGAGCCTCATAGTCTATTTTTGTGTAATCGATTGATTCATCAACTTAGAATAAATAATTAATGAATGAGAATAGATAATATTAGTTTGTAATAGGAGTATCGCTCGTCTCTAGTTAATCTTACATTTAGGAATCTCCTCTTCATCATCATCGCAATAGTCCGAATCGCTTGAACTGATATTAAATGTAAACTAAATCGGAAAACAATTAAATCAGATACTAGAACTTATTTTATATGGCTGCAAAGTCAATATTTCTGTTTGAAATTTTGTTTTGGATGGAAGAAAAAAAGCATTACAAGAATTATGCAATAAAATTTTGAGTCGAAAATTTTGGAATGTGAACAATCTGTTAGGTTATTGTGCATGTTGTCTACTCCTCGATGGCTGGTGCTTTTGAGAACTTATGGAACACCTTCAAATATCATTTTCACTCACCCACAATATCTTTGCAGTAACTTAGTGTCTTTTATTTAAAAAGTAGTCCGTACTTTTTGCTTTTAAAATCATAAAGAAACTTTCTTCGAATTTTAAAGACTACAAAAACATTTTTCCAGTTTAAAAGAAAATTCTTCGATCTATTTTTAAAAGAACTTTCATATATTTTACAACCCATTTTCATTACATTTTAGGTTACTTAGAGAATTTTAACACTAACACGAGAAAAACATTCATGACCGAGTGGGGAGTTGAACTCGAGATTTTCGGCCTCTTAGTCTCGCACCTGCAAGTTGAAATACATCACCCAACTTATACTGATATTTTGCTTGCCTTCACAGGCAGCCCTGTTTAATTCAAAGGTGGTAAAATCATATATTCTTTTTCGAAAATAATTTTGTTTGTTGTTATTATTAATTATTTTTAATTATTTATCTGATAAGCATAACATTTTTAGCAAATATCAGGCTAATTTGGATAATTTTCTTTCTCACTTGAAATTGTATGCTTTTTAGAAAATTTTTATTAAAATGTAATTTGTAGTTTGCCTTATCGTGAGATCACTGTACTTTGTGTTAAAGTAATTAAAAATTACTGCCATAACTGAAAAACTGAACAAGGCTCTTCTATTATCTACATACGGCAATCCATTTCATAATTCAAGGTCAAAAATAACATTTCCTTTTGCAATTAATTACACACCAACATCCTGCTCGTAGCTGACAGAAGCTAAACAAAATATTAAAATATTTCTCAAAGAAAGGAAACGTTTTTGTGAGTGTCTGTGAGTATCGTTATTTCAAACAAACATTCTTCTGCATTAAACCTTGAAACATATGCTGTCACGGCTCTTTCTTTCATTATTAATTCGTGATAATGTTTGATGATTGTCATTGGGCCTCTCGGCAATTTTTAACTCTGTCTCACTACATTTTCAAGGGCGAAAACAAAACAAAAATGCAAATAAGAGAAACAAATAATATTCTGTGTTGTTTACTTCTTCGAGGGAATGCAACTAACATTTAGACACACACACTCACTCACTCACACACTTATAACATATCCATGCACACACACATACATACATACCTTTGAAGAAATACCATTTAATAATTCATTGCTGTTTCCTAAAACTGTTAAAAATTTCGACTTCAATATACCGATGGTCGGGGTGCGACCCATGAAACTTTTAATGCGCGAAGTTTCACCGACCGGTGGTGGTGTGGCTGGTTGTGATGGTGATGAATTAAACATTTTAGCATATGTTTGCTATTCAGCTGCGTTCGATTCACTTGTAAGTAATGGAAATTGAAGCACCCATAGCAGCAGCAATACCAATATATGTTGCACCTCAGTATCGACAGCAGTAAGAAGTAGAATAAGAGAGCAATCAGCGTGTGTAGCGCAGTTACTAACGCAAATTTTAGTCTACATATTGATAACATTCGCAAGTTGTCATGAGCAGTTGTTGCTTTAGTACGTGTGTATTTGCAGTGCCGTTATGCAGGCATGATGTTAACCAAACAGTGAAGGTGGCAAATACATTTACATAAGTTCAATGAAACTATTGAACTTCTGCGTGTTTTTATTTCCTCGTTGTTATTCTATATGACAACAAAAATAAATATATTTCAAGCATGCACGTAGTGGTTTCCGTATAACTAATGATACTTGAGTGGGCACATCATAACAATACGAATGCAGCTAACCAGACAGGCCAGGCCAGGCTGCAGCTAACAGCGTGCATTTATGCCAGAGAAGATAAATACAGCAACAATGAAAAACCCGCAATTTAACCGATTATAGTATATTACACTCTGTTGTTTACGAGTTCATGTTCATCATCATCTTGATTGACCACCTCTTTCGTATGTTCCCTGGCCATTCAATGAAATGTTTTTTTTTTCTATTTTTATTATTTCTTGCTGTTTCCTTCTTTAGAATGATGATTGTTTGCCTGCATGTTGTATCGTTGGGTATTGATTTTTACACCGACTTGTGCAACAAAATTTTCAAACAATATGAATTGAATTCCTTGAACTTCAATGGGTTAACATTTCACAGGCAAAAACATTTGCGTTTTTATTTTGATATGCCCCTTTTTATGATATTTGAACACTTTTTAGCATGCAAATGTGTAAATAGTTTTTGCTCGCAAGACAAGGCACTTTTTAATATTCATCTGTAAGCAAATCTTCCTTTAGTAACGATTTTGTTTGCTTAATTAAATGTTTAATTTTTTTTTTTAACTAATTTAATTTCAGCTTTAAAGAATTTTAGATGTTGTTGGCTGCTTGTAAAAATCTCTTCTGGCTGCACGAATGAGAAATGCTGAAGACAACACTCATACGCCATGGTGAGCTTTGTTCTGTGCTGTTAACATAAACATGTGTTTTCTCTACAGCATACTTTAGGGAGTGAACAAAGCTTTCTATTAGCAACAGACATCGCAGGTTGTCATAAAGCGAACAGCGTTGCCGTTTCAATCATTTGTATCATTTTATATTTATATGTGAGGAATTACAATATATACATATTTTGCTTTTTGTATGCACTTTTATTCGGAAAATAATTAAATATATTCATATCGAATACAAGCATTTCTTGTCTAGTTGTCCAACAATTGTTTCAACATTAATTAATTGTTTTTACGCAAAAGTCACTAACAACATGGTATCAGAAATCCTGCTCCGATGTACATGGTTGTCGTACTTGTTTATAGTTTTAACAATGAACAACTTGAAATCAACTTACATGCATTCAAATTTAAAATTTATATGAAAAGCTTTTTAAACTGGGAGAAGTTTTGAAATTCAGTTCATGTTGGTTTCATCAATTCTATATCTGCAGAGAATTTCTTCCTATTGCCACTATTCAACTAGGAATTACTTCCAGGATGGCCGTTATTACAACTGAATGCCTGAACTTGCCTTTAATGAATATATTTTTAAATCGAATGAAGCTCCTACAATATCTTACATAAAATCAAAAGCTTTTTAATAAGAAAATGTAAGGACCGGGAGGTGTGTAAGCTGTGTTTCAATGATAATGGCTCTTAATGAAGAAGTGTCAATTGTTAACTGCACATATAGTTTCTCTGTGGAAGCATGGCGAAGGGAGGAGATTACATTTGGTCCCAAGCATATGGCAGCACGTTTCTTATATTGTACAAAAATGCAAGTGAAATGAGGCCAAAAAATTAATGATTCTTAATTGTTTACACGCTACAACGCTGCAAGGAGCTTGCGAAATACTGTCACTCTGCTTAAACTTTTCATACTCAATTTTCGTTAATTTTATTGTTATTCCATTCATATAAACAAATATTTCTTTCTCCTAATGCTTTTATCAGAAATTCATTGACTAGTTTAACTAACACAAAAAAATTGAACTGTTTTAAATGACACCAAAACGTACGCCTGCAATAACGGTGGAGAGTATAGAGATCACTAAGGAAATTGCAGAGATCTCTGAATTTACAATTTTCCTATTTAAAGTTTTCCTTTTGTACTGCGTTTGACAATAGACAAAAAAAAAGAATACAAAATACACACAGATTTTTTGAGAAAATATTTTAAACACTTGTCTTGTATGTGGCGACAACCAGATCTTTTAGTTTGTGAGCAGAAGTTGAACGATAAATACGAAATTTCAAAATAAGTAGAAACGCGGAAACAGACGGCACTATAACGGCACGCGAGTTATGTAAGCAATAATCTGGCCGACATTAAAGACCAAACAGAATACTTAAAATTACATGTACTTTTAACACGAACGAAAAAATATAATAATCAATTCATAAAAAGATTTCATTAAACTAAACGCCAAAGGTGCTGAAAAACCAGGAAGTGTCAATAAAAATTATGCACACATAAAATAAAATGTATTTAGATGATCTATATTTAGCAAACCAAAGCAAATATTTTCTAAAAAAGCTAAATCTTCTGTGAAAGTATCAAGATATTATAAAAAAAAGCAAAAAATTCTAAAAATAAACAGAATTTTTACTTTATAAGAACTTAAAAATAAGCAAACATACAAACAAATATAAAAAGTGATTCGCGGTATTTAAAAATAGCCGTAAAATTTTTCAAAAATAACACAGCAGCGTCTCCCTGGGCTTACTTACACAGCGGCAGCATCATCGGCATCAACAACAACGTTATTTTACCAAAAGCAATTATAAAATCTAGCAGCAACATACTCGTACGACATCACAACAATTCTTAATTTTATTTATTTTTTATTTATTTATTTTCCTTTTTTCATCTTCTGTTTTCGATCCACGAACACCAGCAACTTATAGCAGACGCGGCCAATGTTGTTTTTTGGCCAAAATAGTTCGCAAACTACATGTACGCTTACAGAAAAACAAATAATAAGTGATTTGCTTAGAGGAACATTTTCTAATGCAACGAAGTCACATCAGAAAAAAATTTTAAATATCAGACCAATTTTGTGTACGCATTTCGGCAAATTTGATTTTTTTTTTTCCTTTTGAAAAGTTACGATTTTCCATTAAACAATAAAATAATACCAACAGAATGAGCTCTTGAGCCCCCGCGAAGACCAACAATAATAATCAGAAACAAATGGCCACATAGTGTCCAAGTGTCTACTGATACGAAGACATTTAAAAAATGTACCGTAATAACGTCCACGGACATTACGACTCTCCTCTGTATGGCACAGCATGTGGAGCCAGCCTCCGATATAGCAGAATTTCAAAACTGCAACTTAACACAACAGCTCCATTCTGTTGAACTACTCGTAAGATTCTGAAAAATGTTTCATGCGATAAACCGATCGTTTCTATCACAGTCTAATTTTCGCGGTGCAGCCAAAACTGGACTGCCTCACAAATATATGAAAATCGCGCTTGTATGTTGTCTTATATCCACGAGGCTGCAATGCGTCTTGAATATTTAAATGTCTCTGAAATTTATGGAAATAATTATGGCTGATTTGTCTGGAATTTTAACTAAATGACAGAAGATGTCAACAACATTAAAGTGTCTCCTCCAGTCCTAACTTTCGAGCCAATTAGCACACCGTAATACAAACATATTTTTGTTTTTGAAAAACTTTACCTCCTGATGAAACACACTTTATAAATACAATAACTATTTATGTGCACAACAGCATACACACGCAAAGGCTGGTGAATATTTTGAGAAATATTTTACAAAATAGAACAAATAAAATTTGCAATGCTGCTTCTTCACAAAAAGAATACTAAAAGAAACGACTATAAAATGCCAAACTAAAAAATAATTTTATTTCTGCAATTGTTTTGGTTAAAAATTATGCATATGATAATATTTTGCAATTTTATGTTTCTATTCAATACAGGGAGGGATTCTAAAATTGTTGGCGTTAAGTTTTGAAATGAGCTGAAGAAAATTCTTTACAGCAAAAATGTTTCATTATTTACCTCATTACCATATTTATCGATCAACCATTCAGAAATTTCAGGAGGAGAAAACCCTGTCTTGGACACACGAGTCCTGTACGGGATAAGTAATGGAATTGTTGCTTCTATAAGAATGCAAATAGCAAAATTATAAAAAAAAAACTCAAAAACTCACTGAAAATTCTGGAAGTAATTGCTCTTAAAGTTTGAGGCCGGTATTTCAAACCTTAACAACGTTTACCTTGTTAATGTGTATGAGTACGGGCCAGTATGTCTAAAGTTATCAAATCGTTTCAAAGCAAATGGTTTTTGCAAGCGACTTCCCATATTTCAGGTTTTTTTTACTGCAAAGGCTGCAATCAATAGTTTTCCTCTAGTTTTTTATCGGCTGAGGTTGCGTGAGCGTCCAAAAAACCTTAACCTGCTAATAAAGGAAGATTTTTTGTTAAGCCCGGTTTCAATGTAAGCGAATACATTTTATAATACAATAAACAATTCTGCTCGACATAGGCAGCTGTTCGCTCCATTATTATATATATGCCAGAAGCATTTTTGGTAAAGATATATGTACATACATATATTTATAGCTATATACATACATAAGTATGTATGTGAGGTTTGTTGGGTTTGAAATTAGAATGTATGGAATCACTGCGACTTTCAAAAACAATTTAATTGCTTTTATAAAATGAGCACATATAATACGGTGCATCCTGTGCTGTGATCCACGATGCTATTGTTTAGAAGTTCTGCCAATTCTATTACGTCTGTATGTGTTTATATGCATAAATCACTGTAAACTGTGTGAATAAAAATAATTTCCTTTATTTCCTGTACTCTCATAATAATAAACTTTGCCGCGAAACAACAAAAGTAATTCGCCAAAGAATACTAAAAATAACAAACAAAAAGAAAACGAAAAGAAAAATAAACATTTCAGTCATAGCACTCAACATGTGGTTCAAAGACACACAGAATTTGATTGAAACGAAATGTGAAATTACGACATTAATCACTTTTAACAGGGAGATAAATTGATCATGCATTTCTTCTCTTTTATCTCTCAATTCACCAAAAAAAAATAAGCAAGAGAAATTGCTAATTGAAAATTACAAAAGCTGATTCAACTCAATTGAATACTGATATATGAATTAAATATTTATCTTTGGTCTATCAATTTTTTCTCCAAATACGAAGCAAAGAAAACGACAAAAAGTCTACGGCCCTCTTAGGATTGCGGGCTGCAGATGAAATTACACACACACTTACATGAAATTTTATGCAGGTTTGTTCGCTTATAAGTATTTTACATTCAAATATCTATCACAAAAACACTTGTGTAAAAAAGCTCTTCAAGTTGAAATCTTTTCCGTCTGCATGCATCTACTGGATGTCTATCTGTAGATGTCTGTTCACAAACTCTGAAAAATTCTCAATATTGCACACTCGTCAATAGTTGTCATCGCCTAAAATGAGTTTCACATGTGGGAACAAAGTTTTCTAATAATAAATATCCTCACACCACACGTTTTGTTTCAGTCGGGCACCGTGAACACAAAACAGAAACTAAAATACGAAATTTATATTTGCTCATCAATAGTTGTTGGTGGTAGACGTTGGTGGTCGTACGAGTGTTTGTTGTTAAGCAAATGATCATAATCTTCAGAAGATGAAAATATTTTAAGATTTTAATCAAATTTTAGGCGATAGAAAATGACCTCACTGCCAGCAAGTAAAACCAATGGAGCGATGTTGATCGCTCGCAATGAACTTTCTATGCCAAAATGGGTGGTAAGTAGTTGAATGTCTAGAGAAATAATTTGTATTAATTTGATAATAAAAATCATTAAGACAGAACAAAGTGATCGCATTGGTCCAAAGCCTCCACCGCCCCCAGGAACACCTGAAAACGGCCAAGCTCCTCCCAAGCAACAGGTCTTGGCCGCAAAAACAAAACAACCAGAACCGGACTATGAAGTCATTGAGTTCTCGAATCAACAATACTCGAATGCTCCCCTACGCCCGAATTCTGCTAGTTCCGGTTCAAAGACTCCAGGTTTTTTTTACTAATATATATCCAATAAAAATTTTTTATATTGAATTTAATATTACAGACAATAAACTTAAATGCACCTTGTGTGGCTCTGGCAATCCCTGGGTAACCTGCGATGAGTGTGCCAAGCAAATATTTTGCGCTTCCTGTGACGACATGTTTCACAAGCATCCCAAACGTAAAAATCACCAAAGAAAGGTATTGGGGGAGCAACTCTATATTATGCACTTTATGTCTTAAAACTTCACTTTGAATTGCAGACCATTGAAAAGTCACGTCCACCTTTACCACCTAAAGTTTTGCCCGGTCAACAGGGACCGGTGCCTCCAGTGGCTCCACCTAGGCGCAGCAAACGTGGTCTCATGACACCCATAATGCAACGCAAGGATCAGGTACGCTTCTGCACGATTTTCTAGCGATATTATCGTAGACTTACCGACAGACAATGTCTTTCAAAATTTTAAAACGAAAATTGTGTCAAGTCTCGAACAGAAAATTTACTTGTAATAGCGCTTGTTTTTTCCACGCTGCGTCCTTTATTTCTAAACAAGCTTAATTATTGTTACTATCCTTTATATAACTAAGAGTTAACCTAAATTTTTCTCTTCAAGTTTATTCACAAATAAATAATATTTTTAAAAATTCAAACAAAAAGAAAACTGAATTTGAAAAATTTTATTACACACATACATACATGCGTATTTCCACATGCTCATGTCTGTATGTGCACACTGAGTTAAAAGAGTTCCTAAAATATGATCATCATAGATTCAGGATCATTCTATGCCGGGGCAATTTTCTAAATCAACATCACCTACACCATCTACGAAATGTTCATCTTGGCAAGATCGCATGGGTTCCTTGCCCAGAGGCTTGAATTTTTTAAATCGTCCACTACCCGAAACTCCGAAAACGCCCAGCGAGTCGTCACGCTCAACGACGCCAAAATCACTATTCGATAATATACAGCGTCCCCCGTCGGTAACTTTAGAAAAGATCAAAAGCAAAGCAAATGCTACTCTGGATCGCATGCAAGTGCTGCAGCAGCGCTACAGACAACAAAAAGAGCAAATGGAAAGAGAACGCTGTGGCTCAGTAACAGATCAGGTAAAGCAGGAAATGGTAATTCGTAAGTAATTTGAGAGAAAGAGTCATTTGTTTCGCTCTCCATTGAAAGCCGTAGAAATCTCAATTATTTTTATGTATTTCAAATTTTAAATGAGAGTAAAATTATTCTCCTTCTCTCATCTATTTCAGTTTCTCCCATATAGTTTCATACTCAACTGTGTACCTTCCATTGTTTACCGTATCTCACTTTCTCCCTTTCCCTGTCTCTCCCTCTCTCTCCCCTTCTCATTTACACATTCTTTGTTAAATATCTGCCTAATTATCTTGTGTCATTTGAAATCCTTCCATAACTTACTGGTGTTGGTGTCGTTTTGGTGTCATTGTCTCACTGTAAATAGAATATGTCAGCATTTGATCAATGGTCAAGCATTTCACAATCGCCATCACATTTTCGTTCCGGCAGCATGTCATCTGGTATCAACTCATCCCATCTCGACCTAATGGATGATACTAATTTCAATTTGTTTCGTCAGCGGCAAATGGCTCTTCAACATCATCAAATGGCATCGCAACGGGCCAATCAGATGGGTCAACGCGGAATCTCCAGTTCTGTATTTAATCTAAATCAAATAAATCGCAAACAACCCGTTCTTAACAATGGCTGGATGAACAGCTCCATGCAACAGGTACACAAATTCATTTAAGACATCAGCATAATTAACCACTTTGATATTTTCACCTACTTTAAGGCTCAATCTATGGCCCAGTTAAATTGTGGCAATTGCGCACAACATCAGTTGCAATGGAATGGGCACAACCAGCATCACATGCATAAGACTCAGGATCCCTGGAGCAATCAGTTGGCATCGCAGCAGCATTTGAATCGTTCCAATATGTCTTTAAATCTTCCTGGTGGCTACATGATGCAACCTCACGTGAATAACATGTACCCTCCACCAACGTTCTTGAATCAAAGAAATTTAATGGCTCAAATGTATCCGCAGTCGTACATGGGAGGAATGCCCGCTATGAACCCGGGTTGGTATTTAACTTGGAAAAACTTCAATGATCTGTTCATGCCATTTAATTCAAAACTTACTTTGCAGGCCTAATGTGCATGCCGCCACCCACTTCCCGAGCCCCTTCACGAGCTGGATCTCGTATATCTTCGCCAGCTATGAGCCGGAAGTCAGTTACCTTAAGGCGAAAGCAAAGATCTAATTACATCGATGATGAGGCCACCGATGATGAAGATTCTGAAGACGATCGCCGTTCTATTACATCAATCCGTTCTGGAGTCTCCAGATCGCGTCAAAGGCGCATGTCAAGTGCATCTCAATTTCACCCAGATGATGACATCGAATCAACTCAGTCCAAACTACACCGTAATCGGGTACGAAACCATCGTAGAGACTCTGTTGCCAAGTCTGTTAATAATGATTGGGCCCCAGGGCGTAGAACATCTTCCACCAACAACAACAACAACAGTCGATCGGCCGATTCGGGCTTTAACAGTCCTCTTAAGCCTTCACGCATATATTCTGATCTAGATTCAGAAGGCTCTGGAACCAAAGCATTAGTACAGGCGAAAATAGAACAAAAACTAAAAGAAGAAAGTCTAAAGCAAAAGCAGTCGAAACCAAAAAGACAGAGCAAGTCTCCCCCTCCCCAAAAGACAAGTGCCGCAGTACAAACTCCTGCTCTGAAACAAACTAAAAAACAAGAACAAATAGAAAACACCCTTAACGGCACACTTAAGCCAAGAAAAAAATCATTAGATATTGAATTGGAAAAACCGAATCCTGAAAATAATATGAAAGAACCCATAGAAGGTAAAACAAACCGGGCAAGTGCAACAGAAGAAGAGGATGAGAGTAAAAGTGAAAGCAAGAGTTGCAATGAAAGTGAGTCAGCTGAAGAATCAGATAATAAAATAGAAAATGCGGCCACTGAACAAACAGACGAGAATGCCATAGAAGAAGATTACTTGGGACCACCTCCTTCTACGCCCGACCACGAATGGGAATGCGAATTTTGCACGTTTGTCAATGAGGCGAATATAAAAATTTGTTCCATTTGCTGTAAAACTCCCAGTATTAAACCAAAAAAAGCTTCCAAATCCATATCGCCCCCTAAGCAGACAAAGTTGTCTGTAAACAAAAATGAAAAGGAACAAACGAAGACGGAGGAAGTTAAAGCGGTAAAGCACCAAAATGGCACGATTAAGAAAAATGCGATAGCAGCATCACAGGCATCATCCATCCCACATGCCACAACAAATAACAATAATGGAAACCCCAAACCTACTAACAGCCTTAAGAAACCAACGAACAACTCTGCACGCAATACAGGAGATGGCAGGGACTCCGCAACAGATGCCGCTAAAATTAAAGGTAGGCGCCGGAAAATTTCATTTTTGGAAGGAACCAAACCATTTTAAACTAGAAATCTCAACAATCACTTACAATCACGATCCCACCCATTGCCATTTTATACAATTTTATTTAATTCTACAATAAATTATTTTTATTACTTTCCCAAAATTAATATTAAAAATATGTTGAGTCCAACATGAATGTCGTTTTATTAATAACACAAACACAAATTTGTAGGATCTGTTGAGGATATATGGGCTTCGTTAGATGAAAATATTCAAGCCACAACCCATGAGGTTACGCGCAAAGCTCAGTCCAAGAATACATCCAAAATACCTTCTGTTTCCAAATCTGCAAGTGTTGAGCCACAGGAAAGTAATTCAAAAAAATCTGAAGCCCGAGAAATCGCTACTTCACCTCCGCCACAAAGTATTTCTACTCAAGTAGGCTTCCATAACACAAACGATCACTTATTCATAGCAATAATTCATTTATTTATTTTTCGATCCCACTCTAGACTTATGATACTTTACCCATCCACCAAATGCAGGCTAGAGAGGAATCAGTTGCACAGCCCTTGCATAATGATGTGATACAAGTAAGTATCGAATTGTACCCACGGGCGCTCACCTTGTTATACCTCTTTCACTTTATTTTGTCAGCATACAAACTTTACATTTGCTCCCAAAATACAAGATTTGAAATCCTTTGAAGCGGAAGTATTAAACAATATTCACAACATTAGTCATGCACCACCCTCTCCTTATCAGCATCATTACGCTAAACACACCACTAACTCGTACAACGACCGGCAGCGTTACCGCAGCAACAACGATTTGCGAATGGATGACACGATGTCTATGGACTTTGAAGCATTTAATGGTTTGGGCAAGCGGCAGCCATCCATAACAGAACTGATGGTGTTTCAAAAAGTATTAACACTTTTTTCATCTTAACAAATTCACAACTTCTAATTGGGTTTCCACTTGTCCATGACCTCTTTTCTCTCATTTCATTTCAAGAATTCTTCACAAACGCATTCCCCTTTTGGCGGTAGTACTTGTGATCTACCCTATCGTGAGATTTCCTCCATAAAAATCGCTGACATGGAAAATCATAAAGTATTTTAAATCACTGAAACTGTAAAAGTAATTCTAAACAAACGATTTTTCACAATAGGAATCCGATTTATACAAATATACAACCGAAGAGCTAAATGCTGCCATCAAATATTGTGGCCCTGATATGCATCCTTTAGTCTGGTTACGCGACAATTGGCCAAAACTTATACAAACCGTTCAGAGCTTGGCCACCAAATATGGCCAGGAAAGAGCAGAAAATACTATCGGCACCATATCGCAAATGGAAGCAAGGGAAGCGTTGCGCATGCATACCGGCAACATTTGGCAAGCAGTTTCGGAGTGTATTGAGCAAAGGCAAAGAAAATATCGGGAAATATCCTCGAAAGGCAACTTTTCACGAGAAGACATTGTCACATCTCTGACCATACACCAAGGAAATCTGGACTTAGCTTTGCAAGATTTGGGGCGAACACAACTGAAACCTTTCCTAATGAGAATCTGGGGTTCTCCAGGAGGTGTTGAAAATGAGAGCGGCTCTCAGACGCTGCAGACTTCAACAGCCTCATCAAGACACTATAATATGGACAAAGGTTAGCGCATGATAATTATTAACAGGACATGTTATAAGTCACATCATTTCACTTTTCTGATTCTCCTTCTTCTCCTTTTTCCATTGTAGACATTCATAGTTTCCTCAGCATTAACGCTTCCGACTGCATGCAAACGCCAAATGCTACTGGTGCTTGTCTCATCAATCATCAGGCGCCATCACCTTTCGATCGACCAGCCTCATTAAACTCTCCACTCGAACACAATAATCATATGCTCGATACTACATCTAGCTACAGTACAGAAAGTAAAAATGTTACCAACAACCCACTTCCATTAGACGAATCAATACTCGGCAATAAAAACGTTCTCAAGGATCTTGAGACTCTAATTGGCAATATGGAGCACAATCAGCAAAACCAAAACGGCCATGTACTGCGATCAATTCACGAGATGATAACAAATGCGAATGATAACAATGCGAAAGCCGAAAGCCAGTACGACCCGGAATCCATGAGAATACTTACCAAAAGCCCCATAATCTCACCTAAGCCTAAGACTTCTTTCAAAGACGGCAGTTCGAAAAATGGAGCCGATGTCAAAAATTTTGTGTGGCAGCATATACAGGAAATCATGCCCAACTTGGTGCAGCAAGTGGAGCTGGAATTAGAGCAAGATTTTGAAAATAAGACCGCAAATAATAAAAGAGAAATAGAAAAAACGACTAAAATTAACCAAACCCCCTCTGCACCACTTCCTCCTCCGCCTCCGCCAATAGATCAAGATGAATTTGTGATGGAAGAAGTCATACGGCCAAATATTAAAACCGCATCATTTCGAGAAGAGCTGCCTCTTCAATATGTTTATGCCTCTGAAATATCCACTTTTCAAATGGCATTCGATAAAGCTTTAGAAAGGGACCATCAAGATGATTTTGCGTTCCAAACTTTGTCAGAGGCATCTGTTCAAGTATACAAAATGTTTAAAGCTTCCGAAGGTGAAAATTTGCAACAACAATCATCAGCAAGAGAAAAAATACAAGTAACAAATGGAGTCTACCACGATAATCCATTTAACGTATTAAATGATGAAATTCCAAAGGCAACAAGTAGTACCAATATATTGCCTGAGCCGGATATATTGCCCGAAAATAATGACAATTTTCAAAATTCAGTAAAAGCTTTTTTGGGTGAAAATAATACATCGGGAAATACAAAACAAACTACAGCCCAGACAGGTGATCCAAATGAAATGAAGGAAAATTCTGAAAACCATGGCTCCATCGAGAAAATGGCTCAAACATTAAGTGCAATGCCGACGGAAGAATTTTCGGATCTAAGTTCTATTAAAACAACCACATCTTCAACAATTTCCGATGATGGAGCAACAAGAGATAATGAGGTTTCTAATCAGTCGCATGAGCTTCTCATTTCATCTGAAAGCAAATCAGCCAAAGTTAAAATGTTGGGTCAGTTCAACTCGCCACCTCCATCTGTATCGGAAGGAGAAGTTGGTACCACTTCAGTCCAAGGAGTTAAGCCCACAACAGTAAATCACCTCAATCCCGGAACAGTAAAAGAGTTCAAAGAGGCTTTAGGCAAGAGAAATATTAATGAAAATGTACCGAATGTCACACTTTCTGAAGACTCTGCAGTTGAGGCCATTTCAGCAATTTCAGATCCAGCTCATTCTCAAACTACAAATTCGTCATCCAAAATTGAAGACGAGGAAAACTCCATTAGCCCAGAAAGCTATACTTCTAGCAATCATGCAAAACCACCTAATGATTCGAATGGTGACAGCTTTGTTGTTCCTGCAATTCAACCAACCACAAGCGAACAACCTTCCGCTGCAGAAACAAAACACTTCACGAACGAAATACCACCAGCTAATGCAAATAAGCGAATATCAAAAATTCCAATCCGGAGAACAGCCAGTAATAAAAGTTTAATTGGCTCAATTACAACGTTAAACAAAATGGAGTACAGAGAGGATGTAAAAGCAAAAGACCTGAATTTAGACAGAATTGAAAATCCTTCAAACAGTCCTCCAGCAGGTGACGAATCCGATGGGGAACTCTATAGTATTGAAAGTAGTAAATCTATATCTGATGCGGTTTCAAGAACAGACCAGTCCCAGTCTTCCAGCAGCGCCAATGAAATACTCTTAGTACTACAGCAGGAGAGACCAGACTATGCAAATTCGATTGAACCGTCCATAAGTAGCTCAACACTGCACTCCACAGCGAGTCAATTGTCCAGCATTAAGACTCCAACCGAGTTCATACCCTCCGGTGATCCCTCAAAACAAAATCTTACTGATCTAGTCAAAGACACTCAAAGACTGATCCAGCAAATGAAAGATGAAATAAGTATAGATGATTTTGAATCTTCCACGGACGACGGTGAGTACTCCGATGAATTTTCTGATGACTACGATGACGGCGACGCAGAGGAGGAAGAATATTGGGACGAAGAGGAGGAAGCCGATGAAGATGACGACGAATACGATGATATTACTGAGGACCTAACCGAAGCAAATGAGCTTTTTAGTGCTGACGAAAATTCCGTTAGCAAAACCCATTCACCTTTACCAAGCCAAGAATCTCAAGATCACAGAGCAACGCATAACAGTTCAGCTTTGTCCAATATAACAGAATCATCCGATCACTCATTAGCATTTTTAAATGATCATTTTGAACAGGACCCAATAAACAGCCACAATAATGACACACAAAATCAAAATACTCTTGTTGATGAAACCACTGCAGTCACTGAAACTAAAAATAATATGCCAGAGCTTCCCGAAGAAATAGCGGCCGATAATAATATAGAGGACTTGCAATCTTCTTCTTTGGCATATCTAGAGTCTGAAAACAGTCTTCCGGAAGTGCCTGTTGAAATTATTTTGCCACATGTCATAACACGAAACGATACGACATTAATCACACAAAACCATTCTACTACTAAAGACCAAACGGCAACAGATATACTTCCAGCATCGACTTCCAAATCCGACTCCTCGCAATCAGAAAACGATATACCAGAGTTGCCAGTGGAAACCGTTTTACACGGCATAACAGCACCAAATCTGGAAAATAGTCTCGACTCAGCGCAAAACAAAGAAAAAGATTCAATAAATTTGCAAGAGGAGGACAAAGAGCTACAAGAACGTATTTCAGATACACATCATGAGATGTATTCAGAAGAACGGTTAATAGCTTCGCACGATTCAAATAGAGAAATGAACATTCATGGAAATCCTGGAAAAACTTCGGATGCACTACAGCTAACAATCGTGGATGACAAACCCATTATCGCAAATCTAAATACGTCCTCAGAAAACCCAACAACAACACAACAATCTAATACTGAGTCTACACTCCCGATTCCGAAAAGCCACACAGTAATCATTCAAAAAGAGTCTACTGCAGCACAAAACCAAATCAATTCCTCATCTTCTCTACAGAATTCATTGGATAAGACGAATAATGACCTCCAAAACACTTCGGCCAATATGCTGCCTTCCAGCACAACAGGAAATCCGTTAAAAACAAATCAAAAATCGAACGAAGCAGTAAAGGCTGCAGTAAAAAAGCCGCTTACAGTCAGTAAAATACCAAAACCGAAAGAAACGATCAAGGAACAAAAGCAAAAAGTCGTTGCAACATCAAAACAGAAAATAGATGCAACTAAAAAATTATATACTCGATCGAAATCATTCTCGGGGCCACCAACTCCGATAGGGATTGCATCAGTCAAGAGTATAAGCCAAAAGTTTACAAATCCATCTCCTGCCAGTATGCAGCCCAAGGGAGCCAAGAAACAGCCGACAGTAATGAGAAGGTCTTCAATTACAGAAACAATAAATAAGTTTACCAAGTCCCCTACAACCTCAGACAAGACTGCAGTCAATTCACTTTTCAAATCGAGAACTCAGCCTCGTATACCTAAGAAAAAATATCACGAAACCTGCTTCTCCGATGATGACTTTGAATCGTCATCAGAAGAAGAAGCGATGGAACCATTGGAAGTAAGACAACGCAAGCTTAGTGTACCCGTATTCAAGGCCTACCCCAGTGTTCAAGAGCCAGAGAAAGTTAACACAGAGGTAAAACTACAATTGAATCCAAATGATATCAGCAATTAAATATTCCTTTTAAAATGTTTAGGAACTCGTGCAGAAGTTCATGAAGGAAGATCTAGTTGCAAGTGTTGCAGAAGCCCAAATTGCTGCTGCCTTAGTAGCCATGAAATTCCAACAAGACGTGTCCCTGTGGGCAGCTAAGGAATGCAGCGATCTTGATCATGCAATAGCACTACTGAAACAAGAATGTGAGCTTTGCAGTGGCACTTATGCCCTCAACCAAATCGTATCAATGCTGAAATGCACCCACAAATGTTGCAGACAATGTGCCAAAACTTATTTTACCGTTCAGGTTGAAAACACATTCTCTCTTTCTTTTTAACAAATTCGAATATATAAAGATTCTCATTTGAAATTTCTTAGATAACCGAACGCAGTATTAACGATTGCAATTGTCCTTTCTGCAAATCCCCTGAATTGCACAATCAAATCGAACACGAAGATGAAAATTTGGAATACTTTTCCAATTTAGATATATTTTTGAAAAATATACTTGAACCGGAAGTTCACGAACTGTTTCAGCGCAAACTAAGAGACCGCACTTTGCTCAAAGACCCCAATTTCAAATGGTGTGTACAGTGCTCATCAGGATTCTTTGCCAGGCCAAAACAAAAACGCCTTATATGCCCTGACTGTGGCTCCGTAACCTGTGCTCAATGTCGCAAAACGGTAAGAACAGCTTCCATTCAAAAGCAGTGCTCTGTAATACCTACCAGCATTAATCCATTTAACAGTGGCAAAAACAACATGAGGGAATATCCTGTGATCAATTTTCCCAATGGGAGTCCGCCAACGATCCTGAAGTACAAGCGAAGGGAGTTCAACAGCATTTAGAACAAAATGGCATCGACTGTCCGAAATGTAAATTTAAATATTCCTTAACCAGGTAAATGCCCTGCAGGGTGTTACGATCCCCAATTAATCAATTAATATTTCTTGCAGAGGCGGCTGCATGCATTTCACTTGCACTCAGTGCAAATACGAGTTTTGTTATGGTTGCTCCAAACCATTTATGATGGGAGCCAAGTGCACCATATCGCCTTACTGTGCCAAGCTGGGTCTTCATGCCCACCATCCTCGGAATTGCTTATTTTATCTACGAGACAAACTGCCTGTGCAGTTACAAATTCTATTGAAAAACAATAACGTATCGTATGAAGTAGACGCCATAGCTGTTCCTGATAAGGACAACGAACCGAGTTCATCAAAGAAGAAAGAGATACTCTGTTCCATACCCATACAGAAGGAAACTCCAACAGGATTGGTCGACACCAAATGTAACGGTGATGTTCCTGAAAAGCATGCAGGAATGTGTCGGTACGTCAGACTCACACTATTTCCGCATTATCAATAGCGTCATCAAAGCTATTCAATATCCTTTCCTTTTTTCGTTCTGCTTTAGCAATCATTATGTGGAATATTTGACAGCCAAAGTGGCCAAAGCGAAAATAGATCCCTTGCCCATATTCGATTTGACTGACTGTGTTCAGGAGCTACGACGTCGCGGTATAGCTTTGCCGGAACGTGGTCCTTGGGACACAGATGAGATATACAAAAATATGTGCTCCGAGGTAAAATACAGCAAAACATGATTGTATTTCCAAAATATTTACCATGTAATTATTTTAATTATCAGGTTATACAGCAAAACATACCTTTGGATGTGGACTAGAAGCTATTGCCGGGATTGGCTTTTTGCTATTTTTTACATTAACCGCAGATTTAAGTGAAGCTCTTGTTTTTAGTATTTATACATATTGTCCGAATAAATTTACATAAATACAATTTCTTTTTTATTTAAAGGGGCTTTTATTTAAGTCGGGTTTTTATGAAAGGTTCCCATACAGAACAAAGAAATTTTTTGAAGCGTTTCATTCGCATTTTATTTATTAAGATACGTTCACACATGTCGAATATTTGCCCAAAAAAGCGTAACCACTATACAAACACTAATGGAAAATGTTTTTATCCAAAACATTGACTACCAATTAGTATCACAACTTGATTTACCAAAACCAGTCGACTTACGTTTGAAATGTTCAACTTCTATGACAACAAAGCAAATTTCCAGGGATCGGAAACCTGGGTGCTCTGCGTGATTCGATTCGAAAGAAAATGTTCTCAATTTTCAATGTTAATAACAAAATGTCTTCAAAAAATAATATTTACTTATTATATTTGGACCAGCCGTGCACTATTATGGACTTCATTATTCGCAGACTTTTAAAAGGTGGAAAATCTTTTTGAGTATTTCTTTGTTTATTTTTCGTTTCTTTCCCTCTATTTTAAAATAGCACTTGCCGTTTCTGGCCACCACGTGTTTAGAACTGTTTATTCTAGTATGTGTAAATATGAAAATATAATTTTCAGAATGATTTAAAAAAGAAACAAGAGCTTTTTTTCTTGACTAATTAAAAATAACTTTAACGAGATTTGAATACACATATAAATACCAAGGTATTCATTGTAGTCCACTGCCAAAGGCTATACCTTCAAGTCATTTGGCTTATTAGCACCGCACCAGCCAATAATTTTGCAAATGAAAAGATGATCCATATACTCGTATTATTAAGTAAAATCTATTTGTCGCCTGACTTGTTTAGTAATATGAGGTGAGTAATTACTGCCAGCACTTTTGCTTAAATATTTTACGAAATATTTCAAATCAATATTTCATATATTATTTATTTTTTTATTTATCTAATTTGTATTTTCCTGATGTGCAATGTTTCACAATGTTTTTAAATGGTACAATATATTCAAACTTTTCATTTTATAAAATTATTTATTTTGGTTTATTTAATTCAATAAATTCTATGAATCCCACCTTCCATACTTGGATATATACTGTATGTACTTATAAATAGGCACATTATCGTACAGTTAAATACGGTTAAAGCGACGCATTTAATGTTATTTATTTTATTTTACTTTTTTTTTTGGTAGTGAACTATGAGAAAATATGGTGGCTTCGAGGGGAATTCAATTAAAAGGCTTTCATTTCATGATCACCACTTTAAAGTTGGAAATTTCATATAAAAACAAACAGCCAATATAAGGAGGCAACAAAGCATATCATATGAGTACACACACATGACATACATACATATATTTTATATACGCCACACATAAGTATTTTTGTGATACATTTTTAAGCATCCACAAATGATGTTTAAACTTATATGGTCCATAAGGAATTTTTATGCAGATCTGTACTGGCAAAACATTTAAACATATATTTTAACTGCAAATATCAAGTGGCCGAATTTCGACCACCTGGCGCTCCTATTAATTAATTTTTCTTCTAACTTTCAATAGAATGCCAGTACTAGATCTGGCTTGCGAAATTTAACTCTGATACTGATGTGATTAAATTACAGAAACAAAAGTGATATATTTTTAGAAAATAATTTATTTCACTAAAACTTACCTTGTAAGGAAACGGTAAAAGCAATGTTTCCCTGTTTATCAAACAAAGACTTATTTCGGAATTATTTACATAAATGTATGTATATTAATTTGTCTACTGTTTATTTTGAAAATTATTCATTAGGTAAATACAAATGTAGACATTGTAAAAACAAACTTATACACATATGGATTACCAATAGAAAAATATATAATTATTCATACACATAAAATTAATTTTACAGTAACTTTAAAATATATTAATACTATTAAAAAAAAATTAAATAAATCATGTCACGCAGTAATCCTGGCAAACTTCGAGTTTGTATAAGAGTGCAAACATGTTTATTGAGGAAATTTTAAAACAAGGCTTATCAATAATAAATGGAAGATGGTTCAAAGGAATTATGCATGAGCAGATGATGAATTCAGAACATTTATATCGATATCAGTTCTTGATACTGTGTGTATAAGTATGCAAGTACCGAATAAGCAAAATAAGCTTTCGTATTTAAATATCCTTGTTTTTACATATTTTTATTAATATTTAAATTCGTATAAAACTTATGCTGATAAATGTTTCGACTAGAAATACGTGTATATGTATATGTAAATATGGTCGTAGTCGGCTTTCCGATTACGGTTATTGTAACGATCGTTTGTGATTAAAAGCTTTCACCAAAGCTTAATAAAATGTTTTTGTTGTAAAATCTTTTATCTTTCAAAATGTTTTTCTATCATCGAATCGTGGTGAGGTTTTAAGCGTCAAAAATACTTTTAAAATCGTGTAAACTTTTTTGTCATAATTGACATTTAGTTGGAAGATTCCTATTATTTCAGTTGTGCATCCCATCATATATTAAGATATGATCTTCGAAATGCTTCTCTAATTTGTTACGTCCAATAAAACGAGGCTTTCTATTTCTGTATCAAAGTTGTCATCACAAGTATCCAACCAGTCTAATACCCTCTTGCGTACAACGTTTTGATCGAGTGGGTTATCTAAACCATAATTAGACATCATTCGTCGAAGGCGTGTTTTATTCTCATCTGCTGAATTTCGGCCTTCTTTCTGGTTTAGATAAATGCATGAATCTTGATCGGGACTGGGAGAAATGAGAGTTGCAGACTTGGACGTAGATATGCGGCACTCCACCCATCTATCTTTCATGTACTTGGATACCTCTGTGACCTTGCACCTGTCCTCGGGATCGTGTGATAAATATTTTCGGAAACATCTCATAAGTCTTGCCGAGAACCTTCTAAAACTCTCGGGAATTTTTGTAGTCTTTCGCTGCTCGTATTTCATAAAGTTACAGTACTTTGAATCTTTGACCCAGTCGGCTGCGTTCCAAGGAGCGCTGCCTGTTAAAATATGAAACATTAAAATGCCAAACTGCCATGAATCGCTAGAGGGCAAACAGGTAAATCTTTCATTCTTAACTATTTCCAAAACTTCGGGGGGCACAAAGCTGGTCCATGTATGTTTGACTTTGTGTACCAAAACACCCTTCTTTGTCGTGGCCCCAAAATCACACAATTTTACTCGACTGAAATCAGGTCTAAATACCAAAACATTCTCCAACTTTAAATCTCTATGCACCAAATTTTTCGAATGCATAAATCCCAAGGCCGAACTCAATTGTTCTGTGATCATCTTACAGGCATTTTCATGCAGACCATTCGGACCCAAGTTAGAAGCTAAGTCTCCATATTCAGCATGCTCTGTGGCAAATACATAATAGTCCTTGGTCTGAAAGGCAACATTGTAGGCGCTCAATATATGACGATGATGAGAAAGTTCATAGTTCAAGTGAAACTCCTTTTGGAACTCTTGTATTGTGGTCAACTCAGCATGAACAGCCTTCAAAACTACCTGAGTCTGTGTGGGCCTGTGCAGGGCCAACATCACTTTGGCAAAGCAACCTTCTGCCAAGATCTTGGTTATATTATATTGATCAGTAAAAGACATCAATGGCAACTCTACATCACGTATAATGTGTATAAGGCCGCTGTCATCCTTGTCGGGCTTTCTATAGATGCTGCTACGCCTGCTCACCGAAGCCGATGTTGCATGCGGCACGTCCAATTTCATGCTGACACTTGTTGGTGTCAACGGAGAATTACAACGATTATTGTTGGTACAAGTGCTGCTGTTGTTATTGCTGTTGCGCGAATTTGTGCTGCCACCATCACCGGCACGCGATCTTCTCAAACGGAAGGAAAATGAGCGTTTTTCTAAAAATAGAAATTTTGCAAAATTTAGACAAAATTAATATTCATATTAACTTGAATAAGATCTTTTATTTTTATTAATTATTCCTGTTTTTCAACAAACAAAAATCGGATTTAAATCATTATAATTTATAGAATTGACTAGAGGTGCGACACAATAAATTAGATTGAAGATATATTATGGTGATCTGCATTAATACGTACATAATTTTATGATCATGTTTGTATGAGTCCAGCGAATTTAATATTCTAGAGTTTATTTATCTATTCCCGCGTGTTTTCAACAACTTTGATGTTGCTTGATGTGTCATTAAACTTGTTTTTCCTTTGGTTTTTCTTTTTTATAACGTCTTGTATATTTATTACTCTTTTCCCAAACATGATATAAATACTATAATTCATATTTCTAAAGATAATTTTATAAATTAATTTTTGCCTCTAAAGACTTTTAGTATGACAACTAATTATGCCAAATATAAGTGTACCTGTGCTATTTTTTATACATAATTTTTCACGAGCAACCTCTTCACTTTCCGTTTAATTATGAAAGTGTACCACTGAAATCTGTTTGGATAATATTTGAATTGTGACACTTTTGCACAACAGGTGCAACACCTTTTCGTTGGCATACATAAATTAACGAAAAATGGATCATGAGTTGCACGTTTGCACTTATAACTTATATCGAAATTATATATTCCATCCTTCGATGTGTCCAACAATGGTAACAAGGTACGAGTATATCCTATCAAATATAAAACCAACAAACGTCCAAAGGAGGAGCTTATCCTCTGGTTTGTAATAAATTGAATATACATTTTTCTGTTGGTTTTAGCATTTTCTCAAATAGTGGCGATGCAAAGTTAAAACAATTCTATATAATTTTTTATGAAACAAATTATACAATTACTCATTAAGATTAATTATTAAACCTTGAGTAGATACGAAAACTTGCTTCCAAAAGTTATTAGCAAATGACAAACACAAATGAACTTGATTTGTGATTTACTAAATGACAATAATCTCAACGTGAATGTTATTTATGTTTCTTTTTAATGATATTAATTTTTCAAAAACAACTCTTTTATTTTTATTGTTAAACACAAAAAACTCGACAAAAGTATTAATTTCAAAAATATATAAAAATCCAAAAGTTCTTGCTTTTTTTATTTGATGAATTCAATAACATATAAAATAAGTTGTATTTAACCATTTTTATATGAAAAAGAGGAGAACGCATGAAGTATTAAATCCAAGAGGTAAATATAATTTAATTGAAATAAATCTGTATGCGAACGAAGTACAAATTATGATTTTAAAAATATTAAACGAAATAACAAAAGACGCCGTCTTGTCTAACCAATGCGTCAATTAAGTTCGAAAACACACCCCCGCGTTTTTGAAAATCATCACTGACAGTCGAATTACTTTAAGGCACACGTTGTCGTGTGATTGTGTTTGCTTACACCAGCGGAACTCAATCTTTTATATGGCCAAAATTATTTATATTGAATATCTTGTTCTTCTTTCCTGTTTCTGAACTCTACATCAGATACATACACGGCATATATACGTGCGTATGTATGTGTGCACAGACGACTCTATTTTATTTGAATTTTTGTTCTAATATCAACTGTTTTTAATATGGATTACTTCAAATATTCAGGGCAACGTTTTCCTGATCAAGCAGTAATTTTCACCAGTGTTTGTTTCAAAGTGTCCAACCGTTCAATCGCTATGTGGTCATTTACAAATCCATTTTCTGAAATTAAGCGTTCGCTCAACAGTTCTTCCATCGCCGTGTATTATCTACTGTTACACGAAGGGGTTCATAATCATGTTCACGCTCTACGTTTAAAGAAAAATCACTCCAAAATTACTTGAAATTTTTTGAAAAGCAAGAAATCGTCTGTTATCGCTGCTTAATAACGTGATGAACTAGTGTCCCCCACTCATGTCAGAACTAAGATCAGCAGATAGAGAGACTTTGCAGAAGCCATTTTGTAATTTATTATTTGACTTCACCGGTGAATTTTTGCTGCAATAACGACGAAAGAGGGTGCTGTAATGACCTCTTTAGTTCAGAATATTTCCAATCGCAGTGCGTACTATTCCATGTACTCCGGCCAGCAGCCTCCGGTCATTCCTTAAAAGTATTTATCAGTGTGTTTGACGATCGCTGGTTTCTATAAAAATGTTCTCGTGTAGCCAGAAAAGAACAGAGTTCTGGGAATTCTTCAACATAAACAAATATTTATATATTTTGGCAAATGTGTGATTTTATGCATCTTATTGTTGTAATACTTGTATCAGTTTTTTTGGTCTTTAGACATTTTCGTGTTTAGATATGATATCAGTCGCTTTTTTTAAGTTTTATTTTCTTGGAAATAAAATCAATAAATTATAAAACAAGTGATAAAATTATAAAATGCGTATTTCACAAATAAGAAGGAAACTACTTTGTTTTTTAAGATAGAAGATTACGCGCGATTGCAAAACTGATTTAGAATAATAGAAGTCTGAATGAAAACTGGCGTGATATGAACAATATCTTCTATGGTATTGGTAGTTTCCTAATAGACTCCTTCTTGGGTTGTTTAATTAGCCGAGAATAGTAACAAAGACCTTCCCTGCTTGTGGGAAAACAGACCAGAGTCTAAGGTAGGAATCGATACCACGACCTTCATACTGATAGTCCAGCACACTTCTCACTAGTCCATCCGAGGCAGTCTGTATGTACTCGTAAATATACATATTTTGGCATATGTGTGATATGTGCATATATATAAATTATTCTTGAACTGAAATAGTTGTAAACAAAATTAGTTGATTCGTTTTAGCGATAACGTATACGAAAGAAGTGTATATTTTAATATTCCGACAATTTTCTAGATAAACCCGGGGTTATTTTCAACTGCCAACTGGTATAGAATGATCTAATGAGTACAACGTGAACCACCCTCCATATGAAGAATAAACAGTTGCAAATTGAATAATTTTTTTGGAAAAAAGGAAATACTTTGTAGAAAAATATTAGATTATGGATATTACACGATCACTCTGGACATGGAAATTTTAATACGAAGAAAATAAAAGGTTTACTAACAAATACGGCACGGACAGGCTTTACGACACATTGCAAATATAATGGTCTAATAATAAAGCAACTTCTTGCTTAATTGATTTTCCCAAAATACATACTCGCACAAGTTTTCATTTCGTGAACTCTTGTCATTTTTCTCTTAAACTTTATTTACTTTTCCATATATCTCTCGGCATTACTTGTGCGAGTTTTATGGCTGTCTGTCTTTCTGTCTGTCTGCTTAAAACATCTTGTAGTAATAAGGCACTTCCATCACACATCAATTATCCGCCACCCCTGCCCGTTAAAACTACATCGCCACAGTACGAGCACTATGGTGCAATATTAGTTTTGTAAATTTGCCTGCCAACGTGGATTTGTTTTATTTTTTCTATTAAATGTTTATATTTTTAATTTAAGCGACTTTGGGGGCATTGCTGACGTCAATTGGAATCAAAAAAAGAAACAGAAAATAGCGAAAGAACATTTATCAAAATCTGCCCCTTTATATTTATATGAATTTTCATTTCAGCGTTCTAGCATCTCTACAAAATTTTACGGCTGGCTAGACATACACATTCACACCAAAAACAAACGTACACGTATACGAATGATCAGTTTGTAGCATTCAAAAAAATGTTGTTGGGCTTGAGGTTGCCCCAGTTAAGAAATTTTAAATAAAATTGGCTCACGCAATGCGAAAATGCACTATTTTATTGTTGGCTGTTTTGTGCTTAGCCGCGTTTTCAATTCATGTCATTCAATAATTTTATATGCTTAACTTTTCGCTACAGAGAAAAATCCTAAGACCTGCTCTGAAAAATATATTAAGCAAATTTCGTGAACTAATGAATTTCATAAACCTCATTGAAAATTGTTCATTATTTTATTTGTGCAATTATAAAATTGTGAAGCATTGCGCTCTTTAATTTGTCCGTTAAATGAGTCCTACAATTAATTAATCGATTCCATAATGTTTTGTGCCCTCACTTACGCTAAACGAAAAGCTCAAGGTATATGGCAACCCTTATGCTGTGACTGTGTGAAAAACTTCAAAAAAAAAACTGGCTACATCGGTTATAAATTTATATATAATTATTTGGTTTATTTATTTCTAAAATGTGCCCCACAGACGTACTGAAAAATCTGTGGAGATGTTGTTTATTATCATATGTGTATATTTTATTTTTTATTTTAGTATAATCGAAGACATTTAGCTCGCTTTTATTATATGAATGTTCAGTATTTTATTTCTGGTGCTTATTTCCACCAATATAGTAATTGTTTTTGAACAGATCAATTAAACGTACAATTTTATTGCTACCGAGAAATATTATTGATATTCGTACGCACATGCAAATAAAATTAACAGAACAGCACGCTTATATATCCAGATTAATGTTAATCTTATTGTAGCAATTCATTTGTTACTCGTTTATTTATTTTTATTGATATTTAAGTGAAAGCATTATTTGCTGAGGCTGTTAACTTTTCAGAAGATGCTCTCTTGGCTAGACTGTCAACACTTGGGAAATTATGATGAACTCAAGGCCAGTTTAATTAAATATTATTCATGTGCGAATGTAGTATGTGTGCGTGTGTTTGTTACTCGTGCCCTGAAGAAAAGGCGACAGCATCGTAGCTGCATGCCTATTAAACAATCGAAAATCGATATAAATCCTGTGGTACGAGAATAGAACAGATTTTCTATGGACGTCAGTTGGCGCATTATATAAATGGAACGAAGAAGCAGTTGTAACACGAGTATCTTTAAAGTGCATTTGTTTCACAAAATGCTTGCTGTTTGCTGTGGGTGGACTTGTGCATGAACAATTAGACAGAGCCATACAGTTCCCAGCAGCATCCGATCGGTATGAGCGCTCAAGTGTATTTTACTTGAAATTCCCATGTGTTTGCACCTCTTTCCGCCAGCTCAAGTGCACTTTTTTATTATTTTACATTTACTATGATGGCTTTAGTCTAATTGCATGCAAAGATTGTCTTGTTTTGTCTTGTAATTAATGTATTAAAAATAAACTGGTACTTAAACGATTGTATTTTGAAATGCTGTTTGTTAGGGGCAATTTGCAAAATCCGTTCGAACAATCAAAGATCTTGAAAACTCTTATTCAGCACCAGTTATCTTCGTTCGTCATCAAGTTTTACCACGGCTTAAACGATTCTTATAATAATCGTATGTACTTTGCATGCACATTCTTATCAAATTGGACAGACCCGTATTTTAGCTACTACAGTCGACTCCGCTTTACTGGAAATAACCAAAACCCAATTTTTTTCAATTATCCAATTTTTTCTATAAAACGTAGTTCGGATTATTGAAATGTGTTACAGTTAAGCGTACTGCTTAAAATCAGGGTGTGGCACAAAAAAAATTCGTAACTAATACAATTACTAACAAACAATTAGAAATCTTTACTGAGCCGAAGTGCAAGTATGAGAAGTGCATAGTAGGCATGTTGACGGAAGAATTCACAGTGTGGCACAAAAATAGAAATCGTAACTAATGCAATCACTAACAAACAATTAGAAATCTTTACTGAGCCTAAGTGCAAGTATGAGAAGTGCATAGTAGGCATTTTGTTGGACGATATTTTTAGTAAAGCGATGTTTCGCTAAAGCGAAGTAATAAGACTAGCCGCGTTTAAAATCAGTGCGGGAATTCGTATCGCTTTCAGTAATCCGATTTTTTTCAGTAAAACGTGTTGCGCTAAAGCGGATTCGACTGTAATTAGTTTAGCTCTCCCTTTCTTCCTTATGAGATTTTCTGACTTATTGACTCTCGTCACAGTAGATTGTTGTGACCAAAAGGAGATGACACGGTAACAAATAGATATTTCTTTTCAAACACAACAACTCAGACAATGGCTCCCCCCATACAAAGCAAAAATAAATTTTTAGGTAATCTTACATGAAAGGATCAATGAAAGTTTTAACTTATAAATAGTTATTGTGTATAAAATTAAACAACAACGGCAACAGGCGTATAAGTTCTGATAAATAGAAATATGAGGAGCCTCACAGTCAAAAAAGCAAAGGCGTTCGTTCATTCAACAAGCGCGTGTTAGATGTTTTTAATTACTCTCAACTTTTTTGGCTTTTCCTTAATTAATTCCATACGTATAAATGGCATCAATGATCTTACAACCGATTCACAGCATGACTTAAAAGCATTAAGCATTATGATGTTCCTTTTATTTTCTGGAGGATGCATACACTCGTACCATACACATACATACATATATTCCTACTTACATACAAACGTTTATTTATTTATCTTTTTTTACAACTTTTGTGCGCCCATTAAATTGTTTATTTTTATATAAAACACACAAAAAGGCAAACTAATGTAAACTTTTATTTTAAAATACAATAATATTTTTTCATTATAATTGATTATCGTGCGAAATTGATTTTTCGATTTTATTTCCATTTGAAACTTTAATATATTAAAATTCTATTTTGTTTTTGCATTAACGTACGTATAATCACACACCCACTAATCTATTTAAATTTAATCAAAACAAAACGTATGGAATCGAAATAAAATATATAATATATACAGAATATAGCAATTTCTTCGAGTCTGGAGAGAATTGAACGTTCAATTCGAAGAAAACAATATGAACTCGTGTGATTCATACCAATACAAATCCAAAACATTTGAAGCAACCAAAACATCTTTGTTTGAAATGCAAGTAAATTTGATAAATATTTACCCTAAAGTTTGGTAATTATCAGAATGCGAAATAGATTCGTAATGTGAAGAAATAACTGGACACTAAATAACATTTTTAGTTGCTTTGATAGAATAACGATATTTTTATATAAACAATTATGCCGGCTGGTAAAGTGTATACACATGTACTAGTCCATTTCATACATGAATGGCAGCACATGTACTCGTATGTAATAGCACAGATAATATGATATTCGCTTTGCTTTATGCTGTTGCTGTTTTACATAATTTAAAAAAAAAAACTTTGTTTTGTATTAAATCACCAATAACTACAACTTATCGACGTGCCCTGTAGTCCGTTGGAAGGCAGTCTTCTCATTCATGTTGTTGTTCAAATACTCTTGATTGTTTTTTCTGTCAATAAAATTTCCATTGAATAATTTTATTTATTTATTTCTTTGTTTTTATAAAACCTCAATTTTAAACGTAAAAAACTGCGTATTATGTAGATACTAATTTTAATACAAGCAAAATTTGAAAACAAAAAAAGGTGCAAAACACACAATAGAATAGGAATATGTTTTTTTCTACAAATCGCTTAGAAATTGTAGGTTTTTTATTTCAAAATATGACTTTGATTATAAAAAACATTATGATTGAAAAGATTTTCGTTATGTTGCAGTAAGATTACTAAGTCGCGGTCTAAACTAAGAAAGTCAGAAACTCTTCACCAAATATTTCGTAGTGCAACTTGACTGAACGAATTAATAACCATCACGTATATTTTCCTAAAATTTCATATCAATATGTAAAAAACAGCGGTTGTTGTTGTTTAACACATTTATAATTTTTAGAACTTCAAGCCAATCTAATCTTTTTAAGTCAAAACCTTCTTCTGAAGGGGGAAATAATCAGAGCAATTAGAATTAATAAATCACTGTTAAACAATAATTCCCAAATATATAAACTTATTTTTTTAAATATATATATATTTTATTAGTAAAAAATAAGCATATTTTCATAAATCTAAAATCAAAATTTATTCAAAGTTTGTATTTAATAAAAAATGTATTTACATAAGCATGTAAAGAGTGTTTTTTTATAGAGTATCACAAGTTTAAATCATAATAAAACAGGGAATGTTTAAATATTATTTCTGCCATGTGGCCGCCACGGCTGGCGCGTAGAAGGCGCTGTCTTTTAAAAAACTAAAAAAATCTTCAGTAAAGTGGAAGGACACAACCCCAGTTGCTGAGAACGGCTACGAATTGATTGATTAGGATCATCATATGTATTTAAGATGTTCATATAAAAGAGATGCAGTGAACCAAACTTATACTGAATACCCCTTGACGAATATCATCAAAAGGAGCTTAAAACAAAAAAACTTCATTAAGAGTGGCGCGATTTTAACAAATTTAAGAAAACGAATTCGCATCACCTGAGTAAACCACTTGTTTAATTTTATTATTTATTATTTTATTAATCTTCAACTACATCCATTCTCGTACAGAACATGTACAAAAGTCGAACTTGTAGGCCAGAAATACTACAACATATTTGATCCATCGTGGCGAACATAATGCAAATTTGAAATGTGAGGCTTAGTGTTACGGATTTCAAGACAACTTCAGTAAAACTCTCCACAGAATTTAACAGTATAAAAAGACCTCAAGCTTGACAAATTATTACTAAAATATACAAAATTATTATACATAGGCGAAAACGTTATTAATCCAATTTTCCATGTCTTATATATCTTGTATTAATTTGAATAAATAATTTATAGGATGTTTCATATGCCGCTTCTAACTATTTTTGGAAAAAAAGACATGGGATAAATAGAAAGTGAAAATGGCAAACGTGCCAGACAAATAAAAAATACATTAATATTTTTCACAATCCATGCTGTATTAAATATATTAAGATATAAACAACTCAAAAACATAAATAAATAAAATACAGAAAATCTCAGTTATAGCGAACAGCGCAAATTTTGTAGTAAACTTAGGGCTCAAACCACAATAAGTTTATACGCTGGATAAACTTTTATATAGTTCCACTATTTTATACAAATATTTACAATCTATAGACACACATAATTATGCGTTATAAAATAGTTCATTATAGACAAACTAAGTTCGTTATAGCCTAGTTTTGCTGTATTTTCTCATATATTACCTGATCTGTATGTACATGTATTTAAAAGTATTATATATGTACATATGTTTATATGCGTAATCCTATTAAAGCAATACATCGTGAGTTAAAATCCAAACAGACGTAATGGACATCAAATCCAAAGTTCGAAATAGGCTTTTTGATTGATTATGATGTAAATTAGCAAAAATACACCATACTCAATCGAAATATCTCTCTTTTGAATTTTGTCGGTTACGACCTTCTGGCTTACAAGTGACGATATGTATGTACTGAAAAATTATATGTCTTCACTTTATATTAATTCTTCCCACGCATTTGATATGAATATCTGTATGTGTTTGAAAATTTTTGATTTTGTAGATGTGTAGCGTACAAAAGCGCTGTATTTGCAATTATTTTTAAATGCATTCGTAAACAACCGCAAGAAAAATTAAAATATTGTTTGACTTCTACACTTGTATGTGCAGTTGTGGAAAAATATTTAATTTTTTCACTGACAAATTAACGAGAAAATATCAAAATATCTGCATCACACAGTGAACAAGACGGAGCAAAAGTTCACCGATTTACGCATACAAACACTGCAGAATGTAAAGAAATGAAGACAAAATGGAGGCCACGACAATATCATGTTCTCTGTAATAATTTATGGTTGTGGCGAACAAGTCATAATTATTAAATTCATAATTATTAAATTACAATTCACCAAATTGCAACATATGTAGATTTATAGGAGTATACATTTTTCGAAGACGCATGTGTGCGTGCTTATTGAAAATCTTAAAGCAATGAAAAGGCAGTTCCGCATAAACTACTTCAGACGTCATACACTGTGTACACATCAACCTTCAAATGCTGCTTAAAATTTCCAATTACAATTACTGTGCAGCAGGTGGAATTTAGTTATAAACGAATGAACATTTTCATAATTTGCTCATGTAGTAAAATAATCAGCGCCTTGACATTTAATTCTTTTCAGAAAAGACAGCTACAAATTTTGTTTTGAAATTCTAATAATTTCACCTTCATTTGTGTTACATGGAATATTTCATGGTTGTAAAACAGCTAAAAAATTAATAGCAACTGCGAATCCAATCCATCTTAGTCGATCGACTTTTTTATCGACATCTCAGCGAGAGAAGTAAAGCTAATCATAGATAATTTCTCCTGATCAACATGGTACCATTTCATGTCGAACAGAACGAACCGCAATTAGTGTGAACGCACTTTAATAATGTCTTCGTTATGACCTCCATTGTTTGAGGGCGTTTCAAGTTGTTGTCTTTGCAATTAATTTTAATTTTAATTTTATTAATTATTTATTTCATTTTAGTTTGGATTCTCATTGCTTATCATAACACTTCAATGTATGGTCGCTGCTTATTTTATTCATATAAATCATATTGTTAATGTAAGTACGTGTGACAAGTTTTTCATTCATTTTCTTTTTACACACTTTGCTTTGTGTTTTTGTTATTTTCTTATTACATTAAAATTTTCTTTTTTTAATAATATGTCAATGGCAAGATGTACGTCACCACAGACAATACGATCAACAACAATAACAAGAAAGCCAACTACAAACGTTGACATCAATAAGAGGCCTTGTTGACCTATCATTTTTTTGAAAATTTATTCTGTATTACAATTTTTTGTCAAGGGGAAACACTAACATGTGACATTAGAAAAACAGCTGATCATATATATCTCAATTTTTTAGTTTTTGCATAGAAGAAGAAGCAACCGAGTTTAACTGTGAAAATTGTGCAAAACAAAAGCCAAGTTGACATTACTGCTGCCACCTAGTTTAATACGCCTTGATTTCCATCATAAAACTATATATTGTTTATTTTCTGGGGTAAATAAAATGTTCGACATTAAGATAAAACAAATTGTTTTGAAAATTTTTATTCAGTCCTTCTGTGGTAAAGAAATGTCCCAAAGTGAAAATATCAACAGTAATTATTTTAAGCAAATAATATACAAATCAGTTTTCACACACTCAAAAAAAATGTTTTCTTACTTCATAATGAAATACATAAGAGGAGCGAATGCTGTGAAAACCAGTTTATTTGAAGATCATTTATGTACCTATTTTCTATTAGCGAAAACGATCTCTTTAAGAAGCTATAAAATACTTCTTTCTTCTCAGAAAATATTATGCGATATTTCAGTTTTATTTGGGGGAAAACTTGTTTGTAACTTATGGAAGCACTTTTATAACGTAATTCCTTGGCCTACGGACGCGACATTCGCGCAGTTTTAATCGAAGGTGCTGTTGGCTGAAGTAATTAACACGAGACTATAAAGCGGGGGGTACAGAGTTCGATTCCGCGCTCAGACATGAATATTGTGTGGGAATACTTCTGATCAGCATTGCCAGCAAGATCAGTTGTTGTCAGCCTGTTTCGGTGATGAAGGCATAGCACTGGTCACTGAACATAGCTGGCAGTGATTGACACTACGAGTGGAGCAACAGCAGTCTCCTTCGTCGGCCCTGCAACAAAAGATTAGCCGGAGAAGTAAAATGTTTCTATCTCTGAATATTTTTCCCTCAATACTATCCCCTCTTTTCTAGCTCCTGCGCAATGCACTATATATGTAGGGATCCCGAGTGCTGGTCCGAATAAAAAAAATGAATTGCAAACCCCGACTTGCGAAATGGATAATATAATAAAAATAATTAAGCAAACCTCAGGGAAAAACGGACGCGACAAAGATAGTAGTTCTTTTCGCGCTTCTTCGTCTTTTCGTTCTTTTCTTATCATTATTGGTTATTCGAATATGTAAAGACACGGAAATCTTTAGCATAATTATTAATGCTAACTCTACGAGTATATATATACATTTTTATTTTAATTCTTTTCTGTTTTTTTTTTTGTTGTATACTTGCAGCAGTGCGAATAAAAACTTGGAATTAATTTTTATATACCAAGAAACAAAATACTGTTAAAGCAGAAAAAAAATTTAGGAAAATAATATATGTATCTTCTTTACATATTTTGGAACCGAGATATTTCGCGCTCAGCACTTTTTTCCAGTGTAGTTACGTCATTTGAAGATGTGTACGTGGTTGTTTTAAAAATAAATATATTTATGTTTAATAAATAATTTCAAAATCTCATCATTTGGTTAATATACTTTTCCTCGTTTGTTTTCGATACGATGCCAATCAATTTCAATATTTTGCTTGATTTCAAGAGATGATTTTTATACTACGATGTTTAGAAAATTATACAAATAATAATAAAATTTATTAAAAATATTTATGTATGTATTTATGTATGCATACATATTAGATTTATATATATATATATATGTATATATATATATATATATATATATATATATATATATATATATATATATATATATATATATATACATATATATATGTATATGTATATATGTCTAAAGAGTTGTTACCATTTTGTCAAAGTACCAGATACTCGTACATTACAAGAATACAATGTTTGAAAAATTATTTCAATTTCATTAGCTGTTGTTTAGTTTAAAGAAAATACATGAAATACTTTTTTTGTCTTTGTCGTTAATGTTGGCTATAAATTTAATAGCAGAATACAGGAAATAATAAAATGGATCTTAAACTCATATGTAGAACTATATTGTTTTTAATCGTACGGAAGAATAAGGAGTCCCTTCACAAGAAAAAGTTCAAAACAGGTTTTTAATAAACATTTTCTTACTTATAACTTTATCAGTACTTAAATTGTTTGCGTTTAACAACTACGTTAAACGAATGCACCTCACAAAAACATTTTTTTTTTGTGATCTGTTCTTGAATCTTCTTTTCTTAGTAAGAAATCATGTGCCTATACATATTATTACATTGTTAATTGTGGAAAATAGTACAAGCAAAGGTAATTTTAAGAACGGATAACTGTTAGAGTACATGGCGTATTATAAACATTGAATTTTATTACAAATATTAAGTATACGTACTGAGTATTTTTTAACGTGGACGATGTGAATATGACTGTTGAATTTCCTATGAAGTTTACAACGTTTTTCTTACTGTACAATTCTTTCCAATTAATTGAAAAATGTATGTAATTGATGAAATAAAATTTCCATTAGGAACGTAGTGAAGAAAATTAAAGTAAATCTGTTACAAAAAAATTCAAACGCCCTATACACAAATATTCAATTAGAGATGAATCAAAATAAATCCCCATTGTAATACTTGTACATGTCAATCAGCTTTTTTTAGAACCTCAAACCTCTCAAGTAATGTTTTTGTGAATAGATGTTATTATGATAAATAAAATAAAAAGAAAGCCGCACAAAAACAATTTGGAAACAACTTGCCAAAAATATATGTATGTATATTCCATTATTGTATAAGCCATAAAAATAGCAACAGCAGCAAAAGGTACAAAGCTCCCGCTTTTGACTGAAGAGCATGTTACATTGCTTAATAGTATCTTACAGACTCTCATTTGAGACAATCATAGACAAAATGAAATGCATTGACGTCACAACTACTGGGTTTCATAAAAAGTTCAGCAAATGTTACACTTTGATAAACAAGTCATTTTTACAGTGTGAGTAAAAAAGGTAGGCGACTCGTAATAATGACGTCATGAGAATGAAAATCGGAATAATCATTATTCATTTACTGTTGCTAAGTACCTGTCACAGGCACATATTTCCTTTTTAGGAAAACTGTTGAGATGAAAATTGCATATCCAAATTGTCTTAAAAAGCAAAAGTATTCGGTAAATAAATGAGTTAATCTGGAAATTTAAATTACTTGAATTAAAGTCTTTTATTAGGACGGCATAAAGGTTTCGAGATCGTTGCTTTCAATATTTATTTTACGAGTATGACTTGAAATATTCAATATTTCATTACTGAAATATTTCACATAAAATTTTTTCGTTGCTTAAATAAATAAATTACTTTTTCTTTACACGTCGCGGTGTAACAGTTTGGTAAAATGCTGCTGTGATTGCAAACTAATTTGTCAAACAAATCAATAACTCGAATAGAAATTTAATCGTTGAAAAAAAATTTTATAATCGTTGAAAGCCATTTTTAATGAAAAGACTGTATTGTTTATGTTATTAAGAAAAATTTGTAAACTCAAGTTTTTAAAACGAAAATATCATTCCTTCTGTTGCATATTCGATGAGAATTTTTTGCTATTGTGCAGATCAGGTCGCTTAAGTGAAACTTATATCGAAAGCCAAGCAAATTTGAAAAATATGTAGAAATTTGTTTTTTTTTCGTTTTTATATAATTTGTTCACAGAACAAATGCATGGAGTTTAGGAGTTACTTTGCCTTTATATATACTATATGAAAACCACATTTTTCAAACCTTTGAAATTTTAATCTCTCTGTGTTTGGTTTGGTGACGTGACTATCGGCTATGTGCACTGAGTTTTTAGAGTTTTTCCTAACTTTTTTATGAAGAATATCGGCAATAATTTAAACATTTAAGCTGGAATAAAGGCAAGATTACTTCCTCTATTTTTTTTTCAGTTTTACATGGTTACTGCAACTGAATTTGTAAAATTGGATTCTATTAAGCCCACAAAAGACGAACGGCATCAGATAGATAAAGAGATAACATTTTGTCATATGAAACAATTCAATAATACCCATTTAATATCACAATATTATCAAATATTCAATTTCTCAAAGTTTTTCCAAACATTTTGGGTAATTTAACGTTCATAGTTTTATAAAATTCGATATTGTCACAATTTGACAACAAAATTATTTGAACGTACAGTTTTTCTAACTGAAGTCAGGTTTTAGGTGATTCTGTATGGCAATAAGGGCAAGAAATAACTGGTGGCATTAAGCATAACGAATTTAATTTTAGCATAAATTATTTCAAAGTTTCCTGACTAAAGGATTTAATTTTTGTAGGCAAAAATAGTAGACCAATTAACTTACCAATGGTTCCCATTTTGCTAAAGGGTGTCCTCTGCTGATGGAAGTAATTATTCCAAAGTGCTAATCACAATTTATGTATTTTTATTTTTTATTTAATTTTTTTAGTTCAAAAAGCCGTAGAAAATTATGCTAGTCTTTGGCTCAGTTGTTATCTTTGTCTGAAATCATATATTTTGGCACATGGAACTTTTGTTTTTCTTTCAAATATTCAGATTTTCTCGCGCTCTTTCATATTGATAATTTTTTCTTTTTGTTAATTGTTATTCATATTTTTACAATTTATTTTTTAACTATTTATTTCAGTTTATACTTATTTTGTAGTTTCATATATTTAAAGTTTTAAAACAAACAATTTTAATTATTTTTGCGATAAAACTTCCTCGCTTTTAAGATTTTGTCCGTTTGTGTTAACTGAAGGAGATATGCGTACGAAATACTTTGAAATTTTCCGAGCAAAGTCTTTTTAAATACTAATTTCCATGAAAAGCAAGTAACCTTAAAGCGAATTTTCGAATATTCTTCGCCTTTAAATTCTATTGACACACAGAAATTAAAAAACTCTCTTATTGCTAGAGCAGTTTGATGTACCGGTCGGTTTTTAGCTCTCTGCAGTAAACAAAAATTTTCTTTTTACTGTGCGACTACAATTCGATTCAACGCAGTGTTGCCGCTTGGTTATCGATATTAAAAGCGAATTATTAGGGTAAACCTTTATATAGTTATCTGAGAGCATACAAAATAACTTTTGCGTTTCGAAAGAAAAATATTTAACCTCGGACTGACTACCAGCTTACAAATGTTTATCGGCGTGATGCAGAAACAGAGCTTTTTCCTAGATACGAGTTGTTTACTATGCAAAAAGTTGCAAGTTGATTTGGGTTTCTTAAAAGCTATCCATTTTTTGCCAAATTATTTTAGCGAACACTTTCAGCCATGTGACATAATCGGATTCCGTTCGGAACCTCAATTGACTTCGTATTTTATGTGCTCAGAGAAGAAGAAAGACAACGGTTTCTCGGAATGAAAACCTTTCTAATATCATTAACTATTTCATCTCGTAGTACTATTTCATGGTATGATTTCGTTCTGAAATATACATTCCTTTATCGTTTTCTGAGGAACAAAAAAAACCTAATCAATTCCGTATCCGAGCGGAACTAAATTAGTTTTGGGCCTCTCCTCATCAATTGCCTGTTTAGTTTATATTCGTTATTGAATATGGGCCCTCGCTATGCTATAATATGGCAATTTTTCAGATACGACAATTTTCTAGTCACAGAAATGAAATAAACAATAATACACCTGATAGAACTAGATGGCATCAACATACACATTCACATCATGATTCTTTCCCCATGCGCCTTTTTAATAAGTTCATATGTATACTCGTAGCTGAACTTATATTAAACTATATATAATCTGTTGTTTGACTGTTTTCTTTCCATTATTTTCCTCAATTATACTTTTTCAATTCATCAATTTCTGTTGCCAGTAATTAATTTTGTAATTAAAACGAAAAATTTCGTTTGTTATCTTGATAACAATTTTGTCAATATAATAAATAAATTCCCCAACAAAAGTTAGTGTTTCAAAAATGTATCGAACAGTTGAAGAGAGCATTTAATAGAGCACTTTTGTTCTCTAATTTTTTATGGTTGTATCTAACGGCATGATATGGTTATTTGCTATACAAGTATTTTTGATTTTTGTTTTTGTCTGACTCAAGTAATCTGGCAAAGCACCAGAAATGTTCTCATTCGGAATTAATTTTGGTCACTTTGCTATGACACATGGTAACTCTGCTTTTGTGCACATGTATGCGTGCATGAGAAAGGAAAATAAGCATGAAACATCTCGTACACGCATGTATTCGTGTGAATATGTAATTTATATGATGCGTATAAGTTATTTATAATTATTCGATACGGGCACCTACATACATAAATATGAATTTACATATGTGTGCACATGCATATGCACATAAAACGTATGTATGCATACAACATGCTTAAAAGTGACACAAATCACATAAATATGCATGTACTTTCAGGACTCCATACACAGAAATTTCCTTTATTTTTTTGTAAAGAAATTATGTATCTTTATGAAATTGTAAACATTTTCAAGGTCACTTTATTCACTTTGTTTTATACCTGACCAGCTCTATTGGTAGATTATTAAGAAAATCATCTTAAGAATACTGTTACTAAAATTCTACGAAAGCAAGGCTAAATAAATTTTTAATTGCCACACGATTTCGAAAATTATGTAGTTTTATATGTTCCTGCTGTTACTGGAGCTCCAAAGTTTTTTCTAGGAAAAAGAATTTAATAAATTGGTTATTAGACGGCAACACCGCATCAAACGTACCCAATAGTTATCCTACTGTTCGTCCTACGAAGTGTAGTTACACTTAAAAAAAAGGCTACTGACTACTGACTTGGTTGTTTATTTGTCAGGAATATTTATTTATAAAATATATAAATCGAGCAAATTTATTTGTGCGAGGGTGTAGATTACAAAAATGTACTCACAGTTAAGCGAACTTCAAATGACTTGCAAAAACTGTATGTCCGTTGAAACGGCTATAAACAGATATACATATAATTCCAACAACAAAGCCCATGTGCTAAAGTCATATTACCTTGTTGAAGGATAACACTTCTATTAGCCTTCTTTTGAAGTTGAATATTTTGTCCTTTTAATTTTGGAATATGCCACTCTATTTTCTACAGCAAATGGAACTAATTCAAATTATTTCATATCAGCTTCATTCATATTTAGTTTATGTAGACTTAAGTCCTTATTCCTTGTTGCCAAAGTTATTATAAACTTTAACAATTTTAAATTGATGTGCAATGAATGCCTCATTATATATATATGTATATATATATATTTTTTTTTTGCTTCTCCTTCTTCTTCTTCTTAAACCTTGATAGTTATAGTTTCATGTCGATTTTATGCTTTAAAATAATTTAACCTATAAAATAGAACAAAAGCGTTATTCCAAAGTTCTCAAAGTTATCGTTCAAATACGTACGAGTATACATACATACATACACATACACATACACATACACTGTACTGTTGTGCAAAAAAATCAGTCTACCTGTTAAACACACAAGAACTGTATCATCCTTCATTCTTGCTATAACGAAACTCCATTCAAGGATTAAATAGTTTCCTATACATGTGCACGTACACATTTCTTACACACATGAAAGCTCTAAATAAATCACAATGAAAATGGAAAGTAACACGAAATAGTAACTAAATTATATTGAATTAGTTATCAGCAAAACGTTTGCCAGTTCGTTACATGTTTCGTGTCCTATACAAAAGGAAAAAACAAATTTCAAGCAATTATTTTAATATGTTCACGAAATCAAAGAAACAAAATCAATCCCCAGCAGAATTGGAAACGGGAAATAAAAATATTGTTGAGGTAGTCCCACAAAAGCAAGCAGAAACTGTTACAAGTAAATTAGCCAAGTCAGAAACGCGAATATCAACAAAATCAATTTTTAGTAGACCAAAATCAGAAATAAATGAAAGAGGAAATCTGAAGAACTCTAAAAGTAATACACCAAAATATGTATTAGATAATAATGATGTCAAGGAAAATAATGAAGATGTTAAGAATAATTCCAACACCAGAAGAAACTCTAATGCATTGCTGGATAAGAACACAAAATTCAAAAGACATAACACAAATGCAAACTGCCAAAAAGATTCGGAAGGCCTAGTAACCGATTCATTAAGCAAAGTCCGAAAGAAATCTCCAGTCAGCTCAAAGGAAAATACAATACAGTTTATTTCCAATTCCAACGAAGTCAACAGCTGCACCTTAATAACTGAGGGAAGTGTTGTAATCGATAAGCAATTATCAGCTAAAGGACGCTCTAAGAAGGTCAAATGTGTCTACACGGTACTAAATAACGACCAAATTAATATGTTGCGCAAGCATGCCCAAGATGCCGTTAAAAGAAATAAAGTTTTTACCATAAGAGGCAACTACAATTCTGTACGTCACGCTCTCAAATCTCGGGGTTGGGTAGAAAAACTAGAGATCCATCACAAGTCAGCTCCATTTGCCTCCAGCCATATTAGTATATGTGATCTCTCGCAAGTCCTACCCAAACGCAAAGCGGGTGAAACTCAACGACAGTTTGTCGCCAAAGTGGAGCGAAATATAATATCCCGTTGTATAGAAAATATGACGTGTGATTTCCTGTGGACGCCCCACAAGGAAAAAGCCGATCACTTAGAGCAGTCCAAAAATCCAAATATGCTGATCAATAAGTTCAACAGGGCTCCCTTCACAAACAAAGAAAATCTAAACACATTTCTACGTGATATACCAGCCTTCTACGAGGATGGTGTTGCTGATATCAAATTTCCTCGCTGTTTCAATGTGTGGTCACCTGAAGAGCTCAGTGAGTTTATAGATAATTTCAGACTTACCGCCTGCATATCCTACATAGACTGGTTGGTAAGCAAATACAATGGCGGTGGCTTTGAGGCTGTGTTCTCACCTACTGGCAAAATTCCTTTCAAATCGATCGAATTTGCATTCAAGCGTTGTCTTGAATATATAGATGTTTGTCAACACAACGATATCGATATTGAAGATCCATCGCATATTTGGGAGCACGATTGGGACTCTTTTCTGAATCTACGCTATCAAATGACTCACGATGGTTTCAAAATTCTAACGGACTCGCACCAGCTGGCGGAAACTGTTACAACAAGAGGCTCACACATACTGGCAAATATTCACTGCTATTGGCCTCAACACTCAATTGATGGCTTTCAAAACCTGTGGATCATAAAGCCAGCTAACAAATGTCGTGGTCGTGGTATTCATTTGAGTAATAATTTGAAGAAAATTCTAAGTTTCGTCAATCCATCTGTAGCGGCAAAAGGTCGTTTTGTGGTTCAGAAGTATATGGGTAATTTCAATGCATATCTTGTTATTTGATAGCTATTTTCCGAACTTTATTCTTTTCAAATATGTCTTAATAATAAGCTCGAGGTCGCATCTGAAAAAAGAACAGCATATTCTTTATAATGCAACGTATGGTACTACAAATAAGGAAATTAGTTATAGGAGGAATGGCGTATAGAATATCACTTCCGGACAATGGGTATGGAAACATATAGTGAAATGTTCATACTAGCTGGCGAAGTGGATTTAAAAGCTTTGTTGCACATTTTCAAACAAACTTTCTCAAAACGAATATAGTTCACTTACGTATAATTTGCTCTTTTTTTGAGAAATTTTGTTTGTCAACAAAGTTTTTTGATGGTCTCCAGTAGAAAGGACCTAATTGCTATTTTTTACGCAAGTGAGATTTTCAGTGATTCCAATACATTTCACACAAAAACACCTCGTCACAAAAATTTTTTGCAAAATAAGGATCTTACAAGTACGTAAGTGATTACAGTTTCTATTACGATCAACACAGTTTCTGTTACGTTTTTACCTTCCCCTGTAAAGTCACACTTATTTGGGTTAGGTTCTTTTTACTTGAGACCAGTAAAATGTCATGTTAAGGATATACTTATGTAATTTATGTACATACATACTGACTTAACGATAAATTTTTGCTGTGTGCAAGTGTGTGAAAACATCCTTCGGCAAATCGCAGTACATTTCCGTTTTTATTAATGTTGTGCTTCAATTTATCTTCATTGCAAACCTCTTACTTTGATTTTAGTTTCTTTTCACTTTTGTTTTCACTAATGTTGTTCCGGCAGCTGGATCTGCTGAATTACCTTTTAGCAGAAACTTGAAAATATTTTCAAACGAACTACAATTTTATAGACTAAATAGAAAATAGATAGTTTGATTACATGTACGTATACGAGTACATCTAATCAATGAGAATGTATAATAAAAAAATCGCATATATACGAATGAAAAAGCTTTTTATCATACAATTTCAGAACGTCCTTTGATTATATACCAAACAAAATTTGATATTCGCCAATGGTTTTTGATCTCCAGCATAAATCCTCTGATGATATGGATGTATAAAGAGTGCTATTTGCGGTTCAGTACTCAAGAGTATACGCTGAGCAATCATCACGAGTCGGTGCATTTGACAAACCATGCGATACAAAAGAAATATACAAACAATGGAAAACGAGACACACGTTTGCCGAATGAAAACATGTGGGACTCATATTCGTTTCAGGCATATTTGAGGCAGGTTGGCAAACAAGAACTTTGGCTGGAACGAATATATCCGGGCATGCGTAAAGCTATCATTGCAGCCGTTTTAGTTTCTCAAGATCAAATGGAAAGAACATCAAACACTTTTGAGCTATTTGGTGCCGATTTTATGATATGTGAAAACTTTTATCCTTGGCTTATTGAAATAAATTCCAATCCTGATTTAGCTGCCACTACAAGTGTTACGGCGAGGATGTGTCCGCAATGCTTGGAGGATGTTATAAAAGGTATTTTTAACATTCTCATGCTTACATACATACTCGTACATGCATTCACACATTTATACATACATGCACACGTATTTGATTTTAATTAGATCAATCCGTTGCAAAACGGCCTAAAGCATATTTTGTACCATAGCGACCTTTTCCTGCAATAAAGTCTCAACTGAAAAAATGTGAGATGAGTGTGAATAATGTTCGCTAGTGGCACACGAATGAACAAAAATGTCATCTTGCGATTAGAGCGAGTTCAGGAGAAATTGAAATCCTTAAGTGTATTTTTCTCAGTAGTTGTTGTTTTTTTTTGTGTTATAAGTATCTTGCAGCAATGGCTTGATATGCAAGGTTTTTAAATTAGGCCAATACGATCAGAATGTAGTGTGAAAGCGTATTTCGATAGGAAGTCCTTAGAGGTTCATAACTCCAAAACTAAACTCTTTCATTTCAGCATTTACCCTATATACATACATACATACATGTGTACATACATACATGCATATACATACATATAGACATATTTCATTTGGAGGTGAGACAGCAAAAACAGATATTTGTTTCAATTTCTTGATAATGAATTTCTTTGTGTGAACTCGCAGTTATAATCGATCGACGTAATGATGTGAAAGCCGATGTTGGAAATTTCGAATTGATTTATCGCCAAAATACACCACCCACTCCTGCCTATATGGGACTTAGTTTAGTTGTTAAAGGAAAGCAAATAACAAACCGTGCAAATGGTCACGTATATTATCTGGGCCATCAGCGGAAGGGAAAGTCTCAGCAGGTTAGTAAGTTCTCCAAGGAAAGGAGATTGTTGACTGGAAGTCAAGTGTCGGAAGTACATAAGCCTATGCCCGCTTTTGATGCTACGGAATACATAGAAAAATATATGACTAGCCCGCACACCAAAAGTGTTTCCCCCATATCAGGCAACAGTGTAAAAACTACTGGTTCCTTGACACGCTTAGTGCCCACGCAGAAACGCAGTAAATCTTTTAATAATCAAATAATCGGGCATTGCCGAGGTAAAATATCCTGCCCCAAGTCTACATATTGCCAATTAATTTATTCCACAACGAAACGTCATCGAAGCTGTGGTCCCAGATTGTCGACAAATTATTTTTCGGATTGCCAAAAGCCTCCAAAATCAACGTCTCTTTTATTCTCCTGCAATCAGCAAAAGAACAACTGCAATATCAAACTCACTCAAAGAACCAACCTTTTAGATACTCCCATGTCGCATGCAAGTAAATCTGTTGATAATATAAAGGAATTGTGTAGTCCACCCAAAACATCATTGCAACACATGAGATGCTCAAGTACCATTCTGCCAGTAAAGCAAAATACGAACAACTTCAAATCTCAGTTGGGCTGCCGATTGAACGCGAAGTTGGAACAGGAAGACAATGCGAATACCAATAAAATACATGCTATTGGAATTGGCATATGCAACTGGAGTAACTACAAAGCACTGGGCTGTGCGAAAACGAATGTGTAGAGTAGTAATAAGAATAAGAAAAGTTTTTGTTTTTAATTTCATTTCTTTTACTTCAATTTTTTTTTTAAATAAGCAAAATATGTTACATTTGGAAATATGTTTATTTTTAAGAGTTTTTGATGCAGAGTACACCCAATGATATCCTCATCCTTCTAAAGTATTTGCAGCGACCATTCAAAACTCAGGGCTCACTCATGTGCTTTAAGTTTTTGACATACAAATACAAAGTGATTACATATATACATACATACATTCAAAAATTGTTTTACTAAATAAGCACAGGCTGGCATACACACCTCTTTCTCTGAAATACTTTTTTCAGCAGTGGCTTCTTTGGAATTTTTGGCTTCAAAGTGGGCTTTGCCCTTTCTGCTTGACACAACTCCATTGATTTTCCACTTACATTTAACTCGTCTCTATTTTTTGAATTGTGATCAAAACTGTAATTCACTTCATATACCAACTTAAAGAGTCCGGTGGAAGCTCGATTGTTGCGTGGCAAATCCACTATTACTTTTACACAATCCTGCTGGACCATGGGACATATTCGGGCTGTGATATTTGTTGAAGCAGATAAGTCAGGAGTGGAATTGATTTCAATTAAAATTGGGTTATACTCTTCGTTCAACATGAAATCACAACCAAACAATTCAAAGGAATTTTTAATTAAATTTGTCTCATCCAAGCTGGGTAACACCGTAGCAATTAGATTTGCTTTAAAACCAGCAAAGACGCGCTTTTCCCAAAAGTCATCAGACATATTTTGTGTTTTTAAAAAGGTTTTGAATTGATTTAATGTCCACATATTATTTTTTGGTAATCTGGGGTCCCGGTCTGCTTTGTTCTTATATTTTCTTTGAACGCAGTTGTTTGTCAGGTGTATAGACTCATTAAAGTCATCGGTGTTGTACTCCTGAGAGCTGAAGCGGAAGTAACAATCCGCATACAACCAAATCTGCACTACGGATTCTCGCACGTATATCAGCATATATTGACGTATATCAAATTTAGTACGATAGATCAGAAGAGGTTGCTCTACAGAAAATTATTCGAGTTAAACATTGTTTGTATAATTGTCTGTATTTATTTGTATAAAGGAGCCTTTACATGTTTACTCTATTCGAAAAAGTGCTATTCGTTAAGCCTTCACTGGTTTCGATAAACTGAATAGCAGAGTTGTCAAGGAACATTTTTCAAATGTTATACATATTTATATGGAAAATAGACCACTTAGTACTGAATATGGCGCATAAAAAAATAGAACAAGTGAAAACAGAACAAAAACCTGTTTTCGATATTTCCGGAACACCTACAAAATCTTGACTTACGGATAAGTCCCGGCTTTTCGTAACTTTTAGCACTTATGGCTCAATAACTTCGGCGAATATCATCCGATTTTAACGGATTTGGAAGGAATAAAGTTATACGTATTAAAAATATAGAAAGAACTGCCACAAACTGTCTCGAAAATGAGTCGAAATTGATCAGAAGCGCGAATCATAAAAGACTCCCTTAAAACCAATTTGTGCCGAATGAACAGTCATTTTCGACTCGAAAACGAGCGCATAAATGCTTATTATAATCGTGCGAAGGAGTCGAAAAAGACTCGAATATGATCAATAATTTCATAAAATGCTGACTGGGTACCTGTTTCTATATGTATATTAGATGTACTTATGTATGCATGTACATATACTTATGAGCATCTTCATAGAACGTGAACTTAGCACACTTGCTGCCTAAGCCAACGATGTTTGAAAGCCGGTTCGGTTACCACAAGATGCTCTTTCAACGAATTTTTTAAATTTGTTATTATTATTATTTGTAGAATGCTTTACAAAGTAAATTTGGAATGTATTGGTGCACAGTTGCCGACGGGGTGACTCAGACTATATGTCGGCGATGTTATTAACCCGTATTTTATACGTTAATGCGACTGACTGTACACGACCTATGCCTTCACATAGGAAGTAGCAACGTTGTTAACCACAGAAAATTCCTCAGAATAACTGTAAATCTATAGTGAGTGAGTGAGTGAGACGCAAGACTCTCCAAAGAGAATAAACGATCAGTGGTCTGGTTGCTCTCAAAAAATAATCGCCAACGAGGCTTGATGTTGACTGACTCAGAGCTGCTTTGGGACTCGAAATTTATTAAATCGTAGAACATTTGATTAATTATTGCTTTTTTAATTCGACAAGAAAAATTGGTAATTAACATAAATTTACTGGTTACAACTTCATCAGCAGAGTGCATGAAATACATACATACATATGTACATATGTATAAAGTAGGACTTGACGTGTGGTATTCTTCTAAAATATTTTTCATATATACTCGTACATATGTATGTATACCAATGTATGTATAAATATGTGTACATGTGTGTGCGTATGGAATTAAATAATTTTACCTATATATTTTTGGGCAATGTAATATCCATTCAAGTGGCTCGTGCACCATTGAAGTATTTCATTTAGGTCATTTCGTATGACAATGCCGCGTCCTCTATTCATATATCCGGGTTTTAAAATCCATAAATTTTTATAGCCATCCCATTTTAAGTCGGGCCGTTTCTCTTCCGCTTTTGTTAAAAGATTATTGGATGTTTTGACGAATTCAGTCAGCTCCCGATAAGTGCACTTGATTTTTTCACCCTTATTAATGACTTTACTAGAATTTTCCATAAAATGCAACCACTCTTCTTCGGGTATTTGAAGTTGATCGACATCCAATAAGCTGTGATGCTGCCAATCCTCCAATCGCTGCTCAACTCGCAGTAAAGCGAAATGCACGTTCGTCGGACATACAGAGCCATTTTGGTAATCGGTGATATCTTCGTGTTTATCAAAGAATCGCGTTAAAAAACGTAACAAGTTAAAGCATTGTGTTATGCGGTAATCATCTATGAAAGACTGCCGTTCCTCCTGGTTAGGACCCAAGCGAAAAAAACGAGGGTAATTCATTGCTGCTTCGCCATCGTGATGGAACCAGTGCTGTTGTTCAGCGCATGCAATAAGTCCAACTTTCGAAGCAAAATCCACGTGATGAGCAATTCGCAAACGATTTCTGTACGGGCTAACATCCGTGTACAAGTCTTGCTGTTCTTTTGATTGCCAAACAAAAAATGCGGGCAAATGGTTTATTACTTTGCTAATTGCTACAGTTTCATATTCGTTTCCTTTCTTGGCTTGCATAAGAAGCACTTCTTCTGGAAGGCTTTGCAATTTTCTATAGCGCCCTGGCGCCAGTTTCTCCACCCATCCTCGTTTGAGCAGAGAGTTCCGTATTGTGTTAAATTCACCAAAAATAGTAAATATCCGACGGTTTCTATAGGATTCAATTACTTTAGCCCTGTAAATACTTGATAGAGTTTTAGGTGGAACTGGAATTTTGCTATGAATCGTTGCATTAGTCGGTTTGGCTAAAGAAGACTCATTCGTCTTAGACTTTATCATAGTTTAGCTTTCGTTGGGGCAGTTTAAACTTGAAATTTGGAAGCGGAGTCCGAAATGCTCGTTTTATATACTTTCTAAAATTTGGGATTAGTTCTAAAACAAATATCAGTATGACACCATAAATTCTCAGCATACTTATTTTTAATTGTCAGTAACTTAGCCGGGCTAAGTTGGCATAAGACTCGTGCATATTGCTCCCACATAATAACCCAATTCACAATCTTGTGCAAATAGTCTTGCATTATTGCATTTGCAAAATCATTGAAAATGTTTTTGCGATCGAAGGTAAGAAATGAAAGAACGCAGCGAAGTACGAGTAGTATTGCATGGTGGTAAAGCTTAACTTAAAGAATGGTTTAAACTCGGCAAACTGGCAAAATATAATAAACTGCCTTACCAGCATGAACATCCCTCGGTAGTTGTTGGCTAACGAGAAGTGTCGTGACAGACGACACTGATGAGGGGCTACGACGCTATGAAATCACAAGTGTGCTGCGTGACGGCATTCCACAGCCAAATCTAAAATAAGCACTGCTCCAGTATACTGACACAAACAAGTGACATTGAGTCGTACTCACAACACGAAGGGAAGATGAGCACAATCTCTTATAAAGGAATTCCTCGCATCGTGGATTAGACTATTGTATAATGCAATAAGTGGACATGGGTGCTTAATTTATTTATTTATTTTAGTCTATGGAATAAACCTTACCGACTATAATTAACAGAACAAAAATTAAGACTATAACATATAAGTTCAGATTTAGAAGATGTGGGCATGGTACTTCCCTGTTTTGTCCGACTTGTCATCGCAACGTGGTGGAAAATGCCGCACGTTTTCCCTTCTTGGGCATAGGCTATAATATTACTAACGGTTATATAGCAGGTGTTGTTGTCTTCTTCCCCGACTTTCAAACAGATTTATGACCCTTCATATATGTATGTATGTATGTGTACATACAGCCAAAGAACGAGTGAATTCCTAAACATGAAAATGCTCTGGAGTGATGCAACTTACATAAGACTGCGACGCTGCAATGCATTTTGATGTTTCGGGATTAAGCAGTTATAACCACTAAATCGCCAAATGGAAAACTTAGGCGGCAAACGTGTCTCAAAACAGCACGTCTGGCGTAAAATCTCCAGGGGGTTACTTTTAATGCAATGCGAAAGGAATTGGTTTCGCATTTTAACGTAAACACAATACAAATGCGTTCCGTTTTTCATTCGCATTAATATATTTTCTAGACGAAAGTGAATTGAATTTACCTTAAAAATATTATTTTAATTATCATGTATCTTTATTTAGTTTTCTCTATAAATTTCATTTTTCTTACAACTTGCTATGTACGTGCTACCTGCTTTTTAATTTTTGCTGCTGGTTTGTTTTAAATTGACAGAAAATAAGATTTTTTTTCAACCAAGTAAATTGTTTATAGCCACATCAGCAGAAAATGTTTATATAATTGAAGAACAAGTAAGCAATGTTTACAATTTGTCGAGGTATTGGGAAAGATCTGGGAGACCTTCCTTAAGACCCTTACGTTTACGAGTATCTTGAACAATCTGATAGGGCTTGCTTGAGGGTTCGAATGGGTCGCCGGGTAAGACTTGCCAATGATCAAACACGCATTGAGGGAAAGCTTGTCCGCCGGTGTTGGAACGCAAATCGGCAGTGAAACCGAATGATTCGTTGACAGGCAAATAAGCCTTGACAACGAACATTGGAGTGCCGACAACCTGCGATTCTTCAAAGACATGACCACGACGTCTGTTCAATACACCATAAATACCGCCGACAGCAACTTCCGGACATTGGATTTCACACAAGTAAACAGGTTCCATTAAACGAGGAGAAGCAGTAATGGCCGAGGCGTATAGACAACGACGAGTAGTTGGAATGATTTGGCCACCACCGCGGTGAATGGCATCAGCGTGCAAAGTCACATCATAGATGTTAAAGCGAACACCACGCATGTTTTCATCAGCTAAAATACCTTCCTTAGTCGCCCATTGGAAACCCGCAACAACAGAATCCTTGATTTCGTTCAAGTACTGCACGGATTTGGTACAGTCCAAAATGAAATTAGGGCCAGTACCGTCGGGTCCGAAACACCAGATCTTACGGGCTTCAGTTACATCGTAGTCATATTTTTCGGCCAAATAACGAGCGCGGATCTTGAAGTCGTCCTTCGAACTCACGTCACCGTTATCGATGTCCTCTGGCAAACCATCAGGCATTGGGCAAGCCTTCATCTGTAAACGGTTGTGCTTATTTGGAGATTTAGAGAGGCACATTTGGTTAGATTCTTCGAAAACTGTTTCACGATACGATACAACTGGATCAGATTTTTTCAGAGGGATACAAGCGTGGTCTTCTTCCAAATCCTTCAAGCAAATTTCTAAATGTAATTCACCAGCACCAGCAATGATATGTTCACCGGATTCTTCAATAATACACTGTACCATAGGATCGGATTTGGCCAATCGTTTGAGACCTTCTACCAATTTTGGCAAATCAGCAGGATTTTTAGGTTCAACAGCAACACGCACGACTGGTGAAACGGAGAATTTCATTACCTTCAAAACCGAAAAGAAAAGAAACGTGTTTAATTTTAACTCATTTCTGAGAAGTAGATCCGAGACCAAGACACGAATTATGTAAACCACGTCACAAAAATGGAATTTATTTGGAAAACAGAAACATTCAAACGATTTCTAGAAAGTTCTAGATTTTCATAATAGAAGCACACACCTGTTTCCTGGCAAGGTGGTATGTTTGATATCAAACATACCAAATATCTAAATTCTAAATATGGGTCACAAAATCCAAATTTTATAATTGTTTACCAATTTGTTTCAGCTTTCCAGTTAATTACCAAAGACGCTCCGTAATTTACAAAATCAGTTTAAACATGATCATTCAAAAATGGGTGTGATTTCAGAACAGGTCTGTGTTTGCAATCATCAGTCAAAATATCCAAATTGATATCTTTATTTGCATTTAATTATGAATTACCTTCATGTTATGAGCATCCTTAAAAGTGGTTATGGTACCGGTCTTAACTAAGAATTGATCAACGCCGACCAAACCACAGATATTGCCAGATGGAACATCTTCGATGGCTTCAACATAACGACCCATCATCAAAATTGTACGTTGGATAGCCTTTTCATACAAATCTTCCTTCTTTCCGGGGACGTAGTTGGGGCCCATGATTCTGCACTTTTGACCAGTGGCTACTTTGCCAGAGAACACACGTCCGAAAGCGTAGAAACGACCCTTATCAGAGGTGGGTACCATCTTCGAAATGTACATCATCAAGGGACCATCGGGATCACAGTTCTTAACAGCAATGGCAGCCTCATCATCATGTGGACCTTCATACAACATTTCCATACGATATTTTTGTGCAACGACCGGTGAAGGCAAATGGATGGCAATCATCTGAAGCAAAGCTTCACCAGCGGGCAGCCAAGTACGCATAATAACCTTCAACAAAGCTTTGCCGTCTTTATCTTTATCTTCATGCTTAAGAGAAACACCAATCTTTTCCAACAAAGTGGGAATTTCTTCCTTCTTGTAGTTCATGACGGCATCAAACACCTTGTATATAGGATCTAATATGTACATGCAGAAGGAACGCTTGTTATCAGCTTCCTTTTGTTTTTGCCATTTCTTGGTCTTGGCATTGAAAAAGTTTTCACCCCACAAACTGAAATTTTTAATAATGTAACACGTAAAGTTGTTAAATTCTTCGAATTACATATAATGCGTATTTCACAATGTCGAATAAATTCTTTCTTTCGTACAAATATATTTGAAACAAAAACAAAATCTTATGAATTGTTTTATACGAAAGAAATCTATCGATATTGTGAAATAGGCAGTTAGTTAAACATTTTATTTCTACAAAATCTTTTTCTTTTCTTTGTTTTTTCTTGAATCTGTGGCATAAGCAGATTTGACATTAAGAAAGAGGTCACTGCTCAGCGTTACAATCCTAAAAAATGAACTAAATTTCCTCATCATATATCACAAAGTGAATAAGAAATTTTACTCATTTGTTCTACTTTTATTTGCACTTGTTGCTCAGTCCTCAAGTCCAAAATAATTGATTTAAAATCAAATTTAACACTTTATGAGCAACACGAAGTGTGCTAAAAGCATGTTAGTCTTTTTAAATATGCAGATTAATTTTAGTCTTGATAAGCTCTACTCACCGGTTCATTAGCTTGACAACATCGATTTTAAATTTCTCGGCGTACATTTCAGAAAATTGCTTAAGTGTGAAGGCCCATCCGTGCAAACCTGAGCCGAATCCGACGGAACCCTTCGAGGGATCAACGCGCACTTCACCCATTGGTCCGCTATCGTCATTATAGGTGGCAATGATTACGTTGACGTTTTCAACAATACGTTGGAAAGTTTGGTACAATTCTTCGGCTTCCAGTTGTAATTCTAACAAAGCACGATCCATCTTGTTCATGAAAAGAATGGGCTTGATACGTTCAGCAATAGCCTGCCGCAATACAGTTTCAGTTTGTACGCATACACCAGAAACGCAATCGACAACAACCAAAGCACCATCGGTGACACGGAGAGCAGCTGTAACCTCAGAAGAGAAATCCACGTGACCGGGTGAATCAATCAAGTTGATCAAAAAACCCTTGCTGTTCTTTTCACATAAATCGGGATTGGTGATGAAAACCAAATCCTTTTCTTCCACTTCGAAGTACATAGAGATGGCACTTAACAAGAAAAAGGAAAAAAAAACGAAATGAATTAAAATGCCAATTAAAACAATATGGCATATGACATGAATACTTACGTTGACTTTATAGTAATGCAACGTTCTTGTTCGTCCTTACGAGTATCAGTGAAACGAGTCTCACCTGCTTTGGCGCCAGCAATAATACCAGCCTTGGAAACCTAAAAACCCAGTTGGAAAAATATTTAAGTGATTCAGGGTGGGGTCGACGCCAACATACATAGATATGTATATACAAACATTATATATGTATATTATCTAGGCTACTTGTGCGATATGTATGTAATACTTACCAAAGAATCAGTCAAAGTCGATTTGCCATGATCTACGTGAGCAATGACAGACATATTACGGATATTCCGCTTTTTGTCCATCAAACCACGAATTTCGTCTACGGTGAAGTTGACCTAGGAACATTTTTTTAACAAACAAATATCACAATTTGAAAATTTTACAAGTTCCTCAAAATAAATAAAAAAAATTCCAAAGCCATTTTACTTAAATAAATTTGGACACTTTTGAAAATGCACACGTCATTTTGCAATCGTTGCTTTGACATGCAAGTTGATTTTATCACGAAGTCTTCTTTGGAGACTTCGGAACTATTAAAACGACATCACGTAAAACAATCGACACTTCATTGGTATCAAATTTTCTCAAATGAGAAATTTTTCTTCAAATTTTACACACGGTGCTAAAATATTCAAGGCATTGGAAAATTTCCTACTTTTTCTTTATAATTTTTAAATATCTTTAAATAATTTCACCTACCATTTTGGATGTTTAATGATTTTTCTTGGGCAACTTAAAAAACAACACACGCCTGCAATGGCGTTACGAGAAAAAGAAAGATGTTGCCACAATTCACCACGACCCCCGCCAGGTAGCTAATCGTAAGAGTTGCATAAAAACTGGAACTATTTCAAATCAACACATAGCACTGTATTCTTTCGTACTTTGGTGAATTCTAATAAATCAACGATCAAAGTCTATCAATAGCAAAGACGTAGGCAATGTATGTTGGCTATATCCACCATGTAAACACTTTTACAGTCATCAAGTGTTATTGAATATAATACAAGGAAGTGTATAATCCTCTTTTCTCCCTCCAATAAGGATAGTTGTCGTTCCTTTATAATAAAGTACTATTAATGCGTTATGAATTAGAGTTGAAGATTAATCACATACCCCTCCACAACTCTAACTAAATTATTTGAATAAATTGCTATTGGCTGTATTAAATTGTATATATATACATATATATATATATATATATATATATATATATATATATATATATATATATATATATATATATATTATTTTAAAAATCTATAGAGTCCCCCGCCCGCAGGATCCGCAGTTATATAACATAAATTAAATTTACATCGAAATTCCTACGTGGCGATAAAATTAGTAGTGAAAGCATCTGATACTATTAAGATTATACAAAATATATATGTAGGTTGTCGTTCTACGTTTTTCCAGTAAATTGGACGACAGTTACAAAAATCAAGAGCTTACTGTATAAATAGCGTCATCAACCCCGACTCGTTTTAAATATCTTCAATATAAGAAGCAGAATTTTTTGTGGATGAAATTTAAGTATAAGAGCAAATTATTTTATGCAGTTTAATATTAAATAAATGTAAATTACACAAAACAAAATCTAAAAATACTTTTACACTTAAAAATTTGTAAATGGAAGAAGATGGAGTCAGCAAGAGAGGCCGTGGCCGCGGGCGTGGAACCAGAGCCCGCGGTCGTGGCCGTGGACGCGGTCGTGGGAGAGGCAAAAAAGCAGCTGTAGTAGTGTCTAGTGATGAGGAAGTGTCATTAGATCAATCCTTTGATGGCAGTTCCGGTATAGTCGCAGAAGAATCTGATATAGCTTCAAGCGGCGCCAATCTATTGACAGAAACAGGTGAAGACGCAGTAATGAACGTGTTGCCTAAGGATAATGATATGCTAAGAGGTACCGTTAGCATATCCAATATAGTAAACGGTCAAATACCGGAAAACACTATGGTTTTAACACAGCTCGAAGAACCTGTCAACAACGCCCCACAATCAACAAAGCATATTGTTCCACAAGCAAGTAAGTTTTCTTCTCAATGCAGCTTATTTTATATCTCAAGTTTGGTTTCACATTTTTTGCTATACTTTTTCACATTAAATAAATATCAAACTATTTCTTCAGTTGACATGGAGGCCGACATCTCTCAACTGGAGGCACCTACATTTACAACTATTTGCAGAGGTCCACCTGAACCGATGCTTCGTCTCAAATGGAATCATAAAGTCAACTTGATAGGAGAGAAAGTTTTAAATCCTATGATTCATATTTGTGATCAATGTGACAAACCTATTTTGCATTACGGTCGTATGATTCCTTGCAAACATGTGTTTTGCTTGAAATGTGCTCGAACCGAGCCTATGAAGGTATGTCCGCGTTGTAATGATAAGGTGGTTCGTGTGGAACAATCAGGGCTTGGAACCGTATTTATGTGTACCCACAGTGGAAGCCGGTATGGAAATACCGGTTGCAGAAGAACTTATTTGTCTCAAAGAGATTTGCAGGCACATATTAATCATCGCCATGTAACTCAACCACCCCCACCACTTCCACCCGCACCAATGCTTTCATCAGGAGATATTAAAATGGATTCTAACATACAAAGAAAACTCTCGGAATCCTCCGTTACGGTACCACCTATACAGGCCCCATCAACTTTATTAACACAGCGCGTTCCACCACGATCTAGCAGTGGAATTGGATCAATCGCTCCGCCAGGGTCATCAACATTGCAACCAATTTCCACCCACTCGTCTTTAACGCAAGCTAATTTGGCTCGTATAAATAACGCCAATGCTCAAGATTGTCATCAGGGCAAAGTAGCTTTGCATCAATCGCTTAAAAAGACTCCACTTAGTCAGAGTCATCATCAGCCATCAGAATCAGTTGCCGATGCTTCTTATTATAGTAGTGTTTTAAACTCGTTTGGCAGTTCGGGAGCTAGTACATCTGCAGGAAACAGTTCCGCATACGAATCATGTTCGGCACCCAATCAAACAGGAGGTCAAAGTTCTTGGCAACCGCAGCAATATTACAGATGAGATGCAGGACGAAAAAGTATGATTTTAACTTTAATTTCTTTGCATAATAACTCATTTAAAAGCCGCTAATAACTTATCAAACTTTTTACACACTATTTAGAAACAGAAGTGATTGCTAGAGTTTAAAGGGTGTATGTTATGTGAATAAAATGACGTCTATATACCATTTTAGACGAAATGAATAAAGTAATACTTTGTAAATATAAAGTACATGAATAAAAAAACATTCTGAAGAAGAATTCATATTATTTCGGATATATAAAGAGATATGTGTGTTAATAAAGCGTTAGTCTGTAATCCGATTCTAAAATAATGGAATGGCTTGCATTTTTGCTTTTTATTCGAATACATAAATGGTATCGAATATTTAGATTAATTGTTGTCCTCAATAATAATACTAGCTTAAAAAAATAAGTACACTTACAAAAAAAGTCGGATGTTATGCAAAACCTATAACCTTTTAACAAACAAAAATATCGAATCGAACTATTTTAATTGTCTGCTCATGACTTCTTTTTTATAAATATTTCAGTTTGCGAATTGTCCTTATCGATAAATTCCCAAATACAAATATAAAAAATTTTAATTAATGTATAGATAAATCTGTATAATTATTGGAAATTTCACATACATTTTTTCGTATATATTTGCAATTCTGAGATCGCGATTCTCCGCTGGCTTGACTAAACAACGCTTAAAATAAATAAATCCCTTCATCGTAACTACAAGTTTCAATCGACATCAAAATTGCTTTAATAGGTAGATACATCCGCACTCATTCCAAGTCTGAACACAAATCTTACCGCCTTATGAACTACAGATTTTATCTTATTTTGGTTACCGGCATTACATCCAGAGTAGGGCATCAACCACAGCTTTCGTGCCATGAAGTGGCAAATGTAGATTAAGGTGATAAGTCTACACAAGGTTGTAACCATTCTAGAGGAAATGTATGTCCGCAATTAATTTTCTTATATGAAAAACGTTTATTTTGGTTTTAGTACATTTTTACTTTATGCTATTAAACTACATACAATTATTGTGCGCTTTCGTTATCCACATGAATGAGCAGCGCTTTATCACCGTCGTCATCGATGAAATTGTTAGTAGTTAAAGCAGATTTTTCCGTCTTGGGAGGCGGCGCTGGCATCGGTATTGCTATTGAACTCATAGTGCTAATCATACGGGGCTCCGATCGAGCGCTGGTAATAGGTAAGGAGGGAGTGGCAGAATTGGTACTTGATTGCGCTAAGAATGGAGGAGTGTGAACTTCACCGTGGGTATGACTGTGCCCTGTACTGCCATGAGCCCCATGTAAGGTGCAATGGTGATGGCTATGACCTCCATGATGTTTATGTTGGTGCTGCCCAGCTACAGTTGGAAATGATTTGGGTAGCTGCGTGTGACGTGACGTCTCTGTAGATTTAAGACGTTCACTTAAAGCCTTCAAAGCAATTTGCCTAGTGACAAAAAAAAAGTTTACTTAAATATACAAATTCAATACTGTTCATTACCTTCTCCTTTCGATATCATGCGGATCAACTCCAGGCATTGAAATTGATACAGAAGATAAACTAGCTGCAGATGCTACTCTTGGTGGGGCTGGTGGCTTTACTAATCCAACCTTTAAGCAGCACAGGTAAATAGGATTTACAAGCTTGCTAATTATTGCCTGCATTATATTAGGAAAGAAACTGGCAAAAGTGAAGCTTTCAGAACTGTCGCCTCGACCATTAGGATGATGTTGGTAGAATCGTAAGTAGGCCCAAGAAACCAATAGACCTGATGCAAACATTGCAGGATAAGTACCATCTAACATATTTAAGCCCCATAGTAAAATAGACCAAAGTAAGACTGTTAGAGGAACATTCCGATTAGTCAATCGTCCCCAACGTGTCTTAAATATTAAATGATCCGGCATTATTTGTCGTACCGCAACACAAATGCCCGCAACATAGCCAGCTAAACCATGTATATGAACATCGAATAGAATTTGTGGATTTTTGGTAATCATATAATAAAACAAATAGTATATTGTGGTCAATATTGACACACCAAAATTACTTAAAGCAAAAAATTTAAACATTTCTATTTGACCCCACAGAGGTTCTATCATTTTTCCACACAAGCCAACCGTTATCACATCTACTAAAACCTCCCACCAATGAAGCTCTATAAAGCAAAATGTGAAAGCAGTCCATATCCAAAATTCTGCGTTTGGTAAAATGTAGCCAGGTGTTACAGTTAAAAACAGTACTGCAGTTTCACTAAAAGAAAGTAAATATCCCACAGTTGTTACCAAACATATAAGAGTAATGACTGGCGAAGTATTACGCAGTAATGCCGAAAATTGCTGTTTCAAATAAGGCATATTCCTGTTTAGAATATGTGTTGTGGCTGACATTGCTACTACTGTTGATCAAAATGCTTGCTTGCAAATTTTCGATAATTATCATATAAATCTTTTGTTGTACCAGTTGGATGATTTGATAAACAAGAAACACTTATTACAGCTACAGCCACTGGATTTTAACCAGAAGTTCCTCCGTTTATCCACCAGTAGGAGGTGTCAACAATTTTTGTGGTTACAGATGTCAATAAATAAACGTCAAATAGTTTTCAACTTTCCCGAATATGTGATGCCAACTGTTTAAAAGAGCAAAATGTTATTCATGATAAACGCTAAAAACTGCACATAAGTATGAATGAGCAATGTGTATCCAAAGTACATGCACCCATACAATTCTGTTTCTGCCCTATTTTCTTGTCAGTTTTAAATAAACTTTATAATTTAATAATGCCCCGGTTTAAGCAAATTATTTCCCAAATGAAACTAATTATTAATGAAAACAGCTGCATATATGTTTATATTAGTAATACCAATGCAGGTGGCGGCTATATATATTAGCCTGTTAGTTCGATTAACGTGAGTTCGATTCCAGCTGTATACACCGGGTGTTTTCCTCCTACGAGCTCTTCGACTTGTGTTAATTAAAACAGTTAATAGTACATTTTTTTATAATATTGCCTTATTTTCAATTAACAAACAAAAATTTACTAATAAAAATTGGTATATAACATACAGACCAAAAAGTCATTTTTTAACACGCTTATTTTTATTAGTTTCACCTGTATGTTTGTTTGTACCCGACTCCTTTATGCTCGATTTTGACGTATTTTGAGCGATCAGATTTTCTTTAAACTTTGTACATCCATCAAAGACCGATGACAATGTGTTTATTCGATTAAAATTTCTGATTATCCTGATTATATTTGCCAGAGATAGCGTCAGTCAGGCACTCAGCGTAGCACGAACGCGTGTTTTTTAGTTTTTTTAAACTACCTACATATATTTATTTCATATAAACTTTGATATTATATTACAATATGTATTAATATAATCTTTTTTAACAGTTTTATCATTACAAGTAAATTGTTCATGTAATACAATGTATCTGCAACTTAAATTTATTTAGTTATATTTTTAAAATGACACTCATTAAACAAAACATGTAGCAGATATTATTCTGCAACCAATAAAATAATTTTATGTTAATATAAACGTTTTATTACAGAGTGAAAGTAAAATGATTCAAAACAAAAGATATTGCACATCTATTTAGTAATTTCAAATCACAGAAAGTCTGGAATTTCTTTGCGTTTTATAAAAAAATTGATTTCAAAAAATACATGTCGGCACATACATGCATATTCACATCATTATTGGTGACACATGCATATATTTTAGATTTAAATACATTTTTATGCATGAAAGTGCAATTATGTCCACACTTCAGGTGTGTAATTTTTAAGAATAATTGTAAAATGTATACATTATTATCTGATTTGCTTTAAATTCCACTGAAAATTAAACGAAAAATTAAAAATTGTTATACATATGTACTTATGTATATTTATTTATTTCCACATTTTTATTGTTTCGAAGTTAATGTTTTAAATTATTTGCTTTGCTTCTTATTGATATAAGATTTAATAATTTCACAATCATTCGCAGTTTATACAAATTAAACAATTTTTTTTTAATTTTCAATATTATTTCTAAAAATTATTAATTTTAACTTAAAGATATATCTATGTATGTGTATAAAATTATTTTTTCTTCTAAAGTGGCTAATTCCAATGAATAAGTTTAGAGGTACATAAAATTAAAATTATTTAAAGAAATAATATTAAAAAATAAAAATTTATAAAGTATGTTTTTTGTGTTAGATGTTTTCTTTATCTTTGTATAGAATTTTTGTAAAAAAAATATTTAAACACAAATTAGTATTTTTCTTGTTATGAAACAAAAAGTAATTACAAAGAAAACTTATAAAAAACCCAAAACGTAAAATGTTTTGAGTGCACTTATGAAACTAAACACATGTACCTAAGCACACTTGACATGCTCTTAACTAGTTGGATAAATAAGATCAGCTTAGAACAGCAGTGTGCCCATACCGCCCATTTCAGATTGTTCTTTAACAAATATTTCAAAGTATTGGTAGATAATGGTCACAGCTAGAAGAATACCGGTACCAGAACCAATGGCTCCTAAGAAATCAGCCAGCACGGATAAAGCGCCAATGCACAAACCACCAAAGGCTGCAGCTGTGGGAATATATCGGTTCAGTTCATGGATCATTGAATTTTCACGATGACCACGCATAACCATGTGTTGTTCTTTCAATTGTTTAGCAACCTATAAACAATGCAATTAGTAAGTGTTAGCAAGTTTTTTTTTAACAATATTTAAATAATTACATCTTTGGCAGAACTTCCGGACACGTCAATCCATGTTTTAGAGAAAAACGCACAGGAACCCAACATAAATACAATGTAGAGAATAGCATGGATGGGATCAGTCAAAATATGGCCGACACTTTCAGGTGGAGACAGATAATAACAAAGTCCACCAATCGGATAAGAACGTGCTGGGCCACCTCCACCCACATCAGCCCAAACACCGAGAAGATTAATAAAGAAGTTACCTTGGAATTTTACAGCTAACATTTGGGAAATAACGTATAAATTCGAAACCAAAGCTGATTGTAAGATAATGGGTATGTTTGAGGTATAGAAAAGTTTAATAGGATAACTGCTGTATTGACCACGATAGCGAGCAGATTTAATGGGCAAATCTACACGGAAGCCTTGGAAGTATATGACGACAGCAAAAACGAGTACAGTTGCTAACAAGTTCATTAAATTAGGCAGATTTTGCCGGTAGAAAGCCTCACGCAAAGCACGGACCTTGTCGCTACGAGTTGCCATCAAATGGAATAGGGCTATCACAGCACCTTCAAACTCCGTACCCCGTCCAGTAGTTACAGTTGTAGGAGAAAATGCCTTCCAAACAATGGTCTCACAAATATTTGTGGCAATGAAGAGCGATATACCAGATCCTAAACCATATCCTTTCTGCAACAACTCATCCAAAAGCAAAACTATTAAGCCGGCTGCGAACAATTGGATTATGATCAAGAGACAAACACCAGCGCCAATTTCTGATGGGTCACCATACATGCCAGTCATGACATATACAATGGCCTGGCCAATAGTTATTACCATGCCAAACAATTTCTGAGCACCGTTAAACAAGGCACGATCTTTAGGTGTGTCACCAACTTCAATAATTTTAGCACCCGCCAACAATTGCATAATTAAACCAGATGTCACAATAGGTGATATACCCAATTCCATAAGCGTACCACGATTAGAAGCCAAAATGACACGAATCCAATAAAAGGGATCAGCCGAGTCGGAACTCATAATACCGAATAAAGGAATTTGACAACAAACAAGGAAGATAAATAGAGTTATGGCTGTCCATAGCACTTTTTCTCTGAATTGAATCTGAAAAATATTAAGTTAAGATTAATAATTCATGTAAGTTACTTTTTAATTGCTCTTTTTAAATTATAAGCGAAAATATATAAATAATAATTATTATTTGATTAATTTAAGTTACGTAAAACTTTTTTACAAAAAATAAACATTTTTTTATTACACAGTTTTGCATTAATTTTATAGAAGTATATTGCAATTATGCTAAACTCTGAAATTAAGTAATTTCTAATCGGGTAACCCGATCATTGCTGATAATATATTTTATATTGGAACGAATACGAATATGTAATAAAACAGGAACCCTTTTTTACACCTGTATGTGGAAGCATATGTACTATTAAAAAGTGTCACCTGTCAAATATATACAACTTTTAAATAAAGTAAATTTCTGGATAGGTACATCGTAGGTCTGACATGAATGTAAATATTACCTTTAATCTCAGAATTCTGGAGTTATTGAAAACCCTAGGTAGGCATTATGACAACTATTTTTAGACCTGTATTTGTTAAACACTTTTTTTATATATAATGGGTTGTTACTTTAATGTACAGAAAAATGAGTTTGAAGCAGACTTGACTTGGAAAAAAAAATCGAGTATGCTTACAATAGATCAAATCTTTCGTGTAGTTATTTTATAAATATATGTAGTAGAAACTCAAAACACGAAAAATAATATGCGAGAAATGTTACAAACAAACATCTCAAACAAACAAACCTGTTACTTGGTTATAAACCAGCAAAATTTTTACCTATCACTTGGTTATAAACCATGAATCAATTTTTTTTCCTTCTGTTCCGTTAGTTCAATCATCGATTGAAGAATTATTTGGCCAGCCCTAAAACTATTCCGCCACCACCAATTCGCACGCCCTGTCGTGCTACAAACTAATTTCCCTAAGAAATTCTACCAGTACCATGTAATCCTCCACCCGCTCCCGACGGAAAAAGTCGACATGAATCAAATTAGCATTCTTATTATAGGTACGTAAGCAGCATAATAACAATAAACAGTGAAAATGTGCGAAATTACGATTAAAACACAAATCTTAATGACGAAATAAAACGAAGTGCATCGGCCAACTTGTACACGTCAAAATAATACTAACTATATAAAGAAAAATTTTTATATGAGCAAAACCATATACACATATACTACGTGCTTATTACAAACACTAATATTTTTTTGAAGAACTATGAAATTACTTTTATTTTGAAATTAACAAAATTTTGGATAAGACTACAAATAAGTATGGAATGCCTGCGTGGCTCGAAATATTTTGCTGTAGCTGTTTCTCAAGTGACATTAGAAAGTTATATGGCAACCTTTTTTATCAACAAATGAAGCAAATTAGGCGGGTTTGCTCAATCTGTATATATAATTCTTTCCTATTGCAATCTGATAGAATCAATTAATGAAACATAAATTAGCTTTTAATAATAATGTTAAAGCTAATCCTTTGAAACTTACCTTGCGTTCTGGTTTAGCAATTTCTGGCAGTATACTGCAGAATGGTTTTATGACTTCAAGGAATTTTACTGCAAAGCAAGAAAGAAGGTATTAGGTTAACACGTCACCATTTATTTACAATTTGCTTTCCAATCTTCAAATAAACAATATTGTTCTATATTTTTGGTAGAAGCACCGGTATTCAGTTATTTTCGGAATAATGTGCACGTAAGCAAAAATATATCCACTTTAAATTTCATATAAATATTTTTTGTATATCAATCCATTTCTTTGGCCTGCTTCACTGTTGTGTATTGCTCACTCATCAAGTTGTTTACTTACTTCCCATTTTTATTTACTAATTTTGATCTGAAAAATTATTCCAAGTTGTACTATCCACTAAAATGTTCGTAAAGAAAGTGAATTTATTCCACCTAACTTTTTATTGGGTTACAAAAACAAACTCTGCAAACAACCAAACGAAATGAACCGACGTAAGAAGTTGAATGAGCGAAATTCGTTCTGCGAACCACATTCGTACAAGAAACAGCACTTGTAACTTCGTGTCAAAGTGCTACCAATCTAATTTTCGTAATAACTATACTTTTACTGTTTTTACTTAAGAGCTCGGGCAAAATTTCGTAGCAAATATACTACCATCCTTGTTTCTCATACCTATTACACGTTTTTGTTCACGTGACTAATTTAACGTGCTGCTAAGTTTTTGTTGGAACAGATGTTTCAGATGCACTGCTGAATGGCTCTGATTATTTACTGTTACTTTTATTGTTTCCGTTGTCAAAAAACTATATTGAAAATATTAAAAAATATTATTTTTAAAGCAGCAGAAATGTTAAGCAATATAAGTACTAGTTTGTGTTTGTTAGAATTAGTTTCTTGATGAAAAAAAAATATTTTACGTTTATTACGCTTTCGTTGTTTTGGTGATATGAGAAAATATAACAATAGGTGGACATAAAAAATGAATTAGAACTCTGTATATTATTTTAATATATGTTAAGGAGCATAAGAACTATTATTTATCACTTGGGATATAATAACAAACATTCCTCGATACATTTCGTAATATAAACAATATTATTTAAGGAATATTAAAAATTTGTCTAATTTCTCTTAAAAATATATTAATAGTTCTTCAATTCAATATGCATTTGAAAAAAAGTAAGCTCGGTGGTGTAATCTGAAGCCTTTACAATTTCTTAGATTATACTTCTGATAAATACACCGGTTGTTGTCATGAGGCGTTGCACTGCACTTCCCATCTTCACCTTTGAGATATATGTATAACAGAGAATTTTAATCAATTATTTATCCCTTTGATAGCTACTGCACGAGCAGAGTTTGGATACTAAGGCATTCGCTTTCTTTGTGAACCAAAAGGTTTGTGTCGTCACTGTAATTCAATCTGTTGACTGATTTACAAAATTCGTGTCTTAGTTTCCTTTGTTTGAAATGTGGCTTGATCGAGAGCGTTGCTTACCATGTACGTTTGAATCAAATGCACGCATATATGTATATGTATGTGAAAATGCAGATGCTATTCTCTCTTCCTAAATATTACAGTCAGTGAAATAAAAAAAAAACACAGAAAGTTAGGACTACTGAAATTTAAGAAAAAGTGTATTTTATATTTTCTACCATAGATGCAAAGTTGGTAAAATTGTAATTTTATTATCAAAGACGAAGCACAATAACATCTCAATAACTAATTTAGCACTATTTAAAAATGCTCCGGATTTCATTCTATGCTCGAATGTATTATTTTTGTAGATGATATTCCTAAGGATAAAACATTTTGTAGAACAGTGTACATATCCACCCTTAATACTGAGTATTGAATTGTATATAATGGTTTAAGTTTATGTCAGAAAATCTCATTTCTTGAAGAAATTCAAGCATTGTGCCTTTAGTATTAAGAATGTTTTTATTTAATTAACAACTTTATAATAATTAATTATTATAAACTTGATAGAGCATTCATAACAAAGGCCATCAGCTCTAAATATTAAAAATATTTCCATATGAGAATAAAAATATTGGATAAAAAATAGCTAGGATTTGAACCGGCGTATTTAAAATATTAATGGCTAAAAAATAACTTACGTATGAACGTTTGGTTGAAGGTGCCGGAAATGATAATTAAATAATTGTACTGATCTTTACTTATATATCACGAATTGACAGAGGATATTTAACTTTGAAAACTAATTTCCAAATCCTTCATGATTAAGTAGGTCAAGCGACATACATATGTAAGCGGTAGTTCCTAAGGCGAAACCTTTTCAAAGCAAATGTGTTTTATTGTCATTTATTAACTGCGTATGAACAATGCCCTAATTTCTATCAAGCATTTAATTTTAAAACTTTTATTTAAGTTTTCTTTTCTGTCTTCAATATTTCATTATTGTAAAAGAAAGCGGCGTTACTATTTAAATTTAAACAAGTTCGACGATGGCAAACTGCTGATGTAACTTTTTTTATACCCTTCACAAAAAAGTGGAAGGATTTCTTGTTTTGGGAGTCCTCAATGGTCTATTAAAAACTAAAAAAAAAAAATTTTTTTCCAGGGATGGAAAATTAAAAATTTTTTTTCGGCCCATTCCGTATTTTGTAGTACATGTAGTAACTAATATTGTTAAAAATTTTAAGTTTTTCTTTTACAAAACCTCTTTATACCTCATGAAGATTTGCATTGATAAAAAAATTTTTAAAATTTAAATTTCGCTTCCAGGGTTGGGAAATTGAAATTATTTTTATACATAAAAGTAGCCAAAAAGGCAATTGACGTTGTTTTTATACTCTTCACAAAAAAGTGAAAGGGTATACATATATGTATAGGTTTGTCATTCCGTGTGTAATTTCTTCGATATGCACATGGGACGCCATAAAGTATATATATTCTGGATCCTTATGAATAGCGATGACGATTGAGCGATGTCCGTCTGTCCGTCCGTCTGTACGCGAAATCGGGTTTCCCAAGCCCCCAGAAGAGCTAGAGACTTCGTTCTTGGACCGTTGGATTGGAAATGAAGAGTGCTATTGAAATTCAGAAAGATCCGAAGTATGGTTCCAGAGCTGGGAAGCTTACACCTATTTCCCGACGCAAAATTTATACTACAAATCAATTATTTTTTTTAATGGTTGAAATTAAACCTATTTCTTGCTTTGGGAAGCCTCAATGGTCTATTAAAAACTAAAAAAATAAAATTTTTTTCTAGGGATGGAATAATATAAATTTTTTTTGGCATTTTGTAGTACATGTAGTAACTAAAATTGTTAAAAATTTTAAGTTTTTCGTTAACAAAACCTCTTTATGCGTCATGAAGATTTGCATTGGCAAAAAAAATGTTTAACTAAAATTTTGCTTCCAGGAGTGGGATCAAAATTGGTATCAAAAATTTAAAAAAAGTCCAATTTTCGAATCCAGGGTTGGTCAAGTGTAATATTTTATAGTACATGAAAGTGACCAAAATGTTTAAAAGTTGTAAATTTGTCTTAAATAACACTACTTTCTACCTATTGGTAAAAAATTCAAATTTCGCTTCCAAATGGCTACAAATATTAAGTTTTTCTTAAATAAAACTATTTCATGCCTCATTAAGAGTTGCATTGGTAAAAAAAACAAAAAAAAAATAAAATTTCGTTTTCAGGGTTGGGAAATTGAAATATTTTTTATGCATAAAAGTAACCCAAAAGGCAATTAACGTTGTTGTTTTTGCTAACTATTTTATAATTCAGGAAGAACAAAATTTTTATTTATTTATTTTTTTTTTATTTATTTGGTATTAAAATCTTTAAAAAACAAAATTTCGACGCCAGGGTTGGACAAATGAAATATTTGGTGGTATCTACATGAAAGTGAACGAAAAAGTTTAAAGATTTTAATTTTTTTGTCAAGTAAAACTATGTTACACCTCACTAAAAATTCCATTGATAAAAAAATAAAAATTCGCTTTCAGTGCCCACATAAATTCCAAATTTTGTTTTTTTATACTTCAGGAAGAATTAAATTGGTATTAAAAATTTTGAAATTCAAAATTCGGTTCCAGGCTTGGAAAATCGAAATTTTCTAGTACATAAAATTAGCCATATAAGGTCCTAATTTTGGTTTTTTGTGAGTGAAATCTCTTTTATTCTTCGGGAAGAGTTAAATTGGTATTAAAAACCAAAAAAATTAAAAACCAATTTCAGGGTTGGAATATCGACATTTTTTTTAGACATAAAAGTAACCATATAATTTGCTATTTTTGATTTTTATTATGAATTATACCTACTTTATATATCAGGAAGAAATAAATTGGTATTAAAAACCAAAAAAAAATCTAAAAGACGATTCTACGGTTGGACAATTAGAATTTTTTTGGGTACATGAAACGGGTTTTTTCTTTTTGTTTGTAAATTAAACATATGTATTTAATATTTTTGAAAGACGTTCAGAGGCATTAAAAATAAGAAGAGCCAAACATTTAGCTGTTCAGCCAAAAAATTTAAAAGTTTTTTTATATATAAAAGTAACCAATAACATCATTTTGATTTTTTAATTAAACCTACTTTCTGTTTTAGCAAGAAAGAAAGAAAGAAGAATTACATCTGTGAAGAGTATTTAAGATTCGGCACAGCCGAATATAGCACTTTTACTTGTTATATTTAAAATATTAATGGGTTATCTAAAACCTTAAGCCAAATCTGGGACCAGATTTTAATTATTAAAAAAAATCAAATTAATAAATCTTATGAATGGATTTAAATGATCATCTTGCACTTTTGCGGAAAAAGGTTTGATAACTGTGGACTTACATTTATTATATCTCGCTTAAGAGTATATTTAGCATATCTTGTTTAAGATTAACAGCTTAATTTATTTAAAACGAAAACAAATAACAAAATAATTAATTGCACATATTTTTTTTGCTTTTGATAAATTTTAAGGGAATATTAAGATATATATATTTATATATATATATATATATATATATATATATATATATGTAAGATATATACATATATATAAAATATATATATATATATATATATATATATATATATATATACATATATATATATATATATATATATATATATATATATATATATATATATATATATATATATATATATTACATACATATATATATATATATATATATATATATATATATATATATATATACATATATATATATACATATATATATATATATATATATATATATATATATATATATCTATATATATATATTACATATGTATAAGTATATATACATAAATATTTTACAACTATTTAGGTGTCTTTCACAAATGACCGTTTTCATTGTCACGATTACTTCGAAGATACAAGGGAGTTGTAAACGATTTCCCTTGCACCAAAGTTATCAAATTTTCACCGGCGTAACTAACAAATGGAGATATTTCACATTCGTTTCCATGGACAAGACCACCAGCCGCCTCGATGTATTTTTTATGTAAACGGTAAAGGTCAGCTCTAGCAGTAGAAGGACAGTCATTACCTGCTGAGTCGGCGTTTTTTAGAGGACTGAACTCTTCATCTCTAGGCACTTCCATGGCTACAAACTTTTGTGTAAATTCGAAAACATCGAAAACAAATTTTTCTATTTTAATGCCATTTGGCTTTTCTGGAATTATGCGTTTACCCGAGTTGTCTATAAAAGGTATAATTTTTTTTGCCACGTGTAATTTGAGTTCCTGTTCATAAGTACACGCTATTTTTTTTAAAAATTCCGTCGAAAAAAAATGATTGCAAATATTTCCAGAGCTAAAAGTTAGGCGACCATCTGAATTACGCATTTCAGCTGTCTTCGGCGATATCTCACTATATTCCACCACTTGATATTTGCCATCAACAATTGCTACCACGCCCACTGCTTCAGTGGGTGAAGATTTTTCCACTACTTTTGCAGCACAGTCAGCGTTTTTCTGAACGCAGTAGCCAATAAAAACAGGATCTGCTACCTTGATCAGGATATTGTCTACACTGTGAGCATGTAAATACAAGATTCCCTTTTTCGTCATATCGTTCAATATTCCTTGTTGTTTTAATGCCCGATATATGCCACCATTACCATCTGGTGCTTTAGCAATACGATGCTTTTGATCCAATATGATTTTACCATCGTATTCAAAACATGGCAAAGAGCCCTGCTCAAATAAAATGATGTTTTCCTTCATCAGCCCAAAGTAGTTATTGGCAAGAAAATAATCATAAGTGGGTTGTATAGTATGTTCAGAAGCCATAATGTACCATGTTATTACACCTTTCTTGCCGGTTGCCTCGAAGGCCAATTCCTCTAGTTTTAATATACGTTCAGCTTGCAACCGAAATAACGTTTTGTGAGATTGTAGCCCAGCGTCGTACATCCCTTTTGGGAAAGGAAATCCCAATCTAGTGCCTGAAAGTTATACATAATAAATATAAATAATTTATATATATATAAATAATAATATTATTTATATATATAAATAATAAATATAAATAATTTATATATATATATATATATATATATATATATATATATATATATATATACATATATATACATATATATATATATATATATATATATATATATATATATATATGTGTGTGTGTGTGTTTGTATATGCATATGTTTAATCGAAATAGGTTTTATTTATCTGAAAATTGAGTTATTGGCATAAACGAAACAAAATGAAAATTTCCTGAAAATTTTTTTAAATTTCTTTAAACCTACATATATATAATATACATATATATACATATATATATATATATATATATATATATATATATATATATGTATATATATATATTTGCGATTAGTTTTTCCTCATGAAACATTCGCTCAAATGGCGAATATGAATATTCACAAAAGGCAGAATGTTCAGCAATTCAAATACGAAGACTATATATACAAACATTATTTGAAAAATGTACAGCGACATTCAAGAGTTAAGAGAATAATGTTTGGTATAACCTGTTGTAATCAGCCAATAAAATAACAATGGAAACTTGAATGCAAAAATAAGTAAATAAGAACTGGTCGCCATAAATTCATACACAACTACAGACTAAAGTATAGTGCAACGAATTATTTATTATTATTGCCAGCACTTCTGTAATATAATGCACAACTAACTTCAAGGCTTTTAGAAGGGAACTGTAAGATACATACATTAATCTGCATTAATCACAAAGACATGACGTAGAAAAGAATGGTTCAATCAATTTAGGTGTGACTTGAAATTGAAATATTTAAATACATACATAGTTTTAAAGCAATAAGAAGGAATGTATGGTAAGCTTATATCTCAGCTATTAAAAATGGTTTCTTAGCCATATTAAACATAAATATATATTTGTGTATGTACATATTACATATGTACATATGTTAAATATCTTAAGCTCGAATAAAAATAAATAAAAAAATCAATTTACTTACCCTGACCACCTGCCATAAGTAAAACAGCAACATGCCCTAAGGAAATTTGTTTCAAACCTTCATCACGGTAACTAGACAGGGTATCTTCTGTAGACCGGGATATGCAAATTATCTTAGATTCCGGTATAGGTTGCAAATGATCATCTAATTTCAAACCATTCTGTGTTAATGATGTAGTAGCACGGTCAAAATATAACTTTAATTCATTTAAATTTAGTCCAGATATATCACGCTCCAGCTGTACACGATCTGTCGCCGATAGTTCATCCCAAAACTTGAGCAAATGCTCCTGACCAACTTCCGTCAGTTTTTTCTGCAATTTGACGTAATCAGCCATGTCTATCTAATGAAGTGAAAATTTACAAGATAGAAGCTATTTACTATATTTGATAAAGCTGTGAACAATATGAATTTCAAATTGGAAACTTTTTAACAACCGTACTCTTTGGCAGTTGTGCTTAAACTAAAACGTTGTCAAGTTTGTGGTTTTGATATTTTCTTATTTTTAGATTGCGAGTGGTAGTACAAACAAGAAACCAAGTAATTTAAATATCAACAGGTCTAGTTATTCCAACTTGTATAAAACATACAGACACCATCATTGAGTTTTTTTTTTGTGTTTATTTCATATTTTTAATTGACTACTATTGATATAAGTAAATGAGCAGATTTGTGCAGGTGAGTCAGGTTTGTAAAATTTTTGCGATGTTTCTTTAAATTATAGGTACAATGATGGCGATGGCTGACCTAACAAATTTACTTAAGACATAGTAAATGGTTATGTTATTTAATATTTTTTTATATCTTTTTCCTTCTTTAACTTTTAAAGACTAACGGCCTAATTCATAATATATGATTCTGGTCCATTAATTGGAAAATTATATATATATGTATGTATATATATATATATATATATATATATATATACATAGTAAATGGTTATGTTATTTAATATTTTTTTATATCTTTTTCCTTCTTTAACTTTTAAAGACTAACGGCCTAATTCATAATATATGATTCTGGTCCATTAATTGGAAAATTATATATATATATATATATATATATATATATATATATGTATGTATATATATATATATATATATATATATATATATACATACATATATATATATATATATATATGTATATATATATGTATGTATATATACATAGAAGTATGTATATATATATATATACATATATATATATATATATATATGTATATATATATATATGTATATATATATATATATATATATATATATATAAATATATATATATATATATATATATATATATATATATATACATATACGTATATATATGTATATATAAATATATATATATATATATATATATATATATACATATTTATCTTTTCTCCTCAAACTAAATAGCTCAGCCCCGGTTGACATACTTCAACTTTTCGAGTATTCTGTGAGAAAGAATATACTACATATTCTATATGTTTCTATTTCTTTCTGTTTCAGTTGTTAGCCTATGGTTTCAGTATTTTGCGAGGTTACGGTCACAGAATACGTAGGCCTATGGTTACGGTACGGACAAGGCAGATTTACCAGGTACTCTCACTAGTACAACAATTTACAACACCAAAAACCACACGTATATTGTTGGCAGAAAATTTAGAGCTTATGTCAAAATCAAGGAAGAAGTAGCATCATTAACAAGGAAGATTTAAGAAAAAAAACTTTTTATGTGGCTTGTATATAAACTTTTGGCAGTAGTTCAACACGCACCAAGGAAAATTCAGTACACAGCTGCGCTACTGAAAGTACCTGGTAAATCTGCCTTGGGTACGGAGCTACCTGCACTTGGAAGCAAAAGTTGAAGTGCGTCAACCGTGACTGAGGGACATATGGAAATATATAATAGCGTCTACGAATTTAAACATATTTTGACAGCGTGCCGATACTTATCGACTCTTAACATTCAAATCAAAAAACAATTATAATAATGATCTTGATCTATATATATATATATATATATATATATATATATATATATATATATATACATCTACTGTTATGAAATTTTTTATTGGACATATTGTTGTCACATCTATACTCTCAATGAGACTTAATTTCTTTATCACAAACAATACCCCACGCTCGACGAAGTTTGGATCGCTCTGCTTTTTTTGTTTACATATTTTGTGTACGTCGGCACATCCATACATATTTATATCTGTAAAAACAGCAATGCATATGTATGCCTTGATATGTATGTAAGTATGCCTGCTTTTAACAGATATCGGCCATACATACATTTTTGTACATCCATACACACTTCTGTATGCAATATATATGCTTTTACTTAACTTTTACATTCGGTTGATTGAAAATTACCTTGTCTGTAAAGGATTGTGTAATTGATTCAATATTTAAGTGTTTTCCTTTAATGTGGGTACACACATATGTATGTATAGTTTAAGCACACAATACGATAATATTCTACAATTTTATTTTAACAACATACTAATGTTTTACACCACGTACGTTATCTACACATCGATATGTGAAACACAGAATATACTTGTCTATGGTGTGATATGTGGAATATATGTATAAAACGAGGATTCACAAAGTGGAATACAGATTCGAAAAGCTGAGAACTTTAAATCGATAAGAGCAAGGCAGATTTACCAGGTACTCTTACTAGTACAACAATCAAACAACACCAAAAACCACACGTATTTTGTTGGTAGAAAATGAAGAGCTAATGTCAAAATCAAGGAAGAAGAAGCATCATTAACAAGGAAGATTTAAGAAAAAAAAGCATATTATGTGGCTTGTATATAAACTTTTGACAGTAGCTCAACAAATTTCAATATACAGCTGCGGTACTGAGAGTACCTGGTAAATCTGCCTTGGATAAGAGTTCTCAGGCTCCGTCAATTGTCAAACATATTGTTAGTCCCGATTTACAAGCACGAAAATGGATTTGTTTACTTGAGGTTTGTGCCAAGGCATATTTACCAGGTACACTCAGTAGCGCAGCTGTGTATTGAATTTTCCTTGGTGCGTATTGAACTACTGTCAAAAGTACACATAAAATGTTTTGTTTTCTTAATTCTCCCTTGTTAATGATGCTTCTTCTTCCTTGATTTTGACATTAGCTCTAAATTTTCTACGAACAATATACGTGTGGTTTTTGATGTTGTTAATTGTTGTACTAGTGAGAGTACCTGGTAAATCTGCCTTGGTTTGTGTGTAAATTGCTAAAAGTAGTAGAGAGAAAAGAAAAATGCCCAGTACGGAGAGTGTCGTACTAGACACCATATATCTTCAACACCTTACAAGGCAGATATACCAGGTACTCTCACTAGTACAACAGTTATTGTTGGTAGAAAATGTAGAGCTAATGTCAAAATCAAGGAAAGAGAAGCATCATTAACAAGGCAGATTTAAGAAAAAAAACTTTTTTTGTGGCTTTTGACAGTAGTTCAACACGCATCAAGGAAAGTTTAATACACAGCTGCGCTACTGAGAGTACCTGGTATATCTGCCTTGACCCCTTACTTCAGACTTTGCTGACTGCGCATTAATTTCATGTTTGTAAACAGGGTCTTAGAGATGACGCAAGGTGAACTTGTAAGAGGTAGTCGAAGATGCCAGCTGACTTGAATTTGCTTGATATATGAGCTACCATAACATTGTGCATTCAAAGTTAATATATGTTTATATATAATTGTAAAATTTGGTCCGTCACGTTGCAATTGTAGGCTAATGAAATGACTATGTCAACTAACCTCTCACCTAGATTACGTTTTCAATTACATATACATAATCTAATTATTAATTACTTACAATTAAATTTATTTTACTAAATTTTGTGTGTATTAAGGCAAATCAGTAGCAGGTAACCTTATTCAAATTTTGCCTGGCTGTCTATTAATTTTGTTCTTGTCATGTAAAAGAGGATTGAAAAAAATTGTGTCTTTCAATTGTTTGTAAATGTAGTCTTAATCAATTGGCATAATAAATTCAGAACCAGATGGCGTACTATGAGAACTATTTACCTCAGTGTGACCATTGGACAATAATGTATTAGGGAGTCGCGAAGCGCCACCTGTTTTTTTAAAGTGATACTTACCTTCAAGTGTTGCTTATGTATCATGTCTGTGGTATCAACATTCAAACAAACAACATGGCAGATTTGCTTACATATAAAAGCGGGAACAGAAAATGCAAGAGTGCGTTATACTTTCCTTGTTTCTGCGTCGTTTGGTTGTCAGCACAGCATTACACTATTATATATAGTTGTGAAAGGGGAATGGGTGTGAGTACATACTTTGATGGTTTCTCAAAGTTGTTTTGTACTTCGTTCGTCGCTTGCATATATATGTATGTAGTTTGGTGTTGTTTAAGACAAAGTGAACGAATAGATAGCAACAACACCTTCACATATGCCAATCCATCAGCAGTACAACAATACAAAATAAAAACGGGTAGAATCAAGGCAGGTTAAGCTGCCTTGATTAGAATGTTTCTATTTTATTAAATACATAGGACTATATCATCAACAAGAGTTTTGTTTTAGCAGTAAAGCTTTTAACAATAACAAAAAATCAGCATAGTTGCAAAGATCGGTAAAACGTCACAAAATATGTAACGGCGCCAAAAATTTAAATTACTTTTGGTACTATGGAAAATTTTTAAAATTCAAGAGGTTAACCTCTGTTCTGGCATTGATATATGTCATCAAACATATGTATATATATATGTACATACATATTTACATATAAATCTACACATTTAAGTACACATGACCAAATAAACCAAAATAAACTAAACTAAGAATAAAATTATACCTATTATTTATTTAAAAAATATTTTGTACTTAAAACTAATGTTTCAACCCCCAGAAATGTATGTACATATGTATGTATTAAATAGCTATGAATAATATATCTACCTACTAGGTAATTACATATGAACATCTGCGAAAATTAAAAGGTAGATTTCTTCTCACGATATTATTATTACCTGAATAAGAAAAACTTTAATGTGCATGTATGTATGTATGTATGTATCACAAAAAAAAAATAAATCATCTCAAGCAAAAAGAACCCATGATAAGATACATTCATATTACATACATACATACCTATGTATATCCTTATATAATAATGAATGAAGGGTTTACTTGCTACCTTCTTAAATGTTGTTGATGAAACCGGAAATGTTATACCTATACTACATAGGCACGTTAATTTAATTTTTTATATTAAATTTTTATGATTGTTTGCTGTTTCTCTACATTTGCACGTGTGCAAACTTTGTTTCATCATTGAAAAGTAAAACTAAAACAAATATGCCCAATTACGTAGACCGCTTTGTGTTATTGAAACCAAAAACAGATTAAAGAAAGTAACAATTTGTTTTTGATTTTCATGCAATTTATTCACAGAAAAAACTCAAAGAACTCATGCGTTTTATTTTATCTTTCAAAATAGTTAACCATTATAGGTACATTCATGTATGTATGTATAACAAAAGCATATAGGGTAAAAGAGGGTTTATACGGTTATGGTCTATATTCCTGTATTTGAAAAAAACTCTAAATTTTATTAAACAACTATTTTTATGTATTTGTACATTATGTGAAAATTGTTTTATTTCTATACATTCATATTTAATTTTTTAAGGTTTGTAATGTAATTTATTGTAGATATTCTCTCAGTTAATTTTTTAAACATTTGCTGTATTTGTAACGGGGTAAGTGCTATGTCTACATGAATGCATTTCATTGAGTAAGTAGACTTCAAACTAATTCCAAAATATTACATAAACAAATGCTTAAGTCAAAAGTTTTTGAAATTACATGTACATATGTATTTAGTTTGAAGTCTACTGATGATTTGGAGTAAGAGCTAGTGAAGTGCAGGCATATGGATCTAGGTAGTTAACCCGTAACAATCAAAGCTAGTTTTTAGTACTACTTATTTTAGGTATGTATACATTTATTTGAATTCAAGAATGATTCGTGAAGTGTTCAAAATACCTATATTTTTAATAATTTTTTATGTATGTATGTCTAACCAAAATAATATTTGAAAATGTGTAGAAAGGAATTCAAAGAGTACATTAAGAGATCGAATTTGTAGATTAACAATTATGTCTTCAAAATATACCTACATACATATACATATGTATGTATGTATGTATGTATGTTTGTACTCGTATGTGGTTCTAACATAAAAATTATAATACATAATTTTGCATTTTTTTCTCCTTCTATAGGTAGTTACATATTTGTTTGTGATTATTATGTATATGAAAATATCTATACAAAAATTAAATGCATTTGCATACATACATACATACATACTTATGTATTCACATACTGTGTACATACATATATCGAGCCTTTGCTTCAATATATCTAGTCAACGCAAAATTTTTTAAATATGGTACCTATAAGTATGAGGAACTATTCTTAGTGTCATGCTCACGTTCTAAAAAATGTTGTGCTTTTATCTTATCCTTGTTAATGTGAAATCGAAATCTTAAATGCGATTTTACCAGTTCTTCTTTTTTCGAGTTACAACTTTATTGCAGCAAAAGCTCGATATCTACATATGTATGTATATATTAAAACAAATGTACATGCATACATACACACTTATTTGTGTATACAAATTAAAATGGTGCTTGCAGTCGGTCTCTCTTTCCTGCTAAAGTATTTCAAACATTTCTCGCTTTGAGCAGTTGTTTCTGTGGACTTGGGATATTTTCCTTCCCCGGAAACAAAACAGTTTTCTTGGGTGTAGTGCGTGGTGTATGTGTTGAGCTCTTGGGTGTGCGTGGTGTACTTAGTGAGGTCACCACTGATTTTCCACCTGAAGATCGTACAGGTGTAGTGCACGACCGAGCTGCCTTACTATTCGGTGTAATAGGTTTCAAGATTTCAATGATTTCGTTTGAACTTTCATTGCGCACACATTTTTCAGTGGAATTTAAAAACCATGTCGCAATTTTATCGCATTCGGCACGTAGTTCGGAATCTATAAATAGTCCTTCAATTTTTTCCATATCAGTACTGTTCTTTTTGACGGGTGTTACCACTTTAACTGAATTTTCATCGATCTTTGACTTCAGAGCAATATTCTCAAGTTTTAGTTGTTCACATTCTTCACGTATTTTAATTAAAGTTGTGTCCTTGTTATCCAACTCCAGCTGAGCAAATTGCAAAACGGTAGAAAATTCGTCGAGAGCCTTTTTCATGTCTTGCATGTACACTTCGCGTGTTTCGTCCTTGTTTTTAAGTTCATTGTACATATCCAGGTATTTGGAAGCATCGCCATCGATGCGCTCCTGGAATGAAGATGCAATCTTAGTGAATTTAGCCAAAGTTTCTTCCTCAGAAGTTAATATATCATTAAACATGGTTTCTTTAAGGGATACCTCTTTTTGTAGTGTCTCTGATGAAGCCCGTACAGTATGAAGAATTGACTCCGATTCCGATAAATTTCTTTTAGCACACTCTAACTCAGTTTGCAACATAAGATAGCTCTGTTCCAACGCTCCTTTAGCTAACTGCAACGATTCTAATTCAGCTTTCAACTGTTCTACATCAGCATCAGACTTCTTTAAACGTTCCATTAAAATATTTACAGTGGAGCGAGTGTTGCTTAAAGTCAATTGGTAATTGTACTTTTCGGTAATTGTTTTGGCGATTTCTTGTTTCAAATCAACTACTTGCTTTTGCAAGTTATCAGTAAGTTGAATATAATAGTCGATACCGTTACGTAATTGATCTTCATATTTTTGGATTTTTTCATCGCGTTCACGCAACATGTCGTTGGTACCTTCAAGCAATACCATTACATCTTGCTTTTCTAGCTCAATCTTAATTATTTCGTTCTCTGCCATTTTTTGACGTTTCTCCAGCTCTCCTCGCCAATAAGCTTTTTCTCGCTCCAGAGCATTTTCAAGATCAGATTCTAATTTTTGAACTTTTTGCTCGGCTTGCACTTCTGCAAACCGCACCTTCTCTTCAGCCGTGTTCAAAAGCCGTTCCTTTTCCACATATTGTGCTTTATCACGACATAGCTGACGTATCGTATCGCAATGGGCATCAATTTCACAATTCTTATCTAGAAGTTCATCTTGCAGAGCTTTTATAAAATCACACTTACTGGCCAAATCATTCTTCAACGTGTTGCGTTCATTTTTCAGACACTCCATTTCATTTTGGATAATTTTATTTTCTTGGGCGTAGGATAAAGAATCGTGCTCAATTTGCTTCTTGAGTCTATCAACGTCATTTATTAACGACTCATTTATGTTCTTTAAGTTTTGAATAAGCTCAAAGTTTTGTTGAGCACTTTCTGCATCTACAGCTAACCTATCGCGAGCCTCTTTGATTTCCTGATGACATTTGGAAAGTTCGGATTGCATTAGCTCATGCTTTTCCAAATGTTTCTTAGTGTTTAGTTCTAAATGCTCGTTTTTTGCTCTAAGCTGTTCGCTTATATCAGTCAATTTAGCTACTTCTACAGAGTGTTTTTCACGAAGACAACAAACTTCGGATTCTATCTGAGCAATGTGTTCAAGAAGTTTTTTATTTTTAGCAACTAGTTGATCACTTACATCTTTAGCGGACTTAATCTCAGTAGTTAACTCATGTATCACACTTTCAGTTTTAAGTTGTGCGTAGGCGTGTTCTTCGCGTAATTTATTCTCTGTTTCTTTTAGTTGATCCACATGACGTTTAAGTACATTAATTTGGCTTGTGTAATTTTCGATCAATTCGGTTTTGTGACGAATTTCTTGATGTAACGCTTCTTTGCCCTTTAAACGGCTTGTTGACTTAGGCAATTCTTTAACGGGTGTAGTTGTTGCAGAATTCAATGGTGTAGAGCTGGCCGTTGTGGAGCCCGCATTATTGTTATTAGCAGCTGCAGATGAATTTACATCTGAGTGTTGGCGAAAACGTAATCGATGCGGCAATGAGGGCGTACGAAAAAGTCTCAAACCTTTTGATTTTTTATCTTTGTCTTCTTTTAGTCCACCTTCTTTGGAAATGGCAAATTCTTTAGTATCCTTCGAACTAGATGCGAAACGTACAGCATCTTTGAAGAATTTTTCAATTTGATCCTTTCGCTCCGCGTGTGTAGAAGATGATGACGAAGTGGCAGCAGCAGTTGGAACAGCAGCATTATCGGAACTGATATGACGGGCAGGTGAAACGCAAGCAGTTACATCAACATCGTTAAAACGTTTAAGTTTAGCTTTTGAAAATGACATATTTAATCTTTTGTTAGAATAGAAATATGTGGTGGAAAAAATTTCGAATTATTGCTTTATTTCTGATGCAATAGATCTAAATTCCTTTCAATATTTTTTTGTGATTTGTTATAACAGTTTTCTGTTTTGTTAACATATAACGAACTATTTTCAACTTAACAATTTTATAAACAAATATAAAACAAAACAATTTTTAATTACAGCTTTAACAATTTTCTCAACTAACTACTTATTATTGGAAAGATAATTTTTTCTTTGAAGAGAAAAGTTCCAAATCGTTTCGCAGACAAAACCAAACTGATCACTAGAGTACCAGCAGCAAATAGCTCACAAATTTCCTGTGCTACCCCTTAATTAACGAAACTCTCCCTTAATTTGTTGAACTACCATTGCTGCCACGACGTACTAACCAGCAAACATATAGATTTGACTAAAAATGCGCATTATCACGTAATTTGAATACACAAAATACCTAATTTTCAAATAGATAAATGAATTTATTTTCGATATTACCGATTGTCATGAGATATCAAGGAAAACAAATCTGGGAATTTTTACCATGATGTCCTTTTTTATACCTAATTTTCAAACTTTTGCTCTGATCGAAATAAAAAGCAACTGTATCTTAACCACCAGAAACTTCGTAGTTTGCTAAGTCAATCATTAAAATCGACAGATTCTCTGGGCACGACATTGCCGAAAAATTTTGATAAATCTATCTTTTATATTAACTAATTTTTGAACTTGAATAACTGCATAGAGTACAGCGAATTCGATATAAAATGGTCAAGAGGCTCAAGAGATGTCGTTGTCTAAAGTTTTCAGAAATTTTTTTTGGCTGTGTTAAATTACCAATCTTTTGATTTTCTAGTGTTTTGATGTCACCACCTAGCTCCAGGTATGTCCTACTAGGTCAACAGTTCATTATATTTTTTATGTAAAAATAGTTCCACTTTAAGTTTGATAATACTTTAACCCGCCGCCGTAGCTACACGGACATGGGGGTTGGGTCATAATGACCCACTTATTAAATTCGGGTTTTTTTTGCTGTTTTGGTGCTGTTGGCTGAAGTAGTAGAACACGAGACTATGAAGCGGAGAGTCCTGAGTTCGAGCCCCCGCTGAGTCATGAAATATTGTGTTGAATTCTTCTGATCAGCATTAGTGCGTGGTTGTGTTAGTTGTTGCCAGCCTGTTTTCAGTGATGAAGGCATAGTACTGATCACTATACAATTACTGGGAGCGACTGACCCAATCATGTACTAAAAGCAGAGTAACAGCACCCACCTTCGTCGGCCCTGTAGCAAGAAATTAGCCGGCGAAGTAAAAGGTTGAAATAGCTACAAAAAAAAAAAAAAAAAAAAAAAAAAAAAAAAACTGTCTATCTTCTCATCTTTCCTAATCTGTCCCCTCAATACTATCCCCTCGTTTTCAGTTCCAGCGCAATGCATTGCATATATAGGGGACATCCCCTGAGTGCTGGTCCTACTCCTAAAAAAAAAAAAAAAAAAAAAAAAAAAATATTTACAATTTAGATTGAATCTAACCTTATTAAGGAAATAAAACATGACTTTAATAAAAAAATAACGTATTTATTTTTAAACATATTAAAAAAGTTAACATAGGAGGCTTCTTCTAGCTTAAATATAATAAACACTTATTTGTCATATTATTATGGGTCATATTTACCTTTTTTAACTTTAAGCAAGTGTTACTCGAAGTACAATCGCCATGCGACTGATTTGAAATTTATAACATTCAGAGAGATTCAATATCTCCAGCTACTGAGAAGAGCGTAGAGAAGAGAAGTACATTTTTAAAACCACAATCAAGTCGAAAAGTGACGGGTAATTATGACCCATCCCCCCGACGCCGGGTTAATAGTCAAACTCATTGTGGTCATCAAATTCAAATAATCATAAAGCTGATTAATGATAATTAAGTTGGCCATGTGTTTCAAGGAAAAATATATTGTTTAGAAATGAAATAAGGATTTTCATTACTTATTGGATATATTATGCGCAGTCCATTTGATGATTATAATTTAGATGTTAAATTTTAGGGTTTTGAAAAAATTCAAGACAAAAAGACAATTCCATGCGATTTATTTGATACTTGAATAATATGATTTATTTAGTTACTACTCTTTTTATACGTTATGTAAAATAAAATATTCGATAAACATAAATTTTAAAGGCCTAATTCAGGAAACATATTTTATTTTTATAATTTGCAGTTTATAAACATAAACTGTTTTTTATGAATTATGCCTTAAATGATTAACTTTTTGTTTGTTGGATAAGTGTATCCTGCCAAAAAAAGTTTAGTAATTTCACACAACATACATATGTATATGTATGTACAATGTACATATGTCTGTACATATACCAAATGTATTAAAATTGCTATTCGAAAATGATCTGCTGCACATTTCGAAGCAGCGTTGCCATTTTGATTACTTTTAAGCCGTCTTATATTTTCACAAGTTTTTAATTTTGGATGGTTTTAGGAGAATCAAATACATACATACATTTACGTATATCATCTGTTTCATTGATTTTCTTGCAATTTTTGGCACTAGTTTTGTTTTACTTTTCACACTTTGCGGTTACGAACATATGCAAGTCAATTAAAAATTTGAGAGAAACATGCACTTAAGCTACACGATTTTAATACTTTGACAGATGATTCAAATTATTTATTTATTATATGTTAATACAGCATCACAACCTTGAATAGATATTGCTTCTATTTTTCATATTTTGTAATATTTCCGTGATAATCTAGTAGTAGTTTCATTCCTCTTTCGATGCTGTTGTTAAAAATGGTTATGCTTTGAATAATTTCCTTTCGCATATTCTTCAATGTCATTCTAAGTATTTGGTTCAATTTCTAAGAAGTTTGTTGAAATCTTAAATCTTTCCAAAAGTAGTTTTGTGGTCTTGGAGAAAGATTCCACCAAAATGGACGAATAATCCCTGCCAAAAAATTCTAACGTTTTCCTGCTTAATTTAGGTTTTTCAAACATTTTCACTCATATTTTCTTTGTCGAGTCTATTATCAAATAAAGCAAATGCTACATATTCATCAGCTAGTTAATTTGTTCTCCTCTAAAGTTGTTTGTTGAAGTATCCTTGTTATCATATACATATTTGTATATATGATAATGTCATTAAAGTGTGTTTGAGTATGCCGTTGGTAGAAGTAGTTAAAATGACCAAATTTTGGAGCAGTTGCTATTATAGCAAGACGATCTTCAGTTTTCCCCATAAAACTAGGTAATAGTTGTTTATCCCAGTGCTTATCAGTAGTCACGTTTCATTCAAATTGAATCCGTTTCAAATTTCTATAGATTGTTTATATCGGGTATTAAGCATTTTGAAAATATTTCAACAAAGTAGTAGTAGGTTTTCTTAAAAAATATTTTCTTAAAAAATAGTTTAGCTGCTTTTCATCACAATCAGCACAAACATAGCGTTTTAGACAATAATCCGCTTGGGCTTTTACGAAAATTCGGACTTTATTTTGTTCATATATTCTAATAAGTATGTATTTAGTTATGAATCTTAGGAAAAACCGAAAATATTATAGGTACTTACCTATTGCTTTACATTTGGGAGTTTAATGTTTTGGAATCGGGTTGACAACTATAACAACAATGTTGGTTAGAAACATGCTCCAGTCGTGGCAACACTTTCGAAAGTAGAACGCAATTTAATTCCTGGTAAGTACATACATAATTATGTATGTATGTACTTACATATATCTATGTATATGTATGCAAAGCTGTAGTAGAAATCGTGGTGGTGGATATGGCACAAAGGGAATTTCTTCAAGAAACACAAATAAAAAACAAAACAATGCAACAAATGACGATGCATGTACATATATACATCACATATGTATGTGTGCACACATATACATATGTAAGTATGTAGATAAAATAATATTTAATGTGCATACATAGAAAAACATACATACATATGTATGTATGTATGCAAGTGTGGCCGTGTGCATCACAGCCATACATATCTACAAACAGTATGTCTTAAAGTATTTACCTATATAGCACTGGATTTGGAATAGTATACTTACATACGTACTATGTATGTATATATGTAAGTATATGGACAAACATACGCACGAAATTGCGCGTAAATTTCACATTAAATAGAACGTGTTATTTGTTCCTTGTAGAAGACGAGATCATGAACCGTAAATCCTATGCACACCTGGTGTATTAACACAAAAACAACCACGTCTTTCATTTTGAAAATTAATGTGTTTAACCGACAAAGAAAAGGAAAACATTGAGGGAAATTGAGAATTAGCCACTGTGAGACTTACAAGTAAAAGATTTTTGTTTTTTATAAAGGCTCCTGCCTATGCATCGGTGCTGTCGACAGAAAATTTTGTAGTGGTACCCAGGAGGATATAAAATTTCTCGATTTGGTACAAATCTTAATTAGACAAGTAGTTCAACAAATAACAAATATTAGATTAAGCCATACAAAATTTAAAAATTAATCTTTAAACTTTTAGTATAAAACCGTAGTCATACATTTGTGTGTGAAGATAGGTATGTACATAGTAGGTATATTTTTTTTTTTTTTTTTTTTTTTTTAGGAATAGGACCAGCACTCAGGGGATGTCCCCTATATATGGAATGCATTGCGCTGGAACTGAAAACGAGAGGATAGTATTGAGGGGACAGATTAGGAAAGATGAAAAGATAGACAGTTTTTTTTTTTTTTTTTTTTTTTTTTTTTTTGTAGCTATTTCAACCTTTTACTTCGCCGGCTAATTTTTGCTACAGGGCCGACGAAGGTGGGTGCTGTTACTCTGCTTTTTTAGTACATGATTGGGTCAGTCGCTGCCAGTAATTGTCCAGTGATCAGTACTATGCCTTCATCACTGAAAACAGGCTGGCAACAACTAACACAACCACGCACTAATGCTGATCAGAAGAATTCAACACAATATTTTATGACTCAGCTGGGGCTCGAACTCAGGACTCTCCGCTTCATAGTCTCGTGTTCTACTACTTCAGCCAACAGCACCCACACCCCCGAGTTAAATTTGTTTTGACGTAACCAGTTACGAAACAACATATTTAGCTGTGAAATAACGAAATGCCAATCAGTGAAGTGTTTTGTATTAAAATCCATATTTAAATTTTTTGAGTATTTATAATAACATTATATTACAATATGATTATAATTCACAAACTAAAGTCCTAAAACAGAGTATGTTAACTCTTCGTGCATTTTATAACATTTATCATCTTGTATATGATCTTGGGGGGACTTTAGCCTAAGAATATTGTACAAATATGTGAAAAAGTAGACGTACTATAGATAGGTGTAAATAAATGCCTTTATTAAAAACACGTTTTTAATTTTATGAGTATATAATATTAACTTTGTTTTATTTTATGTATTGAGTTTTTAATTTTGCTGCAAAATTATTCCTTACACTTAATGTTTAATAAAACTTCTATTTGATAAAAAATAAAAAAATGCGAAAATTATTTAGCTGAACATAATTTGAGCACTGTTTTATTAACATACAACACACTTAAATAATTGTTTATAAATATTGAGTAGTAGAAGTACGGTGTTTTTCAATCATTATATGCAAAATTATTACTGTTATATATATGTATATAGGTATATATATATATATATATATATATATATATGTATATATGTATATATATGTATATGTATATATATATATATATATATATATATATATATATATATATATATATATGTATATATATGTATATGTATATATATGTATATGTATATATATATATATATATATATATATATATGTAGATATATATATATATATATATATATATATATATATATATATATATATATATATATATTAATTAAATTATGTACAATTAATGGGTTAAGTATGTCTTTAATTTTTTAACACAAATTAGATATTAACTGGATTTCAAAATGGAAACAGCCACTATTTGTATATATATGCATGTTTGTTATTTTTTTCTTGCAAGGACTGTAGGGCTCTTCATAGATTATAAATATTTTTTGATTTTGTATCACATATACATACATATATGTATATATATATATATATATATATATATATATATATATATATATATATATATATATACATATATATATATATATATATATATATATATATATATATAAATATATATATATATATATATATATATATATATATATAAATATATATAAATATATATAAATATATATATATATATATATATATATATATATATATTTATATATATATATATATATATATATACATATATATATATATATATATACATATATATACATATATATATATACATATATATATATATATATATATATATATATATATACATATATATATATATATATATATATATACATATATATATATATATATATACATATATATATATATATATATATATATATATATGTATATATGTATGGGTGAATAGATTTATATTTCAAGATAAGTCTAATGATATATGTATGTATACGTAATATATAAAATTATACAAAGCAAGTGAAAAGTTTGAACAACTTCGAAGAAGATTAAGTTTACATATGTATGAAATAATTCATTAATTATAATTTGATCTACAAGTGAAATATAAAAAAAAAACCTGCAAGATTATATTAAACAAGAAGTTGGCGCTGATTATCTATTTATTTTCTTTCCGTTGTTACAGTCATAATTTAGTATATTTTTGTTTACTATGCAGTCTTTTTATATATGCATATGTATGGTAAATTAATCCTGCATTAAAATTTATTCTACCGTTCATTGAACAAAAAATTGATTGAATAGC